>CM039122.1:34475408-34557838 GCA_022036555.1 Microstegium vimineum | reverse complement strand
CATGGAATCGTTCCCGGCAAGTCTTCCATACCCCTCGGGCAGGTAGACATGCTCGTTATGTTCGGGGAATCGGATAACTTCCGGACTCAGATCCTCACCTTCGAGGTCGCTCACTACGACTCACCCTGGCATGCGGTGTTGGGAAGGTCGTGCTATGCGAAGTTCATGGCCATACCGAACTACACCTACCTCAAGCTCAAAATGTCAGGCCCTCATGGGGTCATCACGGTCACCTCCGAGCTTGCGGAGGCGTACCAGTGTGACGTGGATAGTTGCGAGAAGGCAATGGCCGTGACACGATGCCCGGAGCTGGCGATGGCAGCCGAGGCTGCGAGCAACGAGAGGGTCGACTCTAAGGGCACGGGAAACTTCACCCCCCTAGAGGGGGTAAAAGAAATCCTGCTCGATCCGTCCAAAATGGATGACCGACTGCTGCGCATCAGCGCCTCCCTAGAGCCGCAGCAAGAATCGGCGCTCATGGACTTTCTCCACACGAATGGCGATATGTTCGCGTGGAGCCCAGCGGACGTTCTGGGCATACCGAGAGACGTGGCCGAGCATGCCTTGATGATTCAATCCGGTTCCCAGCCGGTGAAGCAACACCTACGTTGTTTCGACGAGGAGAAGCGGCGGGCCATCGGGGAGGAGCTCCACAAACTTCTGGCGGCTGGATTCATCAAAGAGGTATTCCATCCCGAATGGTTATCTAATCAAGTGCTAGTTAAGAAGAAGAGCAGAAAATGGACAATGTGCGTAGATTACACCAGCCTGAACAAGGCATGCGGCAAGGACCCGTACCCTCTGCCGCGTATCGATCAAATCGTCGATTCCACCTCGGGGTGCGAAACGCTTTCGTTCCTCGATGCGTACTCCGGTTACCAACAAATCTAGATGAAGGAGTCTGACCAGCTTGCGAGATCCTTCATCACGCCGTTCGGTTCTTTCTGTTACGTCACTATGCCATTCGGACTCAGGAACACGGGAGCCACGTACCAATGGTGCATGCGCTCATTTTTTGGGAAAATCATCGGCACGACGGTTGAGGTGTATGTGGACGACATTGTGGTGAAGTCCAAGCGGACGGACACCATGGTCGAAGACCTCGAGACAACGTTCGGAGCCATGAGGCTCAAGCGCATCAAGCTCAATCCTGAGAAGTGCGTATTCGGGGTTCCGTGCGGCATGCTTCTCGACTTCATTGTCTCCGAGTGTGGCATCGATGTCAATCCCGATAAAATCTCCGCCATCGCCAGTATGGGAGCAATCCGCAATGTGAAGGGGATGCAACGGGTAATGGGATGCCTTGCGTCTTTGAGCCGCTTCATCTCGCGCCTTGGCGAACGAGGCCTCCCCCTTTACTGACTCCTCAAGAAGACCGAACACTTCACCTAGACCACCGAGGCGCAGGAGGCCCTAGACAATCTCAAGGCGATCCTCACGAGTGCACTGTTGGTATTTCTTATGACTATTGAATAAATTCGCAATCGCACAGATTATACCGATGTAGCACTTCACCGGGAGTATTCCAGGTATCGTATTTTCCTTAGGGAACGATAGTGATCTAACTAGGATTAAAGATATGTCCTATGATGAATCAAGGGAGACTATAATAACTGGGTTGAGACGTTCTATGTAGAAAAGATATCTAACAAGGCAAAGCTGGTTATACTGGCTTTATCAGTCCTTCTCTTGCAGGAGGCGATTGGATAGATCAGAAAGAGGGAAAAACTCTAATCGGACCGCGCCATCATGTTGTATTGAGGCCTTACCTTTTAAGAACTTATCTGACACACGTGGTGGAATACGAAAACTAGATAGAGCTATCACCTTCTACTAGCATCCACAAACAATCTGCGCAATAAGCGGTTTACAAAGGCAAGATCTAGTCTAGACACCACGTCTACACTATTCTTACTACTTTAACCCTACGTTAAGGCTAAAGCACTCTACTTAAAGTAAAGCGATGAACAAGCGTGAAAAGGTGTATAACAGCTAAACCAGATTTAGAATATTAATTGCTATAAAGAACTCGGATGTATCACTTACAAGTGCTGAACTTACAAGAGGATCGCATCCGCTGAGGTAGAGCTCCAGAGAAGATTCCCGACAGATCCAGGGCTTTCTCTAGAAGACTTGCCCCACTCTCCTCCAACTAGCATAGCACTACTACTAAGGAGTAGTTTCTCCAATGAGGCATGAGTGAGAGTGAGGGCCTCGGGGGTCTATTTATAGCTAGAGGTGGAGTAGGGGCTACTCCAGTGCCACGTCAGCGATCCGCGCCACCTCCATCAGCCACCGTAGGATGAAACCGTCATTGTAACCGTCTTAAATCAACGGAGCAGATCAAGTGGATGCATGGCGGCATGCATGAAGTCGGTGGGGAGCTGGAACCACCATATGGTGATTCGGCCGAACCCTATGGCAGGTGGGCCCTGCCACTTTTCTTCTAGAAGCTGACCCCACTAGTCAGGGGCCTGTGGGTAGTCTCTGGCCCCACCTAGGCATTCGGCCGAATGCCTTTTGTGGCCAAATGGGCTCATCTTTCGCAGGTGGCTTCTAGACGTAATGCCCATCATGATGGTGTATGCCTTGTGCACATTTGTCATACTTGGAAATATGTCATGTTGGGCCTATGGATCCTTGTGCTATGAATCGGGACCATTGAGAGGTGAATATACTTGGATCCAAGGGTAGAGAGTATTCGTCAGGGTGTTACATGGATCATGGGGGTTAAGGATGCCAAGCGGGTCCATAGGGTGGTCGGCTGACCCCCTAAGTGGGCCCACTGGCTCCCAAAAGATCCCATTTGTCATTACCTGCATCAAATAGTCATGGGACATGTGGAACTAGTTATTGGGTAAATTTTGTTCATGCTATTCTTGTTTTCCTTTGAATATGAGGATGTTGATGGTGTTTTGATGGTGATGAAATAGCTTGTAATTACCGTCAACAAGATCCCCCATACTTACCTCTTTGCTCGTCCTCGAGTAAAGGTTAGAAGATAACAAGACTATGTTATTCAAAGTATAAAACAAACATAAAGATTCATTCAAGACATTTTGTCATACCAATGGGACATATATCCTTGAGAAGTTGAGAAATGGAACAGCTCTCAAGGCAAATTCATCTTTCCCAAATCATATTTTAGTACTTGGAGTTTTTGATAAATTTTTCAAAAGAAAGCACATAAGTTAACTTACTCCTCTTATAGTACTCTAAGTCACTCAAAGTGTATGTTTCCTCACCAAGGCATAAAGAGGTTGCCTTCTTTGTATCTCCCTATTTCTAAATGGCTTATGTGGAGCTTAGGTAGGGATAAACAATGTAGCATACTTACCTTTCATATATTGTAAAGTCAAACTCTGGATCCAAGGAGAGAAATGTCATACTCTTAGATCAAGATGTCCAAGTGTGTGGAAACATGGCAAAATATCAAAACTCCTTTATATGATCTCTCTTTCCTAACTTATTATTTTAAGACATAGCTATCTTTATTTTTCTATTAGCTTTGATATGCTCATCATCATTTTTTTTCTATTGGCTTCGATATGCTCATCATTTTTTTGCTATATATATTATTATTATTATTTTCATAATTTTGCATAGTATATGTCTCATTTACTAGCACATACTAGAGAGAGGATTTTCTATTAGACCATGAAGCATGAACTATGTGGAAAATGTAAGGCATGTTTCTGCGTACTTCCAGTGTAGAAGCAGCATGTATATGTGGCGTGTACGTGATCTTGATCTTGGGAGCATGATAATTCTCTCAACAAGGGTCACAAAACTTGACCAAACTCAACACAAAGTAAGTAGCTTATGTAGAAAGCTAAAAATCATGAAAGAGCATGTATGGTTTTGGTAGGAATTTTCTCACTATAGAGGAGTAGTGACATTATGGTTTTATGACGTTTTCAAAAGTTAATATCCAAGAACCTTAAATAGACAGGGTATGAATTATGAGCTGAGAACTATATCACATTAATCAACAACTTAGTCAATATGGTTCCCTATCAAGATATTTTCCCACTAGCATAAGCAAAAGCAAGAATTCGTCTTTATGACGCTTTTACCCTTTAAATGTCATAGATCATGTCACTTTTCAAAATTTTAATTTTGGATGTGATCTTCTTGTTGTATTCAATATTAAAAGGAATTTAAACTAAGTAAAAAGTTTCATGAAGGAATTGTTTTTAATTTTTTTTTATTTTTGAAGGGAAAGTGAATAAATAAATGAAAAAGTATAGAGAAAAGGGGAGAGATGTGGCAAACCAGTCAGATTTGAAGTTTGAATTTGAAGGGGTGCTGACTGGTGGGTCCAGGCCCTAGAAGTGCATTCGGCCGAATGCCTTTGGAGCCGTTTGGCCACGGGGATCTTTGCATTTGAATTTCTTACCTCTGAATGTTGATGTGCTCCGAAGTTCCTGAATTTTTGCCAAAAATATGATTCGGCCGAATCAAAAAGGCGGCCGTTTTGGTCCAAATTTTTTTTTGGTACGTGTCATGGAAGTGTTCAGCATGGTTCAGTGATCCTTGTGATGTTTTGACAAGTTGGAGTTTCGACCGAACTCCCCCATACTTGTTTCAGAGCCTGCTGAATTCAGTCACAGAGCAGACATCAAATGCAGGGGTTCTGCTGGGGTAAGATACCAGCAGAACCAAGAGTTTCATTTGCCATTGATAGCTTTAGGCACATGTTCATTGATTCAAGAGTGACAGACTATCATGCCTAAGTATCTTGTTGCTATAAAGGGCTAAGGTGATCCAAGGGAGAAGATGGAGAGCGAAGGTCCTTAGCATAATGGATGACAAGCATCACTTATGCTCTCTTCTATTAGGGTCATGAGGCAGGTTGTGCCGATGGCTCTAGAGGATTACTAAGGAGAAAGAGAGGCAAGGGTATCCTCTCTCTCAATGGTCGTGGATAAGCGTTTGAACTTTGCATTAGTGATAATGCGAAGATCATTAAAGCTATCTTCAAGATCGAGACGCGTCATTCTCTCCTTAGAAACTCTTTCTTCTAAGTTGGTACTGCTTTCTTTGGCAACAACACGTAGAAAATTTTCCATTTCGCTCTTCTTCTTGGTGGAACCATGGTGAGGTCAAGCAAGGAAAGAAGGGAAGCAGGAGGAGATGGAATTTCTACTGGTGGTGAAGAAGAACAAAGTGAGATGAGGAAGAAGGAGAGAGAGAGGTTAAGAAGAGAGAATTCAACGTCCTTCGCCTCTATTTTTACTTGGATCGTGCTAGAAACAGGATAGGAATGTCGGTCCAGTGCTCAGGAGCAATGGGCATGGCTGAAGAGCCAAAACCATGTTTGGCCAAACGCTTTTTGAAAGATTTTGAACGAAGGAGCCAGGTTTCGAACTTGATCGGGTCAGGTGAGACAGCTCATGAAGTTTTGGGCTGATTGGGCCAAACATAGGTTCGGCCGAAGCACTTAAGTGGCCAAATGGGCCGTCCTTTCACGAGGGGGAAGTCAAGGGTCAGGTGAATCCTCTCGTGAAGTTTCGGGATGTTTGGACCAAACATAGGTTCGGCCAAACCACTAAAGTGGCCAAATGGGCCGACCTTTCACGAGGGGGAAATCAAGGGTCAGGTGAGTCAGCTCGTGAAGTTTCGGGTTGTTTGGCCCAAAGATAGGTTCGACCGAACCACTTTAGAGGCCAAATGGGCCGATCTTTCACGAGGGGGGAGTCAAGGCTGAGTCTAGGCCATTTCTAAGGTCTTTTTCAAAATTTGAACAAAAAAGTTAAAACATGTAGATTTTAGTTCTAATTTGGATTAAGAACAAAATCTATCATATCAATTTATTGCTCAGGAATTTCATGCTCATAGAAAACTTTAAGACGTTGGCCATTTACCTTTATAGTTGTTGCAGCCGTAATCTCGAAGCGTGACGATTCCTTGCGTCATGACATTGCTGATGACGAATGGTCTTTCTTCTGTGAATCGTCGCGTTGTACTCAGACCCTTTTTCTCCATTCATTGCTTCTCTCCTGCAAAGGATTAGTGGACAACATATACCCGAAGGAATTCACATATGATTCGAAGCAGGGGAATTATTGTCATAGAAACAGAGGACATCTTTTATGCTATAGAAAAGTTGATTTCAGCATTTTAGCACAGAAAGAGATGTCCCATCATTGTGCACCAATTTTTTAAAACTTAAGCAAGGTTGAGGCAAAGATCTGCAAGATTATTTCATTACTACCTCAACCCTTGATTTGTCTGTATGAAAGATCTCATGACTTAACCACCAAAATTTTGATGTTATCATGCATTGGTTAGTCCAAGAGCACAACCAAATTCCATACAAGTTTACTTTTGGTACATTAATCAAACTTGACACCATGTCTAATTTGATTAAGGAAAACTATTTAACCTAAGCACCACGCTTAAATTAAAGAGCTTATAGGAGTATGTACACTACTCCCAAACCAAAGCATACTCAAAATAGAACTAGGAAGTATGAAGGCATAAAGAGATTCACTTAAAAGAGACAAGAGCATGGATGGTGAACCAGATAGCATTTGCATTTTTTATAATTTTTATTATTTATATGACTAGCAAGATGAGCAAGGTATAAAGAGAAAGCAAGGTAGAGACATCCAAACAAAATTAAGAATGAAGCATGTCATGAATTTCTTAGAGAAATCCACTCCCCCATACTTGGATTTTGCAACATTTTACAATGTGAAAATCCAAGTCTAGGATGTGAAATTTTCTTTTAAATGTGCTTCATTATTGAAGGATGTTTGGTTGGACATACCTTGTGTTTTGCTCCATCTTTCTTTTTGCTCAAACCTGAAATGGTTAGTGACAAAAATATCCGAAGGAACAATTTCACAAATATTCCCTTAATCTCTTTTTACAAAGTCATTTTATTCAGTTTAGAATTTTGGGAAACTAGAAATATATATTTTTTTTTTGTTTTTTTTTGTTTTATATATATATATTTAGCAAACTTTAATGGAAAAGAAGAAGACTTGGGTTAGCTCCCAAAAGTGCTTAGTTTTAAGACACAAGCTTGTCTTTGGGAAACCTTCAAGTTGTAACTTATGTTGGTGAAGCGGTTTCCCCTTCAACTCCAACATTTTCAAACCTATCCTTAAGACTTAAACCACTATGAGATTTGCAAAATTTATGGTAGACAAACACATCTACAACCATCCTTGCAAAGATTTTCGAAACAGGAAGAGTGAAGGGTTATAGATCATGTGTGTAGTCATGGTCGAGGGAAGGATTGATTTCGGAGATTTCTCATTTGAGCATGGATTTGATTGGAAGATCAGAGTATAACTTCCATGCTCATTGACATCATTTTCCCTTTGAAATAATGGGTGTGGACTTCCTTTCTCATGACATTTCAAGTCATTCTCAAGGCTTGAATGAGTCATGACTGTTGGCGAGATTGACATTAGCTCACCCCGTGGATCAAGAACTGGTTTAGATTCTAACCCTTTGATGAGAGGTCGGGAAGACCAAATGGGTAGATAATCTTCACCTATTCTATGATCAAGCTTCTCATTTCCTATTGTGTTCTCCAAGATTCTCATGATTGGCCTTCCGATAAAAGTGAGATGAAAGGAAAGTCTAGGAAGGTCAAAGATGTGGAAATCTAGGAAGATCTTGAGATCATCAACCACCACAAGAACATCATGAAGGACTCCTAAACAATCAAGGATTTGACCATTAGGGAGTCTAAGGTGTTTTTGTGATTGGGATAGATGATTCTTTGATGATGTTGGAACATGGAAATGAGGAATGATGTTGATCCCAAGGCTAGGATCGTAGCAAATTTCACTATCAATGCCCAACACTTGACAGGATATTCTCCTCACATGTGTGGGCATTTTAGTTACTTCCTTTGAGAATTTGGTCTCATCCAACCATTCTTGACTTATAACGGTAGACAAAGGCTCTAACCATTGATTATCCTCCTCTTGGTCAGATTTATGGCCCTCATGGCTTCCATGCCTCGAGTGTCTTAATGAATTCCTGAAGTCATTAAGTGGGTCATCATAAGACTTGAATGAAGGAACACATGGGGAATCATCAGGATCAAGGATGGGTTCATAAGATAAGTCAGATGTGGGTAGAGAAGGAGAGGATAGATTTGGATTCTAAACACTTTAGTTCTTCTTCTATAAGCTCACTTGACATTTCTTCATCAAATATCCCAAGTTTTTCCTGATGTGCCATGTGGGAAGTCGAGACACAAGATGATGTTGCTGCGGGAGGTTTCCGAAGAGATTCCTTCACGAGAGGTCTAGAAAGATATTTCTTAGAAGGTCTCTTTTGGATACGATAATTGTGGGCATTCCCAAAACCAGCAAGATCATATGAAAGGTTAGCCTCGAACTCGAAGGAATGATTTAGATGTTGAATTTCTTCCTCCTTTGAGATTTGTGGTATTTGTGGTTCAGGATCGATGGCAGAATCTTTGGATGGGAGTGGTGGTGATTCGGCTATCGAGACTTCTTTTCTAAGGAATGGTTTTTCTCCTTCTATGGTTCCTTCATTATAAACGTTAATGTAGGGGGTGTTTTCAAGAATCTTCATGAGAAGACCCTTCCCTTCACTAACGGGTAAACACAGGAAGGCTCCCCTAGAAGTCATGTCAAGAATTTGTGCAGAATTTTTGCTAAGACCGCCATAAAAATGTTGGAACAATGTTGGCTCGGTTATAGCAAGATTAGGGCCAGATGATACTAGATCTAAGAGACGGGCCCATGCCATACCAAGAGGTTCTTTCTCCTTTTGTGAGAAAGTGATGACCTCTTTTCGAAGACGAACAACTCGAGGGGTGGGAAAGAAAGCTAGACAGAATTTGGATTGTAACTTTTCCCACTCTCCGTTTGCATCATCTTTGGCTAATCCCATCAAAGAGAATGGAAATAACTTCCACTTAAGGGTACCTCGCCTCATCCCATGGATGAGGACACATGAACACAATTGTTCGAAGTCACGTAGATGAGTGTAGGGATTTTTGTCTTCGTCCCCAGAAAAAGGTTTGTTCTGAACCATCCTTATGAGGCTTGGGCGAAGCTCATAATGAATATCTAATATAGTCTGAGATGAACTAGGTGGCTCCAACCTAGCGCCCGTTGGAGCACCATACTCGAAGAGAGGTGTTTGATCCATAAGTGTGTATGTGGAAAGATAGGTTTAAATGAAACAAGGATAATAGGACCAAAGGGTACTAGTTAAAAGCTATCGTTCCCCGGCAACGGCGCCAGAAATGCTTGTTCGTATTTCTTATGACTATTGGATAAATCCGCAAGCGCACAGATTATACCGATGTAGCACTTCACCAGGAGTATTCCAGGTATCATATTTTCCTTAGGGAACGATAGTGATCTAACTAGGATTAAAGATATGTCCTGATGAATCAAGGGAGACTATGATAACTGGGTTGAGAGGTTCTATGTAGCAAAGATATCTAACAAGGCAAAGCTGGTTATACTGGCTTTATCAGCCTTTCTCTTGCAGGAGGCGATGGGATAGATCAGAAAGAGGGAAAAACTCTAACCGGACCGCGCCATCATGTTGTATTGAGGCCTTACCTTTTAAGAACTTGTCTGACACACGTGGTGGAATACGAAGACTAGATAGAGCTGTCACCTTCTACTAGCATCCACAAACAATCCGTGCACTAAGCGGTTTACAAAGGCAAGATCTAGTCTAGACACCACGTCTACACTATTCTTACTACTTTAACCCTACGATAAAGCTAAAGCACTCTACTTAAAGTAAAGCGATGAACAAGCGTGAAAAGGTGTATAACAGCTAAACCAGATTTAGAATATTAATTGCTATAAAGAACTCGGATGCATCACTTACAAGTGTTGAACTTACAAGAGGATCGCATCCGATGAGGTAGAGCTCCGGAGAAGATTCCAAACAGATCCGAGGCTTTCTCCAGAAGACTTCCCTCACTCTCCTCCAACTAGCATAACACTACTACTAAGGGGTAGTTTCTCCAATGAGGCATGAGTGAGAGTGAGGGCCTAGGGGGTCTATTTATAGCTAGAGGTGGAGTAGGGGCTACTCCGGTGCCACGTTAGCGATCCGCGCCACCTCCATCAGCCACCGTAGGATGAAACTGTCATTGTAACCGTCTTAAATCAACGGAGGAGATCAAGTGGATGCATGGCGGCATGCAGGAAGTCGGTGGGGAGCTGGAACCACCATATGGTGATTCGGCCGAACCCTATGGCAGGTGGGCCCTGCCACTTTTCTTCTAGAAGCTGACCCTACTGGTCAGGGGGCCTGTGGGTGGTCTCTGGCCCCACCTAGGCATTCGGGCGAATGCCTTTTGTGGCCAAATGGGCTCATCTTTCCCAGGTGGCTTCTAGACGTAATGCCCATCATGATGGTGTATGCCTTGTGCACATTCGCCATACTTGGAAATGTGTCATGTTGGGCCTATGGATCCTTGTGCTATGAATCTGGACCATTGAGAGGTGAATATACTGGGATCCAAGGGTAGAGAGTATTCTTCAAGGTGTTACATGTGGGTCCATAGGGTGGTCGGCTGACCCCCTAAGTGGGCCCACTGGCTCCCAAAAGACCCCATTTGTCATTACCTGCATCAAATAGTCATGGGACATGTGGAACTAGTTATTGGGTAAATTATGTTCATGCTATTCTTGTTTTGAATATGAGGATGTTGACGGTGTTTTGATGGTGATAAAATAGCTTGTAATTATCGTCAACACGTACCCATCCTCGTTCCGCCAACACTGCACGAGGACCTTCTCCTATATATATCCGCCACCACCCAGGTGGTGAGCTCCGTCATCATCGTCGATAGGGAGGAGGAGGGACACGCGCTGAAGGTCCAACGTCCGGTATACTTCATCAGCGAGGTACTATCCGAGACTAAGACCAAGTACCCTCAAATCCATAAGCTCCTTTACGCGGTTCTCATCACGCGGAGAAAGTTGGCCCACTATTTCGATGGCCACCCCGTCACCATCGTGTCGTCCTACCCCCTCGGGGAGGTGATACAGAGCCACGAGGCTATGGGGAGGGTGGCGAAGTGGGGACTGGAGCTCATGGGGGCGTTCATCTCTTATGCGCCATGAACGACCATCAAATCCCATGTCCTCGCGGATTTCGTTGCCGAGTGGACCGAGATCCAGCTGCCACCGACGGCGGAGAACCAGGAGTTCTGGGTCATGTATTTCAATGGATCGCTTATAAAGATCGGAGCCGGCGTCGGCCTGGTTTTCGTCTCCCCGCTTAGGGTCCAGCTCAAGTACATGATCCGTATGTTCTTCCCGGCATCTAACAAAGTCGCGGAATACCAGGCCCTAGTAAACGGGCTACACATAGCAGCGGAGTTGGGCATCAAAAGGCTCGACGTACGAGGCGACTCTCAGCTCGTAGTCGAACAGGTTATGAAGGAGTCGAACTGCCACGACCCAAAGATGACAGCATACCGCCAGGCGGTCCGCCGCCTAGAGGAAAAATTTGACGGCCTAGAGCTCAACCACGTCGCCAGAAGATACAATGAGGCAGCAGACGAGCTCGCAAAGCTGGCTTCCAGTCGAGGTGCGGTCCTGCCCGGAGTCTTCGCCAGCGACCTCCACAAGCCATCTGTCACCTATCATGTGGAGCCCGAGGCCGAGACCCCGGAGATTACCACAGCGGAGGTCATGGACATCGAGGAGGTAGGCAACGCCAGGGATGACGCACCGGTTGGCGACGACGACCCTCCCCTAGACTGGAGGGTACCCATCCTGGATTGGTTGGTCTGGGAGTGCCTCCTCGACGAAAGGAACAAAGCACGCTGCATCGCGTGGCGCGCCAAGTCCTTCGTCATTATCAACCAAGAGCTCTACAGGCACAGCCCCACGGGAATCTTGCAGCGTTGCATCCCTACGGAGCATGGTGTGAGCTTGCAGGAGGACATACACGCGGGGACCGCGGACACCACGCAGCCCCCCGCACGATCGTCTGAAAGGCTTTTCGCCAAGGTTTCTACTGGCCAACAGCTATAGAAAACGCCACGGAGGTAGTGCGCGCCTGTGAAGGGTGCCAATTCTATGCCAACAAGTCTCACCTGCCCACGCAGGCGCTACAGACCATCCCCCTCACATGGCCTTTTGCGGTCTGGGTCTAGACCTAGTGGGACCGCTGTCCAGGGCGCCCGGGGGCTTCGACCACCTTCTCGTCGCCATCGACAGATTCTAGAAGTGGATCGAGGCATGCCCCCTTGCCCGGATAAAGTCGGAGCAGGCAGTCATGTTCTTCATGGCATAATATATCGATTCGGAGTGCCCAACACGATCATCACCGACAACGGCACCCAATTCACTGGCAAGAAGTTCCTGGACTTCTGCGACAAGAAGCACATCCGGGTGGACTGGGCCGCCGTCGCGCACCCCAAAACGAATGGGCAGGTCGAGCGCGCCAACGGGATGATCCTACATGGGTTAAAACCAAGAATCTTCAATCATCTTAAGAAGTTCCGAGGCCGTTGGGTCGCAGAATTGCCTGCCGTCCTCTGGAGCCTCAGAACGACCCAGGACAGAGCCACCGGCTGCTCCCCTTTCTTCATGCTCTACGGGGCGGAGGCCGTACTCCCCACTGACCTAGAGTACGGTTCCCCACGGGTCAAGGCCTATGACGAGGAGGGAAACCAAGCCAACATGGAGGACGTCGTGGACTAACTAGACGAAGCAAGGGACATCGTCTTCCTACACTCCACAAGGTACCAGCAGGCTCTCCGGAGATACCACGACCGCCGCGTCCGCAAGCACGAATTCAACATTGGCGACCTGGTGCTTCGGCTCAGGCAAAGCAACGAAGACAAGCACAAACTCACGCCGCCGTGGGAAGGACCGTACGTCGTGGTGGAGGTCCTCCGCCCCAGAAGCTACAAGATCGCCACCGTGGGTCCCGACAGCCAAGTCTTCTCCAACGCCTAGAACATCGAAAAGCTACGTCGTTCTATCCTTAAACATCTTCCCCCGAATCACATATGCCCATGTTAATATCTTTCCTTTAGAAGAGATTCGATATACGCCACGCGGATGACGCGCAGCCCGAACGGTAAGCAAGACGCGCTCCCAACCTGGGGTCGCACGTCTTACTCGGGGCCTGGATAAAGGGGCTGCTTTCCCTCGATTTTTTGATCGTTTCCACCCAATTCCGTCCCCGCTCGCGCGCGAGAAACTTTTTACCTGACATTCATAGGGACACTAGGCTCAACGCCACGCTCGCCCTCAAGGGCAAGTAGGGCTCGGCCCGACCCCCGACACGGTTCACCCGACGCATCCAGAGATCGGACAAACGTGTACACACCGACACCAACGGGGACGGCCTCCGGGCCCAGGTAAGCTAAAGGGTTAGGGGCTATAGACACCCGGACGGCCCACTACGGTCCAGAGATGCGAAGGCCAACCTAGCGGGGTTCGAAATGGCCGTCTCAGGGCAACAGAGCGAGGGGCGAATAGGGAATGGACACGCTAGCGGTCATTAGCCTGGTAATCGGATGCTAAGGTCATTCCAAGATTTTGTATTTGAGTCCATCTTTATGGATGATTGGTTCATGGTATTCCTACCGAAGGAAGGCAGCAGGCCCCCGGGACCCATCGAACGGACCCGGCTACTAGATGAAACCAATTTGTGGTGAGCCACGACATGGGCCACGAGCCGGAACCCCAGCGAACGGGAACCGAGAACCCCACTCAGATTTGCCCGTTATCACATCGATGAGCATCCATGGTTCGTCTGCCTTGAGGATAGCATGGTCAAGCTCACATCCTCCCATCTCGCAGAGAGATGCGCAGGGGACGCACGAAAAGACGGCACAGAGCCGAGACATTTCTCTACACCGAGTAGAGACTCAGGGGCTACCGCTGCACCCCTCCTACCGGTTCTAGCAGCTGGATAACGGAGAGGGAAAAAGGCGCACCAGACCTCACGCGTCAGAGGTCCACACAGGTAAAAACGACAAACGAACGTCACATTCTTATATGCTAATCCTTGTGAAGGTTAAATACTTTACAGGTACCACAAGGGCCAGACCAAATCATCATACACCTAATCAAACACAAGGTGGACTGAAGGGGGATCCCGGCCGAGGGCTAAAGGAAAGGGAAACAGGGCAAGCTTCAAGCGCCCTGCGCACACCGGTAACGTCACTCCGAGGGCTGCCTATCAGGCGAACGCCCAACAAGCCAACTGCCCCTGCTTTGTCTCTTGTGATAGAGCAGCGACTGCGCCACCGTCACCCAAGACCTGCGTGGTCGACTACGCCCCCAGAAAAGGCATGACGAGTTGGTCAAGCATTTTTCTGGGTCGCACTTCGAACGCCGGGCCGCGGAACCCCCGTCGGTCCAGCGACACGCCCCGCCCTACTCCGGGGGGGCAATCACCAGCACCGAGAGGCATTCAGGACCACTCGCTCAAAGCCCAACTAGGCATGCAGCACTAGTGTTTACACAGGTGCTACATGATCAAAGCGACCCTGTGCGCGTGCGCGGACGATCGCCTTCTGATCCCTAGGGCTTCGGGGGCGGCACTGACACGTCCTCACCCGGACGCGACCGTGCTCGCTAGCCTGCAGGTCCACCGTCTCCCAACGGTGGCGTCGCCACCAGCAGGCCCAAGGAATGTCTGGCTTAGAAAACTGTGCAGGCAGACTGCACAGTCTTTCCGCTAGATGCATCCTTGGCCCCCTGCTATGGGAGACGACAAGGGAGCACGATCGTCCTGTGGGACGAGATGACGGGAAAGAACTGCTCATGCCGCAAGACTCCCTCCGACGTCTCCCGTCCGATGACATGAGACGGTGGCGCTCCTAACGCAGAACTTCCTCTGAATCCGGTTTTGCTCTCATAGGGCCGCTCGCCGGGGCGGTTCGAGGGACCCTCCGACAAGACCTTGGAGGAAGAATCTGGGGCAAGCCATACTGTGAGGATGTGCACCTCCCCACTGGCGACCGCCCCTATTTATAGCCTGCTAGGGTACTCGCGTGGCAGCCGGCCCATGAAGTTACAGTACCGCCTCCCAACCACATCGCACTAAGCGACGGCACCCACTTCAAGAGGGTGCAGCGGGGCCATAAATGGCCAAACAGAGGGCGGGCTCAGGCCGCGTTGTTCGAAATCTTGACCACAGAGCGAGCGGTGCCCTGGTACCGCACCTCAAATGGAAAAGACACGGCATGCCCACTTTCGGGCTACAGGGAGGGGGGGACGCAGTCAGACCCCGAAATCCGACAAACATGTCTTTGACCGGTCAATCGACCGTACAGGCCGAAAGGACAGCACGGCGCAGGGCCGACTCGTCGTCTCAAACGCGCCGCCCTGAGGCCAACAGTGTAGCCCACACAAGGGCTGGCGTGCGACCAGGGCTCTGGCACTGACGTACGGGACAGTCCGCTCCCTCCCCGCCTCATGAGGGAAATGAAAGGCCAAGCACTGTACAAGATTTCCGAATAATCCCTTAGGAGGAAAAATCTCCCTCCTAAGGCCTCGGGGGCTACACCCGGCGGGTGCGCTCGCGCGCACCCACCGGAATCCACGAAATCTAACCAAACCACCCATCCGAGACGTCATCAACCCTCGGGGGCCCCTCTGTCTTGCCCGAGCCAAGGTGGCGTCATCCGAGATGTCATTAACCCTCAGGGGCCCCTCTGCCTCGCCCGAGCCAAGGTGGCGTCATCCGAGGCTTTGAGGCTTTGGAGCTTGAGATCGCATTGTGCAAACACGACAAGATGCGTACCGAGGAAGAAAACACATACCTTCGGTCCATCTTGAGCTGGGTGTCTTACCGAGAGCCGCAGTTGGGGATGCTGCTTAGCCAATGCAAGCGAGCTGGCAGCACGGCGGTAGGCTTTGCTATAGGTGGGAAGGATGATAGCATGTTCGGTAAGATCGGTGAGTGCGGTGGTTTGAGAATGAGTGAGAAACCCACCATAGCACCCAAGTTTACCAAGATCACTCCACCTAAGCCTACCGACCCCTCTGAGTTTCCTATGAGAGATGGTGTGTTTGAAGAGCCACCAATAACCACTCCACAGAAGCAAGTGTGGATTGCTAAACTAAATCACCTTTGGAACCCACTTAACATCCTGCCAGACATCTCTAGTAATCCCCTTCCTAAGAAAGCTAGAGCCACGTAACCCAACAAGACAGTGCCTACCAAGACTGCGGTGAAGTACCACTGTGAGTATTGTGAGTGGGATGGGCACTTGACTGAGTTTTGTTTTAGGAGGAAGAGAGATGATCGAAGGCAGTTTGAGTTGAACAACCGGGACATGTACCACCCACCAGTTGGGGTGCGTGAACCGGAAGTTCAGAGGCACACTACTAGGCCTAGAGGGGCAATGCCTCAAGGTGCTAGGCCTCAGGATGTCGTGCCCGGCGAGGTACCGGTCGTGAACCATACGGCTATGGACCTCATGGCGGTGGCTTTACTCCACCCTTCTCTAGCGGACCATGTTTTCCCTATCGTGGTAATTGCTATCCCTCCGTGGGGCAGGAGATGTTTGGTTTTTCTCCTAACCCATTCTTTGGGAAAATGAGACAACACATGTATCCTTCACAGTTTACTAACCCCAGTGTTGCACCGTTTGCTCACCCTATGTCTTTTTATTGATGTAGCAAGGAGGACTGGAGGAGACTTGGCTTGTTGATTCCGGATGCTCACGCCATATGACCGGAAGTGCCAAGTGGTTCTCCAGCCTCGACCCCATGCGCCACACCGAGTATATCACATTCGGGGACAAGAGTAAAGGTAAGGTTGTTTCCCGAGGGTCCATCCGAGTCAATTCATCGTTTGTTCTGAAGGATGTTGCTTTGGTTGCGAATTTGCATTTTAACCTTCTATCGGTTTCACAACTCCTTGAAGACGGTTTTGAAGTGAGTTTTAAGCCAAACTTGTCTCGGATTTTGGACTCTCGTGGCGATCTAATTTGCCGGATTTTGCCCTTCGGGAAGGTTTTTCATGCGGATTTTTCTATCTCTTCCGGACCTTCTCGTTGTCTTCTTGCCGGTTCTTCTTCCGATCTTTGGAAGTGTCATAGGAGATTGGGACATTTGAGTTTTGACTTGCTTGCAAGGCTTAGCTCTATGGACCTTATCCAAGGATTGCCAAAGAAGTTTGAGAAGGATTTGGTTTGCCATCCTTGCAGGCATGGCAAGATGGTTGCCGCTTCCCATCCTCCGGTGACGGATATTATGACCAAACAACTCAGCGAGCTCTTACACATGGACACAGTTGGTCCAGCTTGGGTTAGGTCGGAAGGAGGGAAGTGGTATGTGGTTGTAGTCGTTGATGACTACTCGAGATACTCTTGGGTGTTCCTTTTGGAGAGTAAGGATGAGGCTTTTCCTTTGGTTCGAGATCTGATTTTGAGATTGCAAAATTAGCTACCTAAGAATGCCATGAGAGCTATCTGCAGTGACAATGGCACAAAATTCAAAAATGCTCACTTTGCATATCTTTGCTCTTCCTTGGGACTCGACCATCAGTTTTCCTCACCTCACACTCCCCAGCAGAATGTGTTGTTGAGTGCAAGAATCAGACCCTTGTTGAGATGGCCAGGACGATGCTGGATGAGCATAGGACTCCTAGGCGGTATTGGGCCGAAGCACTCAGTTCTGCTTGCTATGTCTCCAATCGCATTTTCCTTCGTGCTTTCAAGAAGAAGACTTCTTATGAGTTGCGATTTGGGAGACAACCCAAGGTAAGTGACCTACGGGTGTTTGGGTGCAAGTGTTTCATCCTTAAGAAGGGTGGTAAGTTGGACAAATTTGAGTCTCGGTCTTCTAACGGTATCTTTCTTGGTTATTCTACTCATTCTCGTGCTTATCGTGCTCTTAACCTTGAGACTAACCGAGTGATGGAGACTTGTGAGATTACTTTCGATGAGACTATGCCCTGTGTTTCCACCGCATTTGAGGTTGCAGGTGATGATGAGGTGAACACTAGCATCTTTGTGGAGGAGGAGTAGGACGATGCCGATTGGGGTGATACCGAGCCAACTCCACTGGCTGCCCCCGTCGACCCTGCGATGACGACGTCCGCTCACGACCCCGATCCATCTACTTCTTCTACATGGGGGCCGTTCGAGCAACTTCCTCAGTCGGTGCCCGTTGCACCGGAGGGAGCTCCACCTGCTGTCGAGGGGGAGGCTACTTATTCCACGCAAGCTCCCCACTACATCCAGCAGCAGCACCCGCCAAAGAACATCATCAGTGACATTGACCGTCGAGTCACGCGGTCCAGGTCCTATCTCTCTCACTTTGCTCATTCGTCTTTTGTAGCTTCTTTTGAGCCCCGTGATGTTGGAGACGCTTTGATGGATCCAGATTGGGTTAATGCCATGCATGAGGAGTTAGAAAACTTTGAGCGAAACCACGTTTTGGTCTTAGTTCCTCCACCACCTAATTGCCACCCCATAGGTACCAAATGGGTTTTCAAAAATAAACAAAGTGAGGATGGGGTGGTAGTGCGCAACAAGGCTAGGTTGGTAGCTCAAGGGTTTTGTCAAAAAGAGGGAATAGACTATGAGGAAACTTTTGCTCCCATAGCTTGTTTAGAAGCCATTAGAATCCTTATAGCTTTTGTGGCTTCTAAGGGTTTTAAACTTTTTCAAATGGACATTAAAATTTCTTTCCTAAATGGCTACATAGAGGAGGAAGTGTATGTTAGACAACCTCCCAATTTCGAAAATCCCAAGTTTCCAAACCATGTTTTTAAACTTCACAAAGCTTTGTATGGTTTGAAACAAGCCCCTAGAGCATGGTATGATAGATTGCAAACCTTCTTGCTAGCTAAGAGTTTTAAAATGGGATCGGTAGATAAGATGTTGTTTCTCCTCAAGCAAGGCAAATACACTCTCCTTGTCCAAATATACGTGGATGATATCATCTTTGGTGGTTCTTCTCATGCTCTAGTTGCCAAGTTTGCAGATCTTATGAGCAGGGAATTTGAGATGAGCATGATGGGAGAGTTGACTTTCTTTCTCAGGTTGCAAATCTAGCAAACCCGGGAAGGGACGTTTGTGCACCAAGGCAAGTACACGAAGGATATCTTGAAGAAGTTTGACATGGGTGAGGCCAAGCCTCTTTCGACGCCCATGTCGACTACGACTGCCTTGGATGCGGACGAGGAAGGAGAGGCGGTAGATCAGACGAAGTACCGAAGCATGATCGGGTCTCTTTTGTACTTGACTGCGACCCGGCCGGACATCCAGTTTGCCGTCTGCTTGTGTGCACGCTTTCAGGCGTCCCCACGGACTTCGCACAAGTAGGTGGTGAAACACATCATGGGGTACTTGCGCTTCACTCCCGAATTTGGTCTTTGGTTTTTCGGCTCCTCCTCTCTTGTGCTTTGTGGTTATTCTGATGCCGATTTCGCTGGTTGTCGTCTTGATTGGAAGTCCACTTCTAGGACTTGTCAGTTTCTCGGGTCTTCTCTTGTGACTTGGTCTTCTTGCAAACAGTCTAGCATGGCACAGTCGACGTGCGAAGATGAGTACTGTCAGATACCTAGAAATAGGGTACCCAATTTACCAGACTCCACAAAAACAAAATCACCATCGGGGGCTCTTCCGCCTCGCCCGAGCCAAGGTGGAGTCATCCGAGACGTCATCAACCCTCGGGGGGGGGGGGCTCCGCCGCGCCCGATCCAAGGTGGCGTCATCTAAGATGTCATTAACCCTCGGGGGCCCCTCCACCTCTCCCGAGCCAAGGTGGCGTCATCCGAGACGTCACCAACCCTCGGGGGCTCCTCCACCTCGCCCGAGCCAACGTGGCGTCATCCGAGACGTCACCAACCCTCGGGGGCTCCTCCGCCTTGCCCGAGCCAAGGTGGCGTCAACCGAGACATCATCAACCCTCGGGAGCTCCTCCGCCCCACCCGAGCCAAGGTGGCGTCGACCGTGACATCGTCAACCCTCGGGGGCTCTTTCACCTCGCCCGAGCCAAGGTGGCGACGCCCGTGAAGTCATCTACCCTCGGAGGATCTTCCGCCCTGTCCGAGCCCAGCAAACGTCATCTGTGACATCCCTCGCCCTCGGAGATCTCACCACCAACCACAGCCAAGGATGCCCTAGCCCATATAGTCAAAAGGTCCACAGTCTCCTCTGTCCTCAGGCATGGGGCTTAAGGCATGAGACGCCATGCCAACCTCTATTCACCCTGTGGTACAAGGTCCTGTGCTGCCTAACCGATGACTTCGGCGCGTTACATCCACGCAATGTCTTTGACGGACACCCCAACGGGGATTAGGGCGTCATTAGCCCTGTACGACGGAACGCGGGGGTGCCTGGTCCTGTGCGACAGCCTCCGCCTATGCCCAGAAAGGGGGATAGCAGGGTTCCCGCCCACCAGGTGCATGGCTACAACACAACAAGGACGAATAGGACTCGGACATGTGTCTACTGGCGCAATCTTCCTCAGGAAGGAAGACAGGATGAAGACAATGCCCTCCCTCAGCAACAGCCCAAGTCGGGCCCACAATCACTCCCCCTCTATCTACTGTACTCCTCCATCTCTCCCTACGTATAAAACGGGAGAATGGACCTCCAATCTAGCTCTCTCTACAACCCCAACATTCATTCACACACACTCAAAATCGCACACATGCGAGCACACCCCAGAACTAAGAACCTCATACGCACGAGACCTGGGAAGGCGCTTCCCTCTCTCACCAAAGCTTGTAGCTCCCCTCTACGAGCTCTCCACGCTCGGTAATACGACCCCGCAACACACTGGACGTAGGGCGTTTGTGCCCGAACCAGTATAAACCTCAGTGTTCTCCGAGCGAAACCATCCGAACTCCGACACGCATAGAAATTTACTCGTTGGCCGTCTAGACCCCGTCATTTTAGACACCGACAAGTATGTTGTCGTGGCTAGCTGTTGCTCTTAGTTGATTTGGATGATTGCAACTTTTAAGGATTTTGGTCTTGTACTTACTAAGGTGCCTCTGCTTTGCGATAGCATGAGCGCAATTAGTGTGGCCAAAAATCCCGTGCTTCACTCTAAGACCAAGCACATTGATATTTGCTTTCACTTCTTGCGAGATCACTATGAGAAGGGTGACATTGACCTCCGGCATGTCGAGACCCACAACCAGCTTGCGGACATTCTCACAAAACCTTTGGATTAAGTTGCGTTTTCTCGCCTTCGGGGCGAGTTGGGTGTTTGCTTCCCTTTTTAGTTGAGGGAAGCTCTTTATGTATCATAGTTCTTTTTGATTCTTATTTGTTTTTTCTTTTTCTTTCTTTTGGTGTCTTTTTTAGTTTTTAGTTGGTGTCAGTTTGCATTTTGCATCTCATTTGCATTTGTGACATAGTTCATTTTAAGCTTCATACATATAGCCGATATAATGAATCTATGCTCTGTTTGAGGTGCTTTATGTGTCTATGGTGTTGCCTAACTTAGACTCTCTTTGATCTCTTGATATGCAATAGAGCTAAGTTAGAAAAGCTTTTAAACTGAATTTAATTTCCCATGTCACCTCTGAAATGGCACTAGCATGTGGAGGCTTTTGAAGATCCTTCTTGGCTGCCTTGTATATAACTTGTAACTATGTCTCTTCATTGTTTCATTCACTTCCTTTGAGCACCATGCTTAAAATTCATATAAAATGAAATTGCTCTTTGAATTGTGAATTGGAAAGATCGAGTTGGGTCTGCATTGTGAGAACTTCACCGTGTGTTCGAGACTGCTTCCCATATGGGTGGAACTTGAGCGGTGTCGTGTATAACCGAAACCGGTGTGTCAAGTCCTTTGACTTCGCCCGGTTGGTAAGTGGCATCACCTTGCTTACAACCACTCGCATACAACTTGAATTGTGCCTAAAACTGAAATTTGGCTGCAAAACTCTGAAATTTGAAAAATTCATTCAGTTGGGTCATTGGCTTGTTGTATGAAGTTTGCTAGGGATAGTTCTACTTGCTATACATGAGATTGCTTTGAGATAGATCCTATCTTGTTTGCCATCTCTAGTTGTCTCTAGGAGGTGATACCCATTCCTTGCTCACACATGTAATGCTCTCTAAAATAGCTTCTAAAGTGATCTTAAGCTCAACTTGAGTCTTTGTTGGGCACGTAGAGCTTTTCCTATTCTCACAAGATCACATCACTTAGAGCACCTATTCATTGTCTTATCTCTATGTATGAAGCTTGTTGCACTCATTTTGCATTTCATGGCATTTGTGGCCAAAATCTTGAGTTTTGAGCTTTGATGAGCTTCATGTGTCAACAAGGGGGAGAAACGTGCATTTCATTCATATTCAACCAAGGGGGAGAAAAAGGTGCATTTTCATACTTGCACTAGTCAACGGGGAGAAAATGTGGTTTTTGAGTTTTGTTCTTCAATTGGTATCTCTTTGCATACTTGGCTCTTTTCACCCTTTCTTGGTATCTTGAGTGTGCATGTTACCAGGGGGAGTTTGTGCTAGATGTGTTGAGCCTTTGCCTCTTCTAGAGGGTCCAGCTTGCTTTGATGGTTCCGACAGGTTTTGATTGGCTTTTTGAGCCTTATTTGGTTTAATTGGTATCTTTGAGCTTCTCTTGATGCTTCAAATGGTATTCTGAGCTTTTAGAGCTTTGATTGGTATCTTTGGCTTGCTAGCGGTGTTGAGCCCTTTTCTGCCTCTTCTTGAGGGATAGCTTTGATTTTCTTGGTTGCGTCGAGCCATTGCCCATGTCTTTGGGAACCAAGTTTTGGACTCGTTTTGCTTCTCTCAAGTGAACCCGTTTTGGCTTTTTTAGCTTTTTGGTCATTTGGAGATCTTTACCTTGTGGCTCAAATCTAAAATGCACTTATGTTGACAATGCACTCATCAAGGGGGAGATTGCGATCACATGGTGGCTTCACCTCCTTATAAGGGGATGAAGGGTTATCTTCATCCTCACCTCTTGCATTTGCCTTTCTCCCTCTCATTTCCTAGGTTTTCCCTCCCCTAGTGATTCTTGCTTGAGTTCCACAAGTTAGTCTTTGTAAGAACTGATTTGTGTCAAGGAATGGAGGCTGTAACCTCCTCGTGTCCTCCGGGATTCGATTGATGAATTGCTTGAGTCGTGGTTCTTCGCGTTTTTGCAATTCCCCTCTCTGGTGTTTTTGCTTGATCTCTCTCGTGTCTTGATCTTTTTGCAAACCACTTGTTGGAGAATGTGCTAGGATCCCTTGTGAAGGTTTTGACCAAAGGAATCAGGTTCGTTTGGGGTGAGCACGCAGATCGGGCGTTTTTCCTTTCTTCGGTCATTTTTCTTTCCCCTCTCGGATTTTGATTTATCCCGAATTTTGTGAGGCACCAAAGGCTATGAAACTCATGGATTAGCATCATTACTACCTCAAGAGCCTGCACACAAAATTTGGGGTCAACCGGAGTTGATTTGATCAAGTTTGAGTTTTTCCAGATATCAGTCGAATCAGCTTGCCGATATCGGACGTGTCCGGTATGAATTCCGGACGTGTCCAGTATTTTTCCTTTGGATTTTTGAGCTTAAATTTTGTGGAGGCCTGATCCTTGGTGTCTAGAACCTAGGGTTCCAATTTCATATTTTTTTGGTCACCATTTGATAGGATTTCGATTTTTCTCTTGAGGGTTGTCTGGGCTGAAAACCCAAACCGGATGTGTCCGGTATTCGCTGGAGCAGTTCGCTAAAATTGCTATCTTGAGCGTTTGGGCTCCGAATTGCGTTCCGTCTGTTGCGTTGGGTTTCTACCATGTCAAGGAACTTATCTAGTTGCTCTTGTCACTAGTTGACTTGGGTGTTTTAGATTCGAGTACTTGCTTCTCCCATATAGAAGTTGAGTGTGTCATTTTCTTTCCTTCGACTCGGATAGTGAACTTAGCGCTTTCGTGTTGTCCTAATGTGTTCCTAGGGAACATCCACCCTCTTCATGGGTTGTGGACATCATGGTGAGTAGGTTTGGCTTTTTGGAGGTGATTTTGGGACAGCGGCCAAATCTTTCGAAAGAAATTTGAGGCTCCCATTCACCCCCCCTCGGGTCGCTGTTATCGGTCCTTCAATTGGTATCTGCGAACACATGGTGGATGTTCAGCTTTGATGATGAGGGATTGACCAACACATGAATGTTTTAGTTCGAGCGGTTTATTCTAACCCTTTGCGAAAGCAAATGTGTGTCTGTCTATCGGCTTGTGGTGTGCAGGTGCTATGCCTAGTGACAGTGGTCAATGGCGTGGAGAAGGTCGAGTAGAGGCTTGTCGTGCCGATGGACTGAGAGTGGTGAAGGTCGGAAGCGGGGCTCGGACTGAGGGACCATGGGCGCCGGCGGACTAGCTGTGGTGGCTAGCACTTGGAACCGGCGAGTGCGAGAAGACATGGAGGTAGACCGAGTCGACCGAGTCAAGACGGTGGATGCGCGAGTCGAGCGGGGGCTCAGGGGACTCGGAGTCCGACCGGGCAAAGACAAGGTGGCTCGCGTCGAGTGGTTTGGTGGTTTGGGCCTCAAAACCATCCGCATCGGTTTCCGAGTTTGGGCCGCAAAACTCGGGGTTCGGTAGTTGAGCCCAAAGCTACCGGTGGCGGGTTTCCTGGGTTTGGGCCTCAAAACCTAGGCGACGCTTCCGAGGAAGCGGGGATGGCACATGGCAGAATCCTGGAGGTTGCATCGAGGTGACGGCAACTCCTGGCAGGAAGCGGGGCCGTCCATTCAAATGAGTGGCTGGGAGTTACCGACTTGGATTACAATGTCTTAGGGCTAGGTAATTCGGTCTTGTATCTAGGGGGGTCTTTGGGAAATAGCCAAAGCCCCGTTAAATAGAGGATGAAAGGGTATCCTCATCCTGATCTCTTGCATTAATCTTTGTCCCACCTATTCCTAGGTTTTCCCTTCCCTAGCTTCTTCTTGATTGAGATCCACCGAGTCACCGGTGTAAGAACTTGTGATTGTTGCGAGGAATCGGAGGTCGTAACCTCCGTAAGCCATGGTGGCTTCGCTTTTGTGATCGTGTTCCCGTTTTACTTGTGTTCTTGCCGTTTTGCTTTTGCTCTCTCTTTTTTCCCGAGATGATTTCTCTGTGTTGAGAGTAGCTCTGCAAAATCGACATGAACCAAGTTGTTCGTATTCGTGAGGAGCTTCTTTGCACCGAAGGAATTCTCCTCAAACCTCACGAGTGCGTAGATCGGGCGTTTTCTTTGTGGCGTTCTTCGTTTTCCTCTTTCTCCCCCAAATCCGAGTGTTCCCGTTTATCCTCTTCATATTGAGCGATGATTTCTTCGGGATAGCTCCTCAACTGCACTAGGATCATGCCTACAAAGTTTGGTTGCAGTTGGTGATCATTTGGTTGAGTTTTGGGAAGATTTGTAGGAGAGAAGTTTGTTTTCGTGGGCTTTAGCTTTTCTGTTCGTGAGCTCCGGACCAAGCGTCGGACGACCTTGATTAGGCTCCGGACCATTGCAAGTGGTCTGGTGGTCAAGTCCCGGGAAACCGCTTGACTAACTCAGAGCGTCGGACCAGAGCCATTGGTCCGACGGTGAGCGTCGGACTGGTTGTCCGAAGCTTGTGTGCTTACTGTTTTTGGAGACGGAGTTTCTCAGTGAGCATTGGACCAGGTGTGATAGTCCGACGGTGAGCGTCGGACTAGTAGTCCGGAGCTTAGGCATTCACTGCATGTTTTTCTGGGCGAGCGTCGGACTTTCGAAAGTAAGCACCGGACCAATCCGGAGGTGTTTTGGTGTGCACCGGACCAAAGGCATCGGACCACTTCCATTGGTCCGGTGGTCTTGAACAAGGTAGTCCGGAGCCTCTGGTGTTGCTGTTTCTCTTTCCATTTTTTGTTGCGGTTTGTTTCTCCGGGTTCATTGCTAGCTCCGTTGTGTTCCTAGGACATCTCCTAGAACATCCATCCACTTGTGGGTCGTGAGCCTAGTTCTTGCTTTGGGTCGTGCTTGGGACAAGGGTCAAGATCTTCCGAAAGGAATTATTATTTGGCTCCCATTCACCCCCCCTCTGGTCGCCATTCTCGGTCCTTCATGCTTACTGTGTATTTTGGTCTCTGCTGAGTGACCGTTGGACCAGGCGTCGGACCAGTCACCGGACTAAGCACCGGACCACTTCCATTGGTCTGGAGGCTCTGTCTGAAGTAGTCCGAAGGTTGCTGTTTTTGCGTGTTTGGCCTAGGTTCTTACCTCTTTTCCATAGGGGTCGAGAACTTGGTTTTCGAGGTTTCCGGTGAGTTTTCCTCCACTGCCGGAGGTTGCTATTTTTGCGTGTTTGGCCTAGGTTGAGCACCCAGCAACTGGGTTTGGTTTTTGGGAAGAGTGGCCCGAATATTTCGAGAGAAATTTGAGGCTCCCATTCACCCCCCCCTTATGGTCGTCGTTCTCGGTCCTTCAATTGGTATCAAAGCCGGTTAAGCATCAAACCACCTTACACGGTTCTTGATCCACGAAGGCAACATGGAGCGAGGTGCTGGTAAACCTCCTTACTTTGATGGAACCAACTTTGCCTATTGGAAGGTGCGCATGTCCGCTTACCTCCAAGGGCTTGATACGAAGTTTTGGGAGATTTGTGAGAATGAGAACTACATGGTTCTTGGCGCTCGGCTCACTGATCTCCAAGTGTAGGAGCATTAGTCAAATGCAAGAGCCCGTAGCATTCTCTTCTTTTGTTTGTCTCTTCCAGAGTTTGAGAGGGTTTCGAGTCTCACTACGGCATGGGAGATCTGGCAAACACTCTTGAGATATCATGAGAGAAACCCTCAGATCAAGTCCAGACTCTTCGACACGTACCGTAGAGAGTACGAGAACTTTGCTCAGTTGGCCGGCGAATCTGTTGACGGAATGTTAACTCACTTCCAATCTATCATCAACAAGATGCGTGCTAATCAAGCCAACTTGCCTTATGATGCTCATGAGATGACTACCAGACCCGGGCCAAGCTTGAAAACTCGTCGAAACCATCTATGGCGTTGGTTTCTGGCCCCGGTGGTACGTCTTCTTCCTCCTCTGACCCTTCACACTCTTTGTTCGCCTTGTCTTTGATTTCTATGATAGAGGAGCAAGTGGAGGCTCTTGGAGATGACGAGCTGGCCCTAGTCATCACTAGGTTCTCACGGTTTCACAACAACCGTTTGAACCGACGACGTGGTGGCTCGGCCAAGGGGTGCTACCATTGCGGTGATGAGGATCACTTCATCGCAAACTTCCCCAAGAAAGTTGTGGGTGACTTCATCAATCGCAAGGACAAGCGCGAGCACCACTTCAAGGACAAGCACAAGCCCAAGGGCAGCTACCACCGAAGGTCCTCCAAGAAGGTGATCGACAAGGTGAAGGCCAAGCACCGAGCCTTCCTTGCCTCCCTCAGCGACATCGATGCCTCCTCCGACAGAGGTGCTTCTTCAAGCGATGATGAGTCGAAGGGAAAGGTTGAGGATAAGCTCAATGGCCTATGCTTCTATGCCAACGCCAAGCACAGTGGCTTTTGCACTATGGCGATTGAAGAAGGCAAGGTCGGCAAGTGCAAGGATGGCCCCGACTAGGACTACGACTCCGACACACCCGAGGTAACACCCACCATAGTCCCTCTCTCTCGAAATTGAGTCTCTGAACGACACCTTGATGAGTCAAGATGCGTTGCTCAAGCGTGCCGCTTGTGAGAGGAACGACTTTAAGGCGAAGTACCTTAGCGCACTTCATGAGCTAGATTTTGCTAAGGCGTCAGTGGTGGTTACCGAGGAGGTAGAGTGTGATGTTTGCTCCATTCACATGTCTGATCTTGTCACTCTCCAGGACAAGTATGGAACTCTACTTGAGGAGGTTAGTGAGCTGAAGGCTAGGCCTAGCTTACTTGGTGCATGCAAGTCTTGCTTAGGCTTGCGTTCTGAGCTAGCACAGAAGGATGCTAGGATTGCTGTGTTAGAGAAGATCAGCTCAGATAGCACTAGAGAGTCGGATAATTTTGAGGCTTTGGAGCTTGAGATTGCATCATGTAGACACGACAAGATGCGTACCGAGAAAGAAAACACATACCTTCGGTCCATCTTGAGCTAGGTGTCTTGCCAAGAGACGCAGTTGGGGATGTTGCTTAGCCAATGCAAGCGGGTTGGCAGCACAGGAGTAGGCTTTGCTATAGGTGGGAAGGATGATAGCATGTTCGGTAAGATCGGTGAGTGCAGTGGTTTGAGCATGAGTGAGAAACCCACCACACCTCCCAAGTTTACCAAGTTTTCCCCACCTAAGCCTACCGACCCTACCAAGCTACCTGTAAGAGATGGCGTGTTTGAAGAGCCTCCCAAAACCACTCCACAGAAGCAAGTGTGGATTGCCAACTGAACCACCTTCGCAACCCACTGGACACACTGCCAGATATCTCTAGTGATCCCTTCCTAAGAAAGCTAGAGCCACCCAACCCAACAAAAGAGTACCTACCAAGAGTGTGGAGAGGTACCATTGTGAGTATTGTGAACGGGATGGGCATTTGGCTGAGTTTTGCTTTAGGTGGAAGAGAGATGATCGGAGGCAGGTTGAGTTGAACAACCGGGACATGTACCACCCACGAGTTGGGGTGCGTGAACCGGAAGTTCAGGGACACACTTCTAGACCTAGAGGTACAATGCCTCAAAGTGCTAGGACTCAGGAGGCGAGACCTCGTGGTGCTCGTGCCCGGCGGGGTACCGGTCGTGACCCATACGACTACGGGCCTCGTGGCGGTGGCTTTACTCCACCCTTCTCTAGCGGACCACGTTTTCCCAATCATGGTGATCGCTATTCCCCCGTGGGGCAGGAGATGTTTGGGTTTTCTCCTAACCCATTCTTTTGGCAAGTGGGACAACACTGGTATCCTTCACAGTTTACTAACCCCAGTGTTGGTCCGTTTGCTCACCCTATGTCTTTCTATTGATGTAGGAAGGAGGACTGGAGGAGACTTGGCTTGTGGATTCCAGATGCTCACGCCATATGACCGGAAGTGAAAAGTGGTTCTCTATCCTCGACCCCGTGCACCACACCGAGTATATCACTTTCGGGGACAAGAGTAAAGGTAAGGTTGTCACCCGAGGGTCCATCCAAGTGAACTCTTCTTTTGTCCTCAAGGATGTTGCTTTGGTTGCAAATTTGCATTTTAACCTTCTTTCGGTTTCGCAACTCCTTGATGAAGGTTTTGAGGTGAGTTTCAAGCCTAATTTCTCTCGGATTTTGTACTTTCGTGGTGACCTTGTTTGCCGAATTTTACCCTTTGGGAAGGTTTTTTGTGCGGATTTTACTATCTCTTCCGGACCTTCCTGTTGTCTTCTTGCCGGTTCTTCTTCCGAGCTTTGGAAGTGGC
The DNA here is from genome assembly GCA_022036555.1 of Microstegium vimineum. Lineage (NCBI taxonomy): Eukaryota > Viridiplantae > Streptophyta > Magnoliopsida > Poales > Poaceae > Microstegium > Microstegium vimineum. Next base: position 34,528,561 of record CM039122.1, on the reverse strand, counting down.
ATAGGAGATTGGGACATTTGAATTTTGACTTGCTTGCAAGGCTTAGCTCGATGGACCTTATTGTTGGCGCAATTTATGATCAACTTTTACATAGCTAAAATTTTTCCACCAAACTCGGGATCAAGGATAAATAAACACATCATGAGTTTAAATTTTTATCAAATAACTAGTTCCACATGTCCATGAGTGTCTGAGTGCAGGAATGAACAAATAGAGCAAAGGAGAGCCAGTTGGGCCCACATAGGGGGTCGACCGACTACCCTATGGGCCCACCATGCTCTCCCCTCTCGGCCATGATCCAAGAGAAGCACTCAAGGGTGATTTCTATCCATTGGATCACTCTGTGTTTTCTCTCAATGGCTCACAAGCAAAGCACAAGGATTCATGGGCCCACTCCAAGGAGATAAACGTGAAATTATACCTTAGGACCAACATCCAACATGTATGACAAGTGGGACTAGCACCTGGGGCGGCTGAGGTGGGCCAGACACCCCAAAGGGGGGTCGGCCGAACCTCCATTGGGCCCACCAGGCCCCCATTTGGTCCCTGACCAGTGGGGCCACCTCTAGGAGGACAGAGGAGGGCCCACTGGCCATAGGGGGGTTCGACCGAACCACCCCTAGGTCGGTTGGGCCGCTCCAATCGCCATACTCCTTCCCCCCACATGTTAGATCATCACCATCCATGCCTTGGTCGGTTTCTAAGTCGGTTGGATCCAAGGGTGGAGGATGGAAGGCCCTGGATCGTTGACATGGCGCCGGAGTAGCCCCTACTCCACCTCCTACTATAAATAGAGGGTCACACCCCCTCTCTAATCATGAAGAATAAGCCTACAAGCTCTATTCCTTAGATTGTTCTAGGAGTTAGTCTAGAGTGGGAGTTAGAGTTGAGTCGAGCTATGCTCGGGATTTCCGGAATCGTCTTCGAGAGAGTCTGGTATAGCTCTTGCACCTTTCCTTCTTTGTAAGACTTTATCCTATTCAATATATATCTTTCTCTTTACTTTACTTAGTATTTACTTTGAGCATTTCTATACTAGATATACTCTTGCTATATGCTTTTGCTCTTTAACAGCCTTCACACCCATAGTCTGTGATCCTTGTGACCTTTCCTGTATGCGATCATTGCCTGTTATAGGGTGCTTTGATTATAGATCGTAGTCAAAGTAGTAAGTTGTGTGTAAGCGTGGTGCTTATACATCATCTTATCCTTGGTTATCGCTTGCTGCACAGATTGTTTGTGGTAGCTAGCAAGAGGTGACAGCCTTGTCTAGTCGTTGTATTCCACCACGTGTTCTTAGGCAAGTTCTTAAAAGGTAAGGCCCCTGTAAGAAGAGGGCGCGGTCCGGTAGGAGTTTTTTCCTCCTACTGATCTATCCCCTCGCCTAGCGTACTTATATTGAGGAGACAAACTATAGTGTCTAGACTAGTTATTTAGCTAAGTATATTGAAGTAGAGTGAAGTACATAGGAGTCCCTTTACTCTTCTTGTTGTCCTCCCACCTAGCTAGTCTCTAAGGTCCGTTCTAACTATCCTTTATCGTAGCTTCTTCATTCATCAACCCCTTCCTATCACATATATCGTTTACCCCCCTATACTAGTTGGTACTAAAGTTGAGGTGCTCTCTAGGATCTCTTTCCAATGATCATTTCTAGCCAACTTTCCCTTGGGATAATATAAATTACGATACCTCGGAATACTCCTTGGTGAAGTGCTACAACGGTATAATCTGGGCGCTTACGGATTTATGCAATAGTCATAAGAAATACCAACACTTATCCAAGGATTTCCATAGTTGAAGTTCGAGAAGGATTTGGTTTGCCATCCTTGCAAGAATGGCAAGATGGTTGCCGCTTCCCATCCTCCTGTGACTGAAATCATGACCACTCGACCCGGCGAGCTCATACACATGGACACAGTTGGTCCAGCTCGGGTCAGGTCGGAAGGAGGGAAGTGGTATGTGGTTGTAGTCGTTGATGACTACTCGAGATACTCTTGGGTGTTCTTTTTGGAGAGTAAGGATGAGGCTTTTCCACTTGTTTGAGATCTGATTTTGAGATTGCAAAATGAGCTACCTAAGAATGCCATGAGAGCTATCCGAAGTGATAATGGCACAGAATTCAAGAATGCTAACTTTGTAACTCTTTGGTCTTCTTTGGGTCTCGATCACCAGTTTTCCTCACCTCACACTCCCCAGTAGAACGGTGTTGTTGAGTGCAAGAATCGGACCCTTGTTGAGATGGCCAGGACGATGCTCGATGAGCATAGGACTCCTAGGCAGTATTGGGTCGAAGCACTCAGTTCTGCTTGCTATGTTTCCAATAGCATTTTTCTTCGAGCTTTCAAGAAGAAGACCTCTTATGAGCTGCGATTTGGGAGACCACCCAAGGTAAGTCACCTACGAGTGTTTGGGTGAAGGTGCTTCATCCTCGAAAAGGGCAGTAAGTTGGATAAATTTGAATCACGGTCTTCTGACGGTATCTTTCTTGGTTATTCTACTCACTCTCATGCTTATCGTGCACTTAACCTTGAGACTAACCGAGTGATGGAGACTTGTGAGATTACCTTCGATGAAACTATGCCCTGTGTTTCCACTGCTTTTGAGCTTACAGGTGATGATGAGGTGAACACTAGCATCTTTGTGGAGGAGGATCAAGATGACGCCGATTGGGGTAATCCCGAGCCTACTCCACAGGCTGCCCCAGTCGACCCTGCGACGTCCACTTCGGCTCACGGTCCCGACCCGACTACTTCTTCTACATGGGGGCCGTTCGAGCAACTTCCTCAGTCGGTGCCCGTTGCACCTGAGGGAGCTCCAGCTGCTGTTGAGGGAGAGGCCACTTCGTCCAGGCAGGCTCCCCGACACATCCAGCGGCAGCACCCACCTTAGAATATTATCGGCAACATCAATCGTCGAGTCACACGGTCTAGGTCTTATATCTCTCACTTTGCTCATTCGGCTTTTGTCCCTTCTTTTGAGCCCCGGGATGTTGGACACGCTTTGATGGATCCGGATTGGGTTAATGTCATGCATAAGGAGTTAGAAAACTTTGAGCAAAACCGCGTTTGGGTCTTAGTTCCTCCACCACCTAGTTGCCACCCCATAGGTACCAAATGGGTTTTCAAAAATAAACAAAGTGAAGATGGGGTGGTAGTGCACAACAAGGCTAGGTTGGTAGCTCAAGGCTTTTGTCAAAAGGAGGGAATAGACTATGAGGAAACCTTTGCTCCCGTAGCTTGTTTAGAAGCCATTAGAATCCTTTTAGCTTTTGCGGATTCTAAGGGTTTTAAACTTTTTCAAATGGATGTTAAAAGTGCTTTCTTAAATGGCTACATAGAGGAGGAAGTTTATGTTAAACAACCTCTCGGTTTCGAAAATCCCAAGTTTCCAAACCATGTTTTTAAACTTCACAATTATACCCCTATACTAGTTGGTACTAAAGTTGAGGTGCTCTCTAGGATCTCTTTCCAATTATCATTTCTAGCCAACTTTCCCTTGGGATAATATAAATTATGATACCTCGGAATACTCCTTGGTGAAGTGCTACAGCGGTATAATCTGTGCGCTTGCGGATTTATCCAATAGTCATAAGAAATACCAACAAGAATTTCTGGCGCCGTTGCCGGAGAAAGCTTAGCCAAGAAATTTTAATTAGATTGAATCCAGAGATTCTCGTTAACTTATTTATCAATTAGTCATAGGGGCTTACCCCTGTCTGTGTCTTCCTTTCTTGTGAAGCCAGACAGTGTATGAGCAGTTTCCAACTGCCGGGAAACTATCTCGAAGATCCCGAGCAGCTGTTGAGGAGGACTAGACGTTGTCAAGTTCCACCTCAGAGGTTCCTCTCGAATCAGAACATGTTCAAGGAAGGAGGCTCTACACCACCACTCAAGGAAGCTATGGCCCAGAAGGCGATCTCTGACTTCTCGGCTCCGTCAACTACCCACGAAGCTCAGGGTCCCGAGGTCAACTTCGGGGATGCCACCTTCGAGCTGAAGCCCACCTTGATCCACATGGTGCAGGCCAATCCGTTTTGCGGAAAACCGCATGAGGATGTCAATGCTCATCTCCAGCACTTCATGGAGTTATGTGGCACGTTCACCATCAAGGGAGTGGCGTCTGATGCCATTCGCCTTTGTCTTTTCCCATTCTCGCTATTGGGAAAGGCGAAGCAATGGTTCTACGCCCACAAAGAAGAAGCCACTACATGGGAGAGGTGTGCTAACACATTTCTCAAGAAGTTCTTCCCGACGGGCAAAACCAATGCTCTTCGCGGGAAGATCTCAAGCTTCCAGCTACAATCTGACGAGACAATTCCCGAAGCATGGGAACGTCTCCAGGAGTATGTTCGTGCCTATCCTCATCATGGGATAGACGAGTGGCTCCTGATCCAAGGTTTCTACCACGGCTGACTAGCATGGCCCGTAGTCACCTTGACACTGCCGCTGGAGGGGCATTTCTCCAACACAAAGTGAGGAATGCCAAGGACCTCATCGAGAAAATGGTGATCAACCAAGGATGGGGTGACGAACGTCTCCAGCCAAAGAGGAGAGGTATGCACACCGTTAATGAGGTGGACATGCTCTCCGCCAAGATGGACCTCCTGATGAAGAAGATAGAAGAAGGTTCCAAGAAGGAACGAGAGGCCATCTACCCAGTCGCCATCGCACAAGCTATTGAAGCCGATCCATGGTGCGAGGTGTGTGGAGGTAATGATCACTCGGGCAACAATTGCCCCGAGACATCAAAGGAGGACGTGAACTTCATCAGCAATAATAGCAACAACAACAACAACAACAACAACAACAACAACGGGTATCGACCCCAACAACAAGGAAACTGGAATTCACGCTCCTTCTACCAAGGTAATGGAGGTAATGGTAATTACAATAATTACAATTCTTACAATAACCAACCTTCATTAAAAGATCTTGTTCTTGGTCAGTCAAAGATTAATGATGGTATAAATAGAAAGATGATTGCCACTGATAAAGTTCTTGAAGGCTTTGGTGAGAAAATGGATAGCTTTACAACTGCCATGAAAAATCAATTGAGTTTTAATAAAATGTTAGAAACCCAATTAGCTCAATTAGCAGCGGCTATGCCATCAATGGAACAAGGTAAGATTCCTGCAAAACCCGAGGATTCAATTGAGCATGTGAATATGGTCAACACGAGGTTCGGTAAGCCTCCACTTCGCTCCTATTGGGGCTATCTTCTCGATCCTCCCTTCATCATGAAGAAGGAAGACCTAGGCCTCCTGATGATCAAGTGCTCAATCGGACAACAAACTTTCCACACCGCCTTCTGCGATCTTGGATCGGGCATCAACATCATGTCTAAGGTAACTTATGACAACTTGCTAGGAGGACCCTTGGTCCCTACATGTGTTCGATTGTAGATGGCAGACCAAACAATAAGGTTTCCCAAGGGACTCACAAGGGATATCTTGGTGAACGTCCAAGATGAGTACATCCCCACCGACTTCATCATCCTAGACATGGGGAGCGAACGTGGAAGTACCCGTCATTTTGGGAAGGCCCTTCCTCAACACCACCAACATAGTCATCTACGTTGGATCGGGCCAAATCCACTTCCAATTCCCAAGTCACAAGGTAAAGTGTGCTTTCAATGGTTATAAACTTAACAAACAGGTAAAAGCACAACCACCAAGAAGAAGAGTTCCAGCCCCACACAAGAAGAAACAATACCCGGAGGCCAAGATCACTGAACTCAAGAATGACGAACCCGCCAATCCAAGGCAGGTTTGGAAAACAAAGGAGGTGCACACACCATGGTCTCCGTCTCCAAAGCCATCAACTGCACCCGAGGAATGAACAAGAAGGAGAGTCCTACTCCGAGGACTTAAAATCAAGGAGCCTTCGCCGAATGGTAAATCGGTAGTTATCTTTTTTTCCCTTCTTAAATTTAGTTCAAACATTTACTTTCTTCCATATTTAAAAATTTAGAAAACTAAAGTTAGTTTAAATAAAACCTGAGAATTAGTTTAGCACTAAAACTTGACAAAAAGTAGGGTCATAGGGGTGGTCGGCCGACCACCCATATGCATCCTACTTTGGCTTATTTTGATTAAGGATCATTTAGGGTCCTTTATAAAAGAAAAAGAAAAAAATGGAGGAATAGGGGATCGGCCGACCACCCTATGTGCCCCCATGCTCATCCATGTTTTCCTCTCCACCATCCTTTGTCCAAGCATCTCATGATTTGGGAGGTGGGATTTTCAAAAATCAAATTCTTGCTTTGGGAGACATCTCTTTTGTCTTGTCATGCTTTAAAGTACATCAATCACTTTTGGTTAAAGCATGACACATCCTTGTCTCCCACTACTCCTTGTCCAAATTGGGGAACCAACTTTCACTTTCACTTTGTCATGCTTTGAAAAAGAAAACATATCAGTCACATTCAATCAAAGCATGACATGCCTTTGTCCCCCACTATCCTTTGTTTAAAGAGGAGAATCTTGACCACTTTAGCTCAACTTTTGATCACATCATATCACATCTTTCACCTTTCACCAAGCACTAGAGAAAGCATGAGTGGAATCTCTACTTTAAAGGGATGGCCGACACTTTGTGTCACCTCCTTCTCTCTCTTTTGCTTTGTGTAAGGCATCCACTAGACATGTGATCATGGCACCCAAGGGCATGCCCAAGGGGTGGACAGCCGACCACTCCATGGAACCCCCTTGGTGCCATTCCCTTCCCCTATAAAACCCAATGCAAGGGGAGCTCATTCCCTCACACCTCAACAAGTATTCAGTTCTAGATCAAGCCTCTCCTTGCCTCGCTCTCTCCTCTCTACATTCAAGAGAAGTTCTTAGCTCTCAAAGAGAAGTAGTGTTGCTCTCACTATTCCACAAGAAGATCTCTTGTCTTCATGAAGCTTCTCTTAGCTCAGACTTATCCCCACAAGGCAAACTAGAAATCCACTCCACATACACATACCCATTTCTAGTCTTTCTCTTGTGTCCCTCTTCCTCTCTAGAAGATGAAGAACCCATTGACATCCACATTCAAGAAGATGAAGTGGGAGCTCATCCCGACGCTCCCACCAATCTGGGGATACTTCCCAAAGAAGAACAAGGGGAGGTTCGACCCGATACACATGGGAGAACCTCCAAACCGAAGAACACCCTCAGGAGGCGGAAGTACCAATAGAGGTACCACATGTCGAGCCATTATTGGTACCCCCGATGACAACCTATGATCAGCAAAGCGGACTTTGGTTCAACCAACTAGAGTATCAGAGGTACCTTTCTCTTCGGGATCGATCTTTTGAGCACACATGGATTTTGGATCCAAGACTTCTCTCCAACGCAGGTATGACCACCGAATTCGAAACTATCTTTACCTCTATTGGTTGGTCTAGCTTTTGGCAAATAGAAGAGTTTGGAATTGAGTTGCTCACTGCAGAATTTCTAAGCTTTCTCCAAATCTCTAATGTTGGAATTTCCTTTCACATGTTTAATCAAAATCATAGTCTATCTTGGAGTCATCTTAGTGCTGCTCTTGGTTTTGAAAATGCATGTGTGTTAGATTTAAACCCTGCCATGCGTAGTTTTAACAAGAGGAAATTTTGGTTCTCTATCTCTGCTTTAAAAGATTGCTCAAATCCTAAGCATGAGGAAATTCATAATCCTACTCTTCATTTCATACATCTTTGGATAAAAACAACTTTGTTTCCTAGAAGTAATTCTAACTTAATAAGTGACATGGAATTAAAACTACTTTATGCCATGGTCAATAAAATGTGAATCTCTCCTGTGAAATATTTAGTGGAATTTTGGCAAAGTTCAATAGAGAGTAATGTATCTATTCAATTCACTTCTTTAATTACTCGTCTTGCCAAATCCATGAGCTTGCTAAATGGCACAAACCCCTTTGTTTACATCTCTGCACCTTTAGCTATGATTTCTGAAGAATATCTTAAGCATGCTCATGTTCAAATGCTAAAAAGACATGCCAATGGTGTTTTAAAAATAATTTACAGTGGCCATACAATTGAGGTGACTCTTCCAAATAGGCAACTTCAATTGTATAGGACCCGCAAGCTAACCCTTGATTTAGATCAAGGAATTGGGCAAAGAGACTTTGCAGGCTCAAACAGGAGAGCTCAGGAGGGGCTACACTTTGTTCATCTTGAGCAAGGTGGTCCTTCCCGAGGAGCTGTTGGCGAGGAGGAAGACGATGCATCTTCCGATCCTATGCACACTTCCAGTGGCATGCCTCCTCGCCCATCACGCCCGCAACAACCACGAGCATCCTTCTCGTCTACACGAGAAAGGGGTCATCGTGGGCTGCGGCAAGAATTCGATCACCTCACCAACACCCTTGGTGAGTTGCGTGTTGAGCACGAGGAAACGGCACGCATCGTCCAGCAAACCGCCGAGAACATTCAAGCAATGCAAGAAGAACAACAGCGGTATTGGGACCTCTGGCGGCAACAACATCCACATCCACCAAATTATTGAGCAAAAGACAAGCTTGGGGGAGGTGCCCTCCCCCACTAAGGTGAGTTTTTAATTTCAGCATTTATATTTATGCATTTCCTTGCTTATCTTTTGTCTTTGCATCTAAAAAAATCTGCATATGATAAAATAAAATAAAAAGACTTTCTCTAATCCACTTTCACATGTTCGATGAAAATGAATATCTCCTATGGAAATGATGAATAGTTGCTCTGCTAAGTGTTTTTCTAGAACTTAGTCTACAACTTGGTACTTCTTTAAGTATGGATTACTTGGCTTGAAAAGAAACCATCATGAACCTCAAACTTTGTGGGTTGCAAATGTCATAACTAAGTCTAAGTTGTTGTGAGACATGATATGACAAGATAAGAGCTGCTATAATATTGTTCTAAGCAAGAATGACTATCGAAGTTTTATTTATTAAAATGATAAAAACACTTTTTGTTCTTCAATGGTGACAATTCCTACCAAAGCCATACATGCTCTTTCATGATATAAGCTTTCTACATAAGCTGCTTGCTTTGTGTTGATTTTGGTCAAGTTTGTGACCTTTGTTGAGAGATTTATCATGCTCCCAAGATCAAGATCACGTATACTCCACATATACATGCTGCTTCTACACTGGAAGTACGCAGAAACATGTCTTACATTCCCACATAGTTCATACTCCATGCTCTAAGTAGAAAAACTCTCTCTAGTTTGTTGCTAGTAAATGAGACATAGACTATGCAAAATTATGAAAATTCAAGGGCATTCTAAAGTCCTAATCTTTTTGAGCATTCCAAAGCTCTCTTGAAAAAAAAATGAAATGATGAGCATCTTCAAAGCTCATAGAAAAATTAAAAAGATAGCTATGTCTCAAATAATTTTAGGAAAGAGAGATTATCCACATATAGGAGTATTGATCATTTTCCATGTTTCCACCACACTTGCACATCTTGATCTAAGAGTATGACACTTCTCTCCTCGGATCCGGAATTTGACATTATAATATATGCAAGGTAAGTTTGCTACATCTTTGATCCCGGCCTATAGCTCCACATAAGCTTTAGAGATAGGATGAAAGAAGACAAACGTTGCTATATGCCTTGGTGAGGAATCATACACCTTATGAGAGACTCAAGAGTACCATTTTGGGGAACACTAAGTCTTTCTTTTACAAAAACTTGCTAAACCTCCGATGTGAAACTTGTGAAAGAATGAGAAAACCAGTGCTCAAGTAAAGTTGTTCTATCTCTCAACCTCTCAATACAAAGGATAAAGCTATAAGCCCCATGAAGGAATAAGGTAATATGGGTGAGTCTTTATTGCTAACTTTTCCATTCAAAAGAGAAGTATGATTGTTGTAGACTTAGTACTCTTGAAATATAAAGCATAGTAGCAACTCCTGATCCATCGAGCTAAGTTTGATTGTTTGCTCGGGATGAGCAAAGGTTAAGCTTGGGGGTTCTTGTTGGCACAATTTATGATCAACTTTTACATAGCTAAAATGTGGTCACCAAACTCAGGATCATGGATAACCAAACACATCATGAGCTTAATTTATCAAATAACTAGTTCCACATATCCATGAGTGTCTAAGTGCAGGAATGAACAAATGGAGCAAAGGAGAGCTAGTTGGGCCCACATAGGGGGTCGACCGACCACCCTATGGGCCCACCATGCTCTCCCCTCTTGTCCACGATCCAAGAGAAGAACTCAAGGGTGATTTCCATCCATTGGATCACTCTATGTTTTCTCTCAACGGCTCACAAGCAAAGCACAAGGATTCATGGGCCCACTCCAAGGAGATAAACGTGACAAAATACCTCAGGACCAACATCCAACATGTATGACAAGTGGGACCAGCACCTGGGAGGTTGTGGTGGGACAGACACCCCAAAGGGGGGTTGACCGAACCTCCATTGGGCCCACCAGGCCCCCACTTGTCCCCTGACTAGTGGGGCCACCTCCAGGAAGACAGAGGAGGGCCCACTGGCCATAGGGGGGTTTGGTCGAAACACCCCTAGGTCGGTTGGGCCCCTCCAACCGCCATACTCCTTCCCCCACGTGTTAGATCATCACCATCCATGCCTTGTTCCGTTTCTAAGTCGGTTGGATCCAAGAGTGGAGGATGGAAGGCCCTGGATCACTGACGTGGCACCGGAGTAGCCCCTACTCCACCTCCTAGTATAAATAGAGGGTCACACCCCCCTCTCTAATCATGAAGAAGAAGCCTACAAGCTCTATGCCTTAGATTGTTCTAGGAGTTAGTCTAGAGTGGAACTTAGAGTTGATTCGAGCTGTGCTCGGGATTTCCGGAGTCGTCTTTGGGAGAGTCTAGTATAGCTCTTGTATCTTTCCTTATTTGTAAGACTTTATCTTATTCAATATATATCTTTCTCTTTACTTTACTTAGTATTTACTTTGAGCATTTCTATACTAGATATGGTCTTGCTATATGCTTTTGCTCTTTAACAGCCTTCACACCCATAGTCTGTGATCCTTGTGACCTTTCCTGTATGCGATCATTGCCTGTTATAGGGTGCTTTGATTATAGATCGTAGTCAAAGTAGTAAGTTGTGTGTAAGCGTGGTGCTTATACATCATCTTATCCTTGGTTATCGCTTGCTGCACAGATTGTTTGTGGTAGCTAGCAAGAGGTGACAGCCTTGTCTAGTCGTTGTATTCCACCACGTGTTCTTAGGCAAGTTCTTAAAAGGTAAGGCCCCCGTAAGAAGAGGGCGCGGTCCGGTAGGAGTTTTTTTCCTCCTACTAATCTATCCCCTCGCCTAGCGTACTTATATTGAGGAGACAAACTAGAGTGTCTAGACTAGTTATTTAGCTAAGTATATTGAAGTAGAGTGAAGTACATAGGAGTCCCTTTACTCTTCTTGTTGTCCTCCCACCTAGCTAGTCTCTAAGGTCCGTTCTAACTATCCTTTATCGTAGCTTCTTCATTCATCAACCCCTTCCTATCACATATATCGTTTACCCCCCTATACTAGTTGGTACTAAAGTTGAGGTGCTCTCTAGGATCTCTTTCCAATGATCATTTCTAGCCAACTTTCCCTTGGGATAATATAAATTACGATACCTCGGAATACTCCTTGGTGAAGTGCTACAATGGTATAATCTGGGCGCTTACGGATTTATGCAATAGTCATAAGAAATACCAACACTTATCCAAGGATTTCCATAGTTGAAGTTCGAGAAGGATTTGGTTTGCCATCCTTGCAAGAATGGCAAGATGGTTGCCGCTTCCCATCCTCCTGTGACTGAAATCATGACACATCGACCCGGCGAGCTCATACACATGGACACAGTTGGTCCAGCTCGGGTCAGGTCGGAAGGAGGGAAGTGGTATGTGGTTGTAGTCGTTGATGACTACTCGAGATACTCTTGGGTGTTCTTTTTGGAGAGTAAGGATGAGGCTTTTCCACTTGTTTGAGATCTGATTTTGAGATTGCAAAATGAGCTACCTAAGAATGCCATGAGAGCTATCCGAAGTGATAATGGCACAGAATTCAAGAATGCTAACTTTGTAACTCTTTGGTCTTCTTTGGGTCTCGATCACCAGTTTTCCTCACCTCACACTCCCCAGTAGAACGGTGTTGTTGAGTGAAAGAATCGGACCCTTGTTGAGATGGCCAGGACGATGCTCGATGAGCATAGGACTCCTAGGCAGTATTGGGTCGAAGCACTCAGTTCTGCTTGCTATGTTTCCAATAGCATTTTTCTTCGAGCTTTCAAGAAGAAGACCTCTTATGAGCTGTGATTTGGGAGACCACCCAAGGTAAGTCACCTACGAGTGTTTGGGTGAAGGTGCTTCATCCTCGAAAAGGGCAGTAAGTTGGATAAATTTGAATCACGGTCTTCTGACGGTATCTTTCTTGGTTATTCTACTCACTCTCATGCTTATCGTGCACTTAACCTTGAGACTAACCGAGTGATGGAGACTTGTGAGATTACCTTCGATGAAACTATGCCCTGTGTTTCCACTGCTTTTGAGCTTACAGGTGATGATGAGGTGAACACTAGCATCTTTGTGGAGGAGGATCAAGATGACGCCGATTGGGGTAATCCCGAGCCTACTCCACAGGCTGCCCCAGTCGACCCTGCGACGTCCACTTCGGCTCACGGTCCCGACCCGACTACTTCTTCTACATGGGGGCCGTTCGAGCAACTTCCTCAGTCGGTGCCCGTTGCACATGAGGGAGCTCCAGCTGCTGTTGAGGGAGAGGCCACTTCGTCCAGGCAGGCTCCCCGACACATCCAGCGGCAGCACCCACCTTAGAATATTATCGGCAACATCAATCGTCGAGTCACACGGTCTAGGTCTTATATCTCTCACTTTGCTCATTCGGCTTTTGTCCCTTCTTTTGAGCCCCGGGATGTTGGACACGCTTTGATGGATCCGGATTGGGTTAATGTCATGCATAAGGAGTTAGAAAACTTTGAGCAAAACCGCGTTTGGGTCTTAGTTCCTCCACCACCTAGTTGCCACCCCATAGGTACCAAATGGGTTTTCAAAAATAAACAAAGTGAAGATGGGGTGGTAGTGCACAACAAGGCTAGGTTGGTAGCTCAAGGCTTTTGTCAAAAGGAGGGAATAGACTATGAGGAAACCTTTGCTCCCGTAGCTTGTTTAGAAGCCATTAGAATCCTTCTAGCTTTTGCGGATTCTAAAGGTTTTAAACTTTTTCAAATGGATGTTAAAAGTGCTTTCTTAAACGACTACATAGAGGAGGAAGTTTATGTTAAACAACCTCTCGGTTTCGAAAATCCCAAGTTTCCAAACCATGTTTTTAAACTTCACAAAGCTTTGTATGGTTTGAAACAAGCCCCTAGAACTTGGTATGATAGATTGCGAACCTTGTTCATTGCTAAGGGTTTTAAAATGGGATCGGTAGATATGACGTTGTTTCTCCTCAAGCAAGGCAAAGACACTCTCCTTGTCCAAATATACGTGGATGATATCATCTTTGGTGGTTCTTCTCATGCTTTTGTTGCCAAGTTTGCAGATCTTATGAGCAGAGAATTTGAGATGAGCATGATGGGAGAGTTGACCTTCTTTCTCGGGTTGCAAATCAAGCAAACCCGGGAAGGGACGTTTTTGCACCAAGGCAAGTACACAAAGGATATCTTGAAGAAGTTTGACATGGGCCAGGCAAAGCCCCTCTCGACACCTATGTCAACTACTACTGCCTTGGATGCGGACAAGGAAGGAGAGGCGGTGGACCAGACAAAGTACCGAAGCATGATCGGGTCGCTCCTGTACCTGACGGCGACCCGGAAGGATATTCAGTTCGTCGTCTGCATGTGTGCACGCTTTCAGGCGTCCCCACGGACTTCGCACAAGCAGGCGCTGAAATGCATCATGAGGTACTTGCGCTTCACTCCCGAATTTGGTCTTTGGTTTTCCGCCTCCTCCTCTCTTGTGCTTTGTGGTTATTCTGATGCCGATTTCGCAAGTTGTCTTCTTGATCGGAAGTCCACTTTTGGGACTTGCCAGTTTCTCGGGTCTTCTCTGGTGTCCTGGTCTTCTCGCAAACAGTCTAGCGTGGCACAGACGACGTGCGAAGCTGAGTACGTTGTCGTGGCTAGCTGTTGCTCGCAGTTGATTTGGATGATTGCAACTTTGAAGGATTTTGGTTTGTGCTTACTAAGGTGCCTCTGCTTTGCGATAGCAAGAGCGCAATTAGTTTGGCCAAAAATCCCGTGCTTCACTCTAAGACCAACCACATTGATATTCGCTTTCACTTCTTGTGAGATCACTACGAGAAGGGCGGCATTGACCTCCGGCATGTCGAGACCCACAACCAGCTTGCGAATATTCTCACAAAACCTTTCGATCAAGCTGCGTTTTCACGCCTTCGGGGCGAGCTGGGTGTTTGCTTCCCTTTTTAGTTGAGGGAAGCTCTTTGTGTATCATAATTCTTTTTGGTTCTTATTTGTTTTATTCTTTTTCCTTCTTTTGGTGTCTTTTTAGTTTTTAGTTGGTGTCAGTTTGCATTTTGCATCTCATTTGCATTTGTGACATAGTTCATTTTAAGCTTCATACATATAGCCGATATAATGAATCTATGCTCTGTTTGAGGTGCTTTATGTGTCTATGGTGTTGCCTAACTTAGACTCTCTTTGATCTCTTGATATGCCATAGAGCTAAGTTAGAAAAGCTTTAAAACTGAATTTAATTTTCCATGTCACCTCTGAAATGGCACTACCATGTGTAGGCTTTTGAAGATCCTTCTTGGCTGCCTTGTATATAACTTGTAACTATGACTCTTCATTGTTTCATTCACTTCCTTTGAGCACTATGCTTAAAATTGATCTAAAGTGAAATTGCTCTCTGAATTGTGAATTGGAAAGATCGAGTTGGGTCTGCTTTGTGAGCACTTCACTGTGTGTTCGAGAATATTTCCCAGATGGGTGGAACTTGAGCGGTGTCGTGTATGACCAAAACCGGTGTGTCATGTCCTTTGACTTCGTCCGGTTAGTAAGTGGTATCACCTTTCTTACAACCACTCGCATACAACTTGTAATGTGACTAAAACTGATTTTGGCTACGAAACTCTGAAATTTGAAAAGTTTATTCAGTTGGGTCTTTGGCTTGTTGTATGAAGTTTGCTAGGGATAGTTTTACTTGCTATACATGAGATTGCTTTGAGATAGATCCTATCTTGTTTGCCATGTCTAGTTCTCTCTAGGAGGTGATACCCATTCTCTGCTCTCACATGTAATGCTCTCTAAAATAGCTTCTAAAGTGATCTTAAGCTCAACTTGAGTCTTTGTTGGGCACGTAGAGCTTTTCCTATTCTCACAAGATCACATCACTTAGAGCATCTATTCATTGTCTTAGCTCTAAGTATGAAGCTTTTGCACTCATCTTGCATTTCATAGCTTTTGTGGCTATCTCTTTGAGTTTTTGAGCCTTGATGAGTTGCATGTATCAATAAGGGGGAGAAAAGATGTGCATTTAATCCTCATATCCATCCAAGGGGGAGAAAATGGTGCATTTTCATACTTGCACTAGTCAAGGGGAGAAAAAGTATTTTGAGCTGTAAAGCTTTTCAATTGGTATCTCTTGTTACTTGGCTCTTTTCAACCCTTCTTCGTATCTTGAGTGTGCATTTTCCTAGGGGGGCTCTTTTGCATTTGACAGGTTTCGATTGCTTCTTGAGCCTTAATAGTCTTAAGTGGTTTTAATTGGTATTTTTTGAGCTCCCTTGAGATTTCAATTGGTGTTCTGAGCTTTGAGAGTTTTGATTGGTTTCTTTGACTTGCTAGCGGTGTTGAGCCCGTTTTGTGCCTCTTCTTGAGGGCTACCTTCATTTTGCTTGATTGCGTCAAGTCGTGGCCCATGTGCTTTTGTTTGGCATCAGTAAGTGGCTTTGTCACAAGGTGGCTCGAGTCGAGTAGTTTGGTGGTTTGGGCCTCAAAACAATCCGAGGACGGTTTCCGAGTTTTGGGCCTCAAAACTCGGGGTTCGGTAGTTGAGCCCAAAGCTACTGGTGGCGGGTTTCTTGGGTTTGGGCCTCAAAACCTAGGCGGAGCTTCCGAGGAAGCGGGGATGGCACGTGGCAGAATCTTGGAGGTTGCGTCGAGGCGACGGCAACTCCCGACAGGAAGCGGGGCCGTCCATTCAAACGAGTGGCTGAGAGTTATCGACTTGGATTACAATGTCTTAGGGCTAGGTAATTTGGTCTTGTATCTAGGGGGGTCTTTGGGAAATAGCCAAAGCCCTATTAAATGGAGGATGAAGGGGTATCCTCATCCTATCTCTTGAACCCTAATCACTTGCCCCCACTCTCTCTCTCTAGTTCATGAGATCGCTAGGTTGTTTCCACCAACCTTTGTAAGAACTTGGATTTGTTGCGAGGAATCGGAGGCTGTAACCTCCATAAGCCATCGTGGCTTCGATTTCGTGTTTGTGTCCACGTTTTGCTTGTGTTCTTTGCATTTTGCTTTTGCTCTCTCTTTTTCCTGAGATGATTTCTCTTTGTAGGGAGTAGCTCTTGCAAATCCGTTTGAACCAAGTTGTTCGTATTCGTGAGGAGCTTCTTTGCACCGAAGGAATACTCCTCAAACGTCACGAGTACATAGATCGGGCGATTTCTTTGTGGTGTTCTTTGTTTTTCCCTCATCTCCCCCAAATCCGAGTGTTCCCTTTTATCCTCTCCAAATTGAGCGATGATTTCTTCGCGATAGCTCCTCAACTACACTAGGATCATGCCTACAAAGTTTGGTTGCAGTTGCTAATCATTTGGTTGAGTTTTGGGAAGATTTGGTGCAGCGAAATTTGTTTTCGCGGAGAACAGTTTCCTGTTCGGAAGCGTCGGACCACTTCCCCTCTAAGCTCCGGACCATAGCGAGTGGTCTGGTGGTCTTGATTGTGGCAGAACCGCCCAAATTATAAGAGATCAAGTACCAAAGTAGCCGATTTAACGACCGATTTAAAAACTTGAGCCCATATAATCCCGGTAGTCCGGAAATCTCGAAGGATTTCTACCAATCGTATCTCCAACCAAGATCGCGCAAACTCAGGTATGCACATTCGAACGAACCAACAATTAAACGAAAAACTTGAAGTACGAAATAAATTTATTACAACACTTTGTCCAAAATAAAGTAGTACTCACGCCACAACACATGTGGCCAAATGAAACATTGTTTTGAAACTCAACCCAAAGTCTTACTCCACGCAAATACCATACTAGATAGGGGTGCCCACGAGACCTCGTCCAACAACATCAAAAGATGAGCTCGTAGAAGACCTTGCCCAAAGCCTACTCCTCTTCTCCTTCGACAGGATAGAGACAGTGCTTACAATAGCCAAAGTATACTTGGCCATCTGCAACAAATGGGATAAACCCTGAGTACGGGAATGTACTCAGCTAGACTTACCTGTCTAACTGAAAATAAAGACTCCAAGGATATGCATGGCTATTTATGTGGATCTGGATAAACTGTGCTTTTGCGGAACGCGAGAAAGATGAAACAACTAAGATTATAAGAGAGCAGCCATTTTCGGTCCTATTATTTATCTCTAGTATTTGCACCTGCACTAGAGCACTCACTTGATCTAATCAAACAATAAGATAATACCATATCAAGTTCATTTGTCAATATTTTAGTAGAATCATTATGATGTCACATGGAGTTGCACCGTGGTGAAGCTCAGCATAATCCCCCACTATCCGGTGGGAAGCGGCGACTCGAATCGATATAAATCCAGCTGGCAAGATTACCTTTAACACATGCCCACACTTTCCCCGTCGGGTCCATGCATTGGGTTACCGCTCAACACTACCCAGGTAGTAACGTCGTGAGCTCAGCGTAATCCACCCAATTGGAGAAATCAGTTGGCCACCAAGGGGCAGGTCGTATCTCCAAACTAGAGGGAGCCAAAAGTAGACTGAGAGTCGGCCAGGACAGTGTTTACTCGGCTTCGAGGTCGAAACTCACATCGGCCCCTATGTGAAAGGGCGCATTTGAATATGTAAGAGGGCCACTATCGAATACAAACCTATATGATCCAACGGATGGACTACCCCCAAGTCTAAACCACTTGGTGCCTCTTCCTTCCAATTGACCGCATTTCATTACTACCATAGGTTCTTTCCACGATAGCAAAATATAGCCAACCGTAATCGGTATTATCCCTACTATAAATATAAATGTAACCATTTTCTCTAACCAGGCTAAGCGGTTGCTTTTACTTTTATTAATAGGGTAACAAGGTAGGTAAATTCAATATCAAGGAAGGTAATGCATCAACTGGGATTCAATCAACTCCTGTCACCTAATGCGTCACAATATAAAATACTCAAGTAGATTAATTATAAAATGCTGGGAGACTTAAGGATGCTCCGAGGCTTGCCTTGAGTGAAGGTAGAGGGCTGGTGGTTACGGCACTCAGGGAGGTTAGTGTCGAGCTCGTGGTACTCCTCGTTCAGCTCCAGCACCTCCTGGACTCCTTCCTCTGGAAGTGACACCTGGGGTTCCTCTATTGATCCTGAATATTTGCAATGCATATAAGTAAACTTGATGGTGCAGGGATTAAACACTCAAAGATTGCTTTTAAAATTAACCTAAGCATTCATGCTAGTTCCACTTTACACGGCAAGCTTAATATAAACTGTTCAAAAAAATCTGCAAAAATTACAGAGGATAGAACAAGCCTAGTGGATGCTACTGTAGAGAATTCATCCAAAGCAAAGCTACCAGCTAGCAGATACAAAAAGATGAATTTAAATGCAAAAAAAGCACTTAGAACTAGACCTACTGAATAACTGGGTGAAACATGCTATATCTTATTTTAACAGGTTCTTTACTTGGAAACATATTTATCAAGAAAGTTCCATGATCAACACTACTAGATTATTTTCTATAGGAATTTCCAAAGAAAACCCTAGAAAAGAACACTTGAACTACAAGTATCTTTTCTGCCATACAACATACCACATATTATATTTTTCCTAGATAGATCATGGAATACAGAGACTACACAAAAAGTTTCATGATTTATCTATGCACAGATTTACCACAGGAATTAATTTAAGAAAACAACAGAAACACATTTTAATAGGTAATAAATAAAATTTACACAGAAACATGGCATGTTATATCTTTCTAGCTTCTACACAGGATAACAAAGCTAGCATAAAAACTTCACATTTTTATTTGACCATTTCAAACAGGAACACATTTAACCTTGATAAATGCAGAAAAGAACTATTTAAACATTAGTACTGAAGACATTCTCCAAAAATTACTTTTATATTTTTAACAGAAAGATCTACATTTATAGAGTCTAACACAAATTATTTCACCATTTTAGGATTTACCAAACTCTAGATATGAAATAAAAAACATTAACTGATTTACTGAAAATGGAAAAAGGAAAAGCATTTCAGAATTCGGCCCGTGGATGAACAGTGTTGGGCTTGGCCCAGTGCACACGGGAGGGTGGACTGACAGGCTAGACCCGTAGTCAACGCAGGGTCCACCTGGCAGTGAGCCAGGGCAGAGCACCGGCGCTGACCGGTTCGTTCTCGCCGGTGGTGAGGTTGGATGCGCGGGACTCGTGGTGACGTCGCGTGTCGACTGGTGGGGTTGGATGAACCAGCGTGACCCTGTAGCGAGCCGGCGGCGGCGTGGTGACAGCGTGATTACCGGCGGCGTGGTGCTAGGATAGCGGTTTCGTCAGCACCGCGGTGGTGTGGGGAGTGTAGCACGAGCGTTGGTTGAGCTGGAGGATCTCGGAGGAGGTCCGGCCACGTGCGAGCTCCGCGGCGGCGGCAATGGCATGACCAACGGCGTTGTGACGTTCCAGGGTGCAAGGGTGCTAGCGGACGGGTGTTCTCACCTCTACTACCTCTGGTGAAGCTTCCACGAAGATGGAGGCGACGGAGGTGGTCGGAGAACAGGTGAACGCGGTTTGGTCGTGGTTGTGGCGACTGCGAGCCGAGGAACGGCGGCGGCGTTCCGGCGACTGAGAAGCTTGGCTGGCAACGGCGAGGCGAGCAGGGCGTTTGCGAGGCGAAGGCGAGACGGTGTGCGAGGTGGATCGAGAAGAGGCGCTCGGACGGTGGCGAACAAGTGAAGGGGGTGTTTGCTGTGCGTTCGGCGCTCGGCGCGGTGAGTGCGAAGTAGAGCGGGCGAGAGAGCGAGTGCGGGTGAGTGCTAGTGAGTGCTTGAGGGAGAGGAGGTGTAGGCCTTCCTGCTGATGCGGTCATGGGCGACCGGTGATGCCGGTGGGCGCCGTGACGCGACGACGCGGCGGTCGGCAGGGCGCTGGCGTGTATGCGGCGCATGGGGAGGAGCAGCAGCACGCGGGGCAGCGCGCTACTTGGTCGACGCGCCGTTAAGGTGGGTCCGCATTCGATTGCGAGGGTGACAAGACGAGCGGCCGGTCGGTGATGGCGCTGTGGCAGCGTCAATGCGACGCGACGACGAGGCGACGACGTGGCGCAGTGCGGCGCGTCTGCGGCAGGCAGAGGCAGCGAGTGGCGAGCGCGCTTGGTCGGCGCAGTGTGGCAGCGTGCGGCGCATGGCGAGTGGCGCAGAGCAGGTGTCGGTGTCCGCGCGCAGGCATCGGTAGCCATGTGGCAGCGACGCCGGCGTACGGCGCGGGTGCTCACGCGTGTGCGTGCGTGGGGCGCGCGGGCGTGAGCGGGGCGCTGGCTGGGCCGCGGGTAAGGCCAAGCGGGCCGAAAGGGTGGCGCCGGCCCACTTCCGATTTCTTTTCCTTTTTCTCATTTCTTTTATTTGTTTTAAACTGAAATTGCTTCAAAATAATTTCAAAAACTCAAAACTAGGTTTTGAAATATAAACCAAAGTAGCTCGGAATAAAAGGCTCTACATTTTTCATGTAGGTCTCATTTTCTAAAAACCATTAATTTACAGGGTTCTAGATTAAAAATGAATTAAGTTATTTAAGAAAAGAATTACTTTTATTCTTTATAAAGCAGGGTAATTAATTATAAAGTACATCATTCTTTATTCTAAACATAGCAAACTTATTTAAACATGTTAATCAAGAGTAGAGCACAAAATACCTATTCAATTCTAATGTGAAGAAAATAAACAACACACATGAAATGATGACATATATAAACATAAATGCAATGCAATGCTTATGCTTAGTGGCTAATGCTCTCTCTTTATATATCATATATGGACTCTTAAAGTTGGGCCGTAGGGATGTTACGATCCGAAATTTCCGGACCGCTCCCACAGGCGACTGCAGACGCGACCGTGATCCCACCGCCTGGACCACCACGCCGGTGATCTCTAGGCTTGCTCCCGCCGGTGATCTCTCGATCCCTGCGTCCACGCCCCGCCCACCGACCCTCCGTCGGCGGCGGCCACGCAAATCGCTGGTTAGCCGCTCCTGGCGCCGTCGACCAAAGATTTTTTCTAAAACCCTATTCCCCACTAGTGTCTAAGCGCCGCTTAGGTTTGTAGTGGTTGGGATCATTGTGGTGTCTGCATCCTTGGTATTGCATATCATCGATTTTTCCTCTCCTTCAAGATCTCTTTTATGGCATCACGGGGGTGGACAGAAGGGCGGCGATGGGGCATCCCCAAAGCTGGATGTGATGGATCTCATGTCACGACTCAATCTCACTGAGGAGGAGGGGGCTGTGGCAGATTTTAGCGATGATGAGGAAGGTGCTGATCCACCCGCCTTGGAGTGGACGATTGTCGGAAAGGTTCTGTCTCCGATGGTAGTCCATGTGAACACGGTGCGGGCTGCTATGAGGCCTGCATGGGGGAACCCGGCTGGACTGAAACTCAGGGCCATCGGAGAGAGATGCGACAACATGTTTGTGGCAGAGTTCGTTGGGAAGACAGACATGGATAGAGTGTTGGCAGGAACACCATGGATGGTTGGAAAATATGCGGTTATCCTACAACACTATGACGAAAAATTGAGTGCATCAGAGATTATCTTTGATCGTATGGAAATATGGGTAAGAATTCTCAACCTCCCACTTGGATGGATGAACCAGCAACAGGGAGCGCGTGCAATGAACCTGATCGGCCAAGTGGTGAAGATGGATGTGGATGTTGATGGGAAGGCGAGTGGAGCATACTTACGAGCAAGGGTGGCCTTGGAACTTGATAAACCCCTGCGTCGTGGGGTGCTCCTACGTATGAGTAAAACAGAGGAACCAAAATGGTTTGAAGCACAATACGAGAAACTGCCTTTTTATTGTTTTTTCCTGTGGAGTGATGGGGCATTCAGAGTTGGAATGCAAGCATCCAGTGGCTCGGGATGACAAAGGGAAGCTTCCATATGATATTCAACTTCGAGCCCCAGAAGAGAGGAAGCGGAAGCTACAATCCTTTGCTGGTGCAGCTGCTGATTCTTTTGGAAGTGGGGAATCTTCAGTTCCCAAGCCTGCTCGATCACAGTTCAGCGGGTCTGGAGGTTCCCGATCATCTATGAAGGATGGTAGCACTCACCATTCCGCGTCTGACCAGGTCGGGGAAGCGGAAGAGCAGGAGGTTCAGTCACCTTTGAAGAAGCAGCCAGAGACAGACCCTGTAGAAAAAAGACCTTGGTTCAGGCACCGGGAAGAAGCTGTTTACTCAGGAGATGGATGTGACTCAGCATTCTCAGCGCAAGAGGAAGTCTAAGGTCCCAGATCATACTCCGGACCTAAATTTTCCTCCTGCAGGCTCCTCCAAAGCTATTGTTCCTGTCGGATTGGTGAATTCAAGAGTGCATCAATTGGATGGGGATATAGAGAGTGATGGAGGGAGCATGATCGAGAAACTAAAAAAGCAAAAGAGGGGTAATCCCAACCAAATTGCACGATCGGCGGCGGCCCGCCGCCGGCACAATGAAAATTCTAAGCTTGAACTGCCGGGGCTTGGGGAAGCCCGAGGCAGTTCGAGAAATCCATGAGTTTGTGGATTTATATAAACCCTTGGTGTTGTTTTTGTCTGAAACGAAAATGAGTGCTCAACGATCCCAAAATTTGAGAATAAATTTGGGATTCCAGAATGCGCTGGGTGTGTCTTGCTTAGGTCTGAGCGGTGGCCTCGTGATGATGTGGGGCCTCGTGATGATGTGGAGATCAGATGTCACGCTGGATGTCAAGTCATACTCCAAATATCATATTGATGCCTGTATAAGTGATACTAGTGTGGACGAGGGAGTTTGGCGCTTCACAGGTTTCTATGGAGATCCTTCCCGTACGTGTAGGAAAGAATCATGGCGGATGCTACATTTCCTCCGTAATGAGTCGGATCTCCCTTGGATTTGTGCTGGTGACTTCAATGAAATCTTACATGAGCATGAACACTTCGGAGGTAATGGCTGGGAGGAATGGATGATGGAATCCTTCCGTGATGTGGTGTCTTATTGTTGGCTCACAGATTTGGGATACAGTGGTCTCCCCTATATGTGGGACAACAAGAGAGACCATCCGGCTAATGTTAAAGTCCGGCTTGATCGTGCAATGATGGATGGAAAGATGCTAGACCTGTTTGGTGACTCTTCTGTGACACATGTTCAGACGACGGTGAGCGATCATTGTGCGCTGCTGATCAAATTACAGAGGAATGGGATGCTGCAGGGGAGGCAATCCCAACGTCCATTCAGGTATGAGAACATGTGGAGAAGACATGAAACTTATAATGAAACAGTTAACTTGGCTTGGGTGTCGGGTTGCTCCTCCCTGCTGGCGTTTCAGGAAAATCTCAATAGCATGCAGCACACCCTCAAAATCTGGGAAAAGGAGCAGTTCGGATCTGTTCGTGGGGAACTGCAACACCTCAGACAACAACTTGAATTGGTGCGGCAAAGCTCTATTGGTTCTGGCCCTCCCAGGGAGGAGCGCGCCATCATGGGGCGCCTCTCTGAACTCCTGGCGAGGGAAGAAGATATGGAGAAGCAATGGTCCCGTGTTGATTGGCTCAATTCGGGCGATCGTAACACGGGTTTTTTCCACGCGAAAGCGCGTCAGAGAACAAGAACAAACAAAATAACTCACTCAAGCGCCAGGATGGATCGGTCTGCACAAATCAGTGTGAACTCGAATCCATGGCTGCTGAATTCTACCACCATATTTTCTCAGCTCAAGAGCAATCTCGACCGGAGGAAGTGGTGAGATTTGTTCCTAGGAAGGTGACTGAAGGTCAGAATGTTTTTTTGAACTCACCCTTCACTGAATCTGAAATTAAGATAGCGTTGTTTATGATGAAGCCTAACGAGGCTCCGGGGCCTGATGGCTTCATAGCTGGTTTCTATCAAAAGCACTGGTGTCTGCTGGGAAATGATATTTGTCGGGCAATTTTAAGCTTCTTAAATGGCGGAGAGATGCCTTTCTGTGGTGAACAACACAGTTCTTGTGTTAATCCTGAAGGTGAAAAACCCACAGGATCTCTCTCAATTTAAACCGATTGCTCTTTGTAATGTTCTATACAAGATATGTTCCAAAGTGATTGCTAACCGATTGAGGACGGTGCTCGATGACATTATCTCACTTGAGCAATCGGCCTTTGTCCCGGGCGCTTAATCATTGACAATGTGCTGGTGGCTTATGAACACATTCATTACTTAAAAAATAAGAAAGGCAAAACGGGGGCCTGTGCAGTTAAGTTAGACATGGCAAAAGCTTATGACAGGGTAGAATGGATTTATCTCCGAAGCATCATGGTACAGCTGGGTTTCGATATGAGCCTGGTTAACTTGATTATGAAATGTGTGGAGACAGTACGGTTCTCGGTGAGGGTGAACGGGCAGTTGTCCAATGCCTTCTACCCTTCGCGAGGAATCCGTCAAGGTGATCGTTTATCCCCATACTTATTTCTCTTATGTGCTGAAGGCTTGTCTTCCATGCTGAAATATTCAGGTCCTCAATTTTTATCTAAAGGTGTTCGGGTGGGAATTCATGCTCCATGGATTTCGCACTTGCTTTTTGCGCACGACTGTCTGGTGTTTACACAAGCCAGTGAGCGTGGGGGACAGCGTCTTGCAGACATCCTGCGAGCATATCAGGAGGGCTCTGGTCAAATGGTGAATTCAGCAAAATCAGCTATCTTTTTTAGTGGAAACTGTAATGATAATATGAAGGATGAGATGCAGCAGTCTACTGGTATTCTCACTGAGGCGTTATGTGAAAAATACCTGGGGCTGCCCACCTCGGTTGGCCGCAGCACCACCGAAGCTTTTGAACCGATTCCAGCAAAGGTCCGAGGCTTGGTTGGTGGGTGGAGTGAGAAATTGCTAAGCAGTGCAGCGAAAGAGGTGTTAATTAAGTCGGTGGCACAGGCCATCCCAACTTACCCGATGAGCTGCTTTATTCTCTCCTCTAGAACAAGAAAGAAAATCACCAGGGCTATTTCCAATTTTTGGTGGGGCGGATCGGCGGACAGTCGTGCCATACACTGGAAGAGGTGGCAAGATCTCAATCTTCCTAAGCGACAGGGAGGAATGGGATTCAGGGATATCAAATTGTTTAATCTAGCAATGCTGGGCAAGCAAAGATGGCGACTGATGACAATGCCGGATACGTTATGCTCTAGAGTTCTCAAAGGAAAATATTTCCCAAATGGAGACTTCATGACGGCCAGGAACAAGCGAGGCTCATCTCATACATGGAGAGCTATCCTTGCTGGTCGTAAGGCTCTGCAATGCGGCCTCATTCGCCGAATTGGTGATGGTGAAAACACAAACATTTGGCAGGATCGCTGGATACTTGGTGCTATCGGCAACAAGCCGATTTGTCCAAAACCAGGTGCCTCGGCAATCCGTGTTAGTGAACTACTTGCAGCTGATAGAAAAAGTTGGAATGAGACAGCATTAGACCAGAATCTCTTGCCCATGGATGCCCTTGCCGTCAAGTGCATCCCGCTGGGAGGACTCAAGATGATTTCTGGGCTTGGGCGGGTGAACGACATGGCCTGTACACAGTACGCTCAGCCTATCATCTGTTAGCATTCAGTGATGGGCAAGAGAGGGATCACAGTGAGAGCCGAAATGCCAATTCGGCTTCTTGCAATGACCCCTATTGGAAGACGCTTTGGACGACTAAGGTACCGCCCAAGGTGAGAGTGTTCTGGTGGCGGGTCTCACATGAGCTGATCCCATGTCGAGAAAACCTTTGCCGCCGTCATCTGGAACCTGTTGGAACATGCTACTTCTGTTGGAACGGTGAGGAATTCACTTACCATGCTCTAACTCAGTGTACTTTTGCAATCAGTTTATGGGACAGGATGAAATCGTTAACAGGGATCAAGCTTCCGCTCCTTCACCCGAGGACTTGGACGCGCGACCTCCTAGATAATGCATGCTGCCCGGAAGCTGATCGTGGAGTAATCCTATGCGGTATGTGGTCACTTTGGTGCAGCCAAAATGACAGACGCCATGGGAAAGCACCCATCGACCCACTCTTGGCAATCAAGTGGGCTTTGGACTCTTTCTTCTACCTGTCATCTTCGGTTACTGAAACTATTATCAACGACAATTCAAGCCCGCGGAGGTGGTGTCCACCAGCTCATGTGACGCTGAAGATCAACTCTGATGGTGCTTATCTGCAAGATCGAAGTACGGGTGCAACCGGTGCTGTGGTTCGCGACAGTAGAGGGGTCATGCGAGTAGCATCGGCTCAGTGGTTGGGTTCTGTGGGCTCGGTCCTGATAGCAGAAGCGGAGGCACTCCGGGATGGTGTGAGACTGATACCCGAAGGTGCCATGGAACACATCATAGCAGAGACTGATGCTCAAGAGTTCGTGGCTCTATGGAAGAATAGATCCAATCAAAGGTCTGAAATTGCAGCAATCCTGATTGAGATAGAGGAGCTAGCTTCGGCCTTCACTTCGTTCACGGTGCAACATGTATGACGAGAGGCAAATTTTGTAGCACATTCTTGTGCCCGTTTTGTTGTTTCTTCTTTAGATTCTCATTTATGGGTTTCCCCTCCTAGCTTCTTGCAGCGCTGCCTGCAGTTTGATTGTAATGAACTCTTTTGAGTAATGAAGCTTCTGTTCCCAAAAAAAATGCTTAGTGGCTAATGAGGATCCTAATGCAAGCTTGACACAGGGTGTCACAGCTCTTCCCCCCTTAAAGAAATCTCATCCCGAGATTTGGGTTTCTTTACCATTTATTATAAAAGACGGGGCAGTTCACGCGTAGGTAGTCTTCGGTTTCCCAGGTTGCATCATTGGGGCCATGATGACTCCAAAGAACTTTGAAAGTTCTCACTTCTCGGTTCTTGGTAACTCTGGTCTTGGTATCCAAGATCTCTGAGAGTTCCTCATTGTGCTCCAAATCCGATCTGATCAAAATGTCGGAACCCAGATGTTGACACCGTTTTTCGACACGTGTCAAATGGGTTGAAGCTTGACTGGTCAATGACCGTTCTCCATCGGCATCGGTAAAGTATGAGCCAATATTGCCGATGGAAGAATGCTGCAAAAGGTCAAGTGTGTTGCCGATGTAGGTTGGGTGATCTTTGCCGACAAAGGTTAATTGGTGGTCTTGCCGATTGCCGATGAGCTGCTATTGCCGATTGCCGATAAAGGGGCCTTGCTAATTGCCGATAAAGGCTCGTTGCCGATTGCCGATGAAAGATGGTTGCTGATTACCGATAAGGCTCATTGCCGATTGCCGACGAAGAGATGTTGCCGATTGCTGATCGGGAAAATATTGCCGATGCCGATGGGCGTGACTTAGTACTTGGCGGTAGCGGAGGGTTACAAGCGGCCAAAGAAGGAAGGTGCGGATTAAAGGGATCTGCCGATGGAAAGTTTCCATCGAGAAGAAGTATAAGGAAACTGGTGTTCTGTGCCAGTATTATTATATTAGTTTGAGTCTGACTCTTGCATGGGTCACTTATTTTCCTTTAAAATAGGTCTGTTTGTTTAGGAAATAAATATTGTTATCCGGCTCCTGCGCGAGTCAGTTTCCTTTAAAGTAGGGAGTTTGTTTTAGGAAGGATATGTGTCGTATCTTTGTACAACTCTCCATGCGAGAGTATAAATATGTGCCCGAGGGCTATGGAATAATCAATCCAATTCAAAACAAACCAATTCTACTTTTTATCCTACTTTTATCGCAATTTACCCTTTCTTATACATTAGTTATAGCTTTAACGAGTTCTTCAAGCTTTCGACGGGCTGCATCACCTTGATCTCCGTCAAATCCTTGCTAGTTCCGCTTGGGAGTACCTATAGGCTTTGGCAATCCGGGCGCATCGCTGTTTGCCTCGTCTAGCTCTGCTCTAGTTACCCTTGACCAATCTGAGCCTTGACGTCCGGGCGCATCGCTATCGTCTCGTTCAGTTTGTTCTAGTTATCATCCTTGTCAATTGATTGGTCAAATCGACTGGCACGCCCTCGACATCGAGCTTTGGGTAATAGCCCGAGGTGTTCACAGATCTGACGCTTTTTGTGTCAACACCTCTTTTGGCACGCCCAGTGGGACCTGATTATACAAATCTACACATCCGGCATGGCTGATCACGCCGATGTTAACCAAAGGAATGTCATTGAAGTGTCTGAGGCCGATTTGAAAGATGATCAGAAGCAGGCCATGGAGCGGGCTATGGAGGAATATAGGCAGCTGTATCTCAAATCCTTCAGCCTCAGCAGGAGCGGCGAAGCAATTCAGAAGCAGGATCCGCCGTTGCCACGGCAGGTCACGTTCGACGCCAATCCTGGTAAGCTACAAGAGATGGTTAATACTGTTGTAAACCAGGCATTGATTAACCAATCCAGCGTGCTGTCCAATACCGTCTACAATGCCTTCGCGCAAACATTCAAAGAAGGGCACGTACCGCGATATGTCGGTCCAGCGTACCATCAACCTGGATTGGCATCTGCAAGCCCATCGGCGGCCCAGATGGCGTCTTCCACCCCTGTGGAACCATCTGCCGATGTGGCTACATCACCAAGACCGAACGCCGGCGATACTACCAAGTTCAACGCAGATCTAGCCGCGTCGGCAACTTCAGGACCAGCCCCCGCTAACTGGTGGGGATACGGTATGCCTCCGAATCTATATGCTGGCTCTAATCTGGTGCAGGGAGACGGTTCAGCCTGGAAGAACTCTACGGCATCGGCAGCATGGCCATAGCCGATGGCTCATATGATGCACGACTCTGCGCCTGCTCCAACCATACAAGTGCCATCAGATGATCTCCAAGTAATCCCCAAGATACCTCTGATGCCACCATCGGCAAGCTCTGTGCCGATGCAACACATTATAACCACCGGCAGTCAATCTCTGGCGGCAAACTCTCAAGCTGGAGCTCCGAATCCCCAAGGTAATCTGGTGATCAATTGCTCTAGAATTCAAGAGCCGGCTGCTCCGGTCAGCTATCAACCATCGGCAAGTCATACCAACCACCAGCTCAGCAGCCTGGTGCGCCGATGTATTATTATGGAGGCCCAGCCTACATTCAGGGCGGATCATCGGTACAACAACCGATGAATATTACAGTCCAGCCGACTCCGCCAAGCATGCCAAACTATCCATCGGTAAGTCAACCGATGCATAGTGTGCAGATGACTGGTGCTGCGCCCGCGACTACTGCACATCTTCAAGAGGCGCGTCAACCGACTCCACCAGTCGACAATCAGCCAATGAGTCGGCAAGAGCAGAACGCGTACTGGGTCGGCAAGATTGCCGAAGTCATGAAGGAGCAATTCGGTATCAAACCCAAGGTCAACACATACTCCTATCGGACCCCGTACCCGCCTGCATATGACTTGATTCCTCTTCCAAATCGGTACAAGGTGCCCGATTTTACCAAGTTCTCCGGCCAAGACGACACGTCAACAATGGAGCACATCAACCGCTTCATTATCCAGTGCGGGGAAGCTGCCAGCAGGGAGGAATTAAGGGTGAGACTGTTCTCTTCATCATTGTCTGGATCGGCATTCATGTGGTTCATGTCATTGCCTTCGAATTCTATAATTACCTGGGCCGATCTGGAGAGGCAATTTCATAAGTACTTCTTTGCTGGTATACATGAGAAGAAGCTTACCGATCTGGTCAAAATGAGGCAACGCAATGATGAATCGGTAGAGAGTTTTGTGCAGAGGCTGCGGGACATAAAGAACAAGTGCTACAGTCTGGTTCTAGATGATCGGCAATTGGCAGATTTGGCCTTCCAAGGGTTGCTGCCGCACATCAAGGACAAGTACGCGTCCCAAGAGTTTGAGAGCCTAAGTCACCTGGTGCAGAGAATTGCCGATCAAGATATCAAAGCCTTTGAGCCCAGGAAAATTTGGAACAAGAAGGTGACCTTCATCGGGAAAGAAGAAGACTCTGGATCAGATGAAGAGCTAAATGTCGACGTGGCCGAATGGGTGAAGGATAAGAAGTCTGTGTCTTGTCCGTTCGGCCAAAAGGAAACTGAGAGGTTCACCTTTGACATCACCAAGGCCGATAGGATGTTTGACCTATTGCTGCAAGAGGGGCGAATCAAGTTGGCACTCAATCAAGTGATTCCATCGGCCGAAGAGCTCAAGAAGATTAGGTACTGCAAGTGGCATAATGCAACCTCACACAGTACCAATGACTGCAAAGTATTCAGGCAGCAGTTGCAGTCGGAGATCAAGTCTGGGCGTATCAAGTTTGAAAACTCTAAAGTCCAGAAACCGATGAAGATAGATCAGCACCCGTTCCCAAACAACATGGTGGAGATCAGTGAAAAAACCAAGGTGCTGACATCGGAAGCTGCCAGAAGGAACTCATCGGTAGACCCTGACTACCAAGTGCCTAAGCACGATGCAAGGAGGTTTGTCGATGATAGAAGGGGTAAGAAGGTTGCCGACGAGGGTAACAGCACCAACAGGGCTCCTGGAGTGGTGATTACTCACAAACAGCCAAGGCGATATCATCGGCAATCACGTGAAGAACAGTGTCGGCAAGAAGAGGAGGAGCATCGGGAATGGCTTCGACATAAAGACCACTAGAGGTGTCCCTTCTTCGTTCATTGCTGGGAAGAAGGCATCAAGCTGCCCACTGCTGATAACTGTCTAGAATGCAATGGGTACTACACAGCCGATCAGTCAGGTAAGCGACCTTGTTTTGATGGTCAGGCACCTAGGTACGCCAGGCCGCTCAGAGAGGATAGATCGGCACATGATCAACTGGGGGGCAAGCTCAGTGCCCATGATCGGCTTGGCAGGCGTGTTGACCAGAGGGAGCTGGAGGAGATGGCCAATGCTAGAGTGCCCGACGAGGAGATATTCTCCAGAGATCCCAACATCGGAAGAAGTGCCGATGAAAGCGGGGGAAAGCGGCACCAGCCCGTCTGGAAGACCAAACTTCCTCCATGGTGCCCCAAGGGTTTGACTAAAACCCAGAAGAGGAGGATTCAGCGCCAGCGCCGCGACGACCTGTATGACAGTGCAGAACCCTCGGAAGAGAAGCAATGGAGGCCGAAGCGTAAGAACAGGGGCCCATCGGCAGATATAAACATGGTTGTCATGTTGCCGATGGAGTTCATGGCGCCCGTCAGTGATGATGAAGAAGCTGCCGATATGGCACAATTGATGCTGGATCCGATGACGACTGTCTTTGAAAAGCCTGCTGAAGATGAGAGGCAGCACTTAAGGGCTCTGTTTGTCAAGGGTAAAGTGGATGGTCAGCCGATGACCAAGATGCTAGTGGATGGTGGCGCATCGATCAACATAATGCCCTATGCCGTGTTCAGGAAGCTTGGCAAAGGCGATCGGGATTTGGTCGAGACTGACATGAAGCTCAAGGACTTCGAAGGCAATGTGTCAACCGCCATGGGAGCCGTATGTGTTGACTTAACCATCGGCAGTAAGACTTTGCCGACAATGTTCTTTGTAATCAGCGGCAAAGGCACCTACAACTTGCTCCTTGGAAGGGACTGGATCCTTGCTAATTGTTGTATCCCTTCTACTATGCATCAGAGCCTGGTGCAATGGATCGGGACAGAATTGAAGTCGTCCGCGGCGAAGCCCCATCTACTGTTGCATCGGCAGAGTTGGACACTTATGAGCAGACTAGGTGTATATCTGGCGAAGCCTGGGACAAGGAGTTCCTCAAAGTTGTCGATTACCGCATCAAACCGATCCAAGCAGTCGGTCATGAGGAGTCGTCTTAATGGATCAGTTTGCCGATGACGGAAAATTGGGGCAGGGCTTCACGTCTGCCGATGACTTGCTCGAAATCGACATCGGTGATGGTAGTAAACCTAGGCCTACTTTTATTAGCGCTAAGTTAGATTCCCAATGTAAGCAGCAGTTAATTGATTTATTAAAAGAGAATAAAGATTGTTTCGCTTGGGATTATACAGAGATGCCTGGTTTAGACCGATCGATAGTTGAACATCGGTTACCCATCAAGTATGGTTTTCAGCCATATCGGCAGCCGGCACGCCGATGCAATCCTACTATCTTACCCGATATTAAGGCTGAGATTACCAAGTTGATCGAGGCTGGATTTATCCGGCAATGCCGATATGCCGATTGGATTTCTAATGTGGTTCCTGTGTATAAAAAGAATGGAAAACTTCGTGTTTGCATTGATTTTAGAAATCTGAACAAGGCTACGCCGATGGATGGCTACCCGATGCCCGTTGCCGATCTGCTGATCGATGCTGCTGCTGGGCACCAAATTATTAGCTTTATGGATGGTAATGCTGGATATAATCAGATATTCATGGCTGAAGAAGACATATCCAAGACTGCTTTCCGATGTCCAGGTCACGTTGGCTTATTTGAGTGGGTAGTCATGACTTTTGGCTTGAAGAATGCCGGTGCTACCTATCAGAGGGCAATGAATTTTATCTTTCATAAGTATATCGGCACAATAGTTGAAATCTACATCGATGACGTGGTGGTTAAGTCTGGAGACTTCAAAAAGCATCTTGCCGATTTGCAGAAAATATTGGAGTGGACGAGGGAGCATGGGTTGAAGATGAATCCTAACAAGTGTGCGTTTGGCGTATCGGCAGGGCAGTTTCTGGGCTTCATGGTGCATCAGAGAGGCATTGAAATCGGCAGAAAATCTATTGATGCAATTAACAAGGTGGTTGCTCCCGCAAACAAGACTGAGTTGCAGTCTCTGATCGGCAAGATCAATTTCATTAGAAGATTTATATCCAATCTGTCTGGTAAGATTAAATCTTTTAGTCCTCTATTAAAGTTGAAAGCCGATCAAGAGTTTATATGGAGAGAAGAGCAGCAGACAGCCTTGGAAGAGATTAAAAGATACTTGGTAAATCCTCCGGTCTTAGTTCCACCTCAACACGGGAAGCTTTTCAGGTTATATCTGTCTGCCGATGACGGTGTTATCGGATCAGCCTTAATTCAAGAATTTGAGGGGAAAGAGCGTGTAATATACTACTTGAGCAGAAGATTGGTGGATGCTGAAACCAGGTATTCGGCCATAGAAAGATTGTGCTTATGTTTATACTTCTCTTGCATTAAATTAAGACACTATTTACTATCGGCCGAATGCACTGTTGTCTGCAAAGATGATGTGGTGAAGTACATGCTGTCAATGCCGATTTTGAGTGGACGAATTGGTAAGTGGATTCTAGCACTATCAGAGTTTGACCTAAGGTATGAATCGGCAAAGGCTATTAAAGGTCAGGTGATGGCCGATTTTGTCACTCAGCACTGCAATATGGTGAGCTTTGTTGAGATTGCTCCTTGGGCTCTGTTCTTTGATGGGTCTACGTGCAAGGATGGAGCAGGTATCGGTATTCTGTTGATTTCACCCTGAGGACAGAGGTATGAGATTTCATTGCCGATTGTTGCTGCTTCGACAAACAATCAGGCTGAGTACCAGGCTTTGCTTAAGGGGTTGGAACTACTCAGGGAGGTGTGTGCCGATGCTGTTGAAATCTTTGGTGATTCCATGTTGGTGATTAATCAGTTGATCGGGATATATGAGTGCCGAAGTGAAGTGCTAATTGCAGCCCATGAGCGGTGTTTGCAGTTGTTAAAGGAGTTCAAAGAATACCGCCTTGAACACATTCCAAGGTTGCATAATGAAGAGGTCAATCGGTTAGCACAGAATGCTTCAAGATATCAGCCGATTCAAGAAATCGTGACATCGGTAACGGTTGCCGATGACTGGAAAAAGGAGATTGCCGATTATCTGAGGGATCCGTCCAGGAAAGTCGGAAGGCGTCTAAGGTTCCAAGCCACTAAGTATGTGCTCCTTGATAATGAGTTGTATTATCGGACAATTGATGGGGTTTTGCTTAGATGTCTTGGCAAAGAGGAGTCAAAAGAGTTGATGGGTGAAATCCATGAAGGTGTATGTGGAGCGCATCAATCGGCATTCAAGATGAAGTGGATGATTAGGCGGAATGGATATTATTGGCCAACGATCCTGGAGGATTGCTTCAATTATTTCAAAGGGTGCCAGGACTGTCAGAAGTTTGGTAATGTGCAAAGGGCACCTGCATCGGCAATGAATCCTATAATCAAGCCTTGGCCGTTCAGAGGATGGGCTATTGATCTCATCGGCCAGATTTATCCGCCGTCGAGCAAGGGACACAAGTTTATACTTGTTGCTACCGATTACTTCACCAAATGGGTTGAGGCAATCCCGTTGAAGAAGGTGACATCGGCAAACATGGTGGATTTCGTTAAGGAGCACATCGTTTACCGATTTGGTATTCCTCAGACCATTACTACCGATCAAGGGGACCATGTTCACATCGGGAGAGTTTGATGACTTTGCTGCTAGCATGGGTTTCAAGGTGTTAAATTCTTCTCCTTATTACGCTCAAGCTAATGGTCAAGCCGAGGCGACTAATAAAGGAGTCATTAAGCTTATAAAGCGCAAGATTGAAGAAAACCCTAGGAGGTGGCACATGGTATTAAACGAAGCTTTATGGTCATATCGGATGGCTTGTCATGGTGCAACCAAGGTCTCGCCGTATCAGTTGGTTTATGGACACGATGCTGTCCTACCTTGGGAAATTAAAACTGGTTCTAGGCGATTATCTTTTCAGGATCAGTTGACGACCGATGATTATATTACTCTGATGAAGGATGAGTTAGAAGATTTGGCAGGTCATCGGTTAAGAGCATTAATCAGTATTGAAGAGAACAAGAAGAGGGTTGCGCGATGGTATGATAAGAAAGTAAAGGTAAAGGAATTTGCCGATGGCGATTTGGTTTGGAAGTTGATTTTACCGATTGGGACTAAGAGCTCTAAATTTGGAAAGTGGTCCCCTAATTGGGAAGGTCCTTATTGGATAAAGCAGTCTGCTCCTGGTAATGCGTACATTTTGGAAACTCTCGAGGGAGTGGTGTTTTCTAGAGCGATCAATGGCAAATACTTAAAGAGATATTACCCTAGCATATGGGTAGATGCATAGTGTTCAGTCGAATACCGATGAAAAGAAAAGTTATGAAAACATCGGTAAAAACAAACTAGTGTTATATTACAAGACAAGATCAAGTATCAGGCTACATTCTTGCCGATGCAACAGGCATTAGAATAAGGAGTGGATAACGTTTATCGCACGCAGGCGAATTTGATCTATTTCGTCTATCTCCTTAGCGTCAGCATCGGCAGAGCCCTCAACTGGCTTGATTTTCTTCTTCCATGAGATGGCTTGCCGAGCGTACTGATCCCTTTCTTGCTGTAAAGCCCCGATGGAGTTGGACAGTTGGGTCTTTTGTTGATTGGCAGCCGTCAGACCCCCTTCAACGTTTTGCAGCTCTGCCAGCAGCTCCTCCTTCCTTGCCGACAGTCAAGAGATTTCCTGGTCAAGGTTGCCGATGGAAACTTTGGCTTGACCGATGCTTCTGTGCTTCTCATCGGCAAGGCATTTAAATTTGAGCTTCTCTTCCTCGCTCTTGGCTTGGGCCGCTCTATCGGCAATGCGACGAGTAAGCCTCTGGTACTGAATCTGTTTGATATCAATAGAAGTTGCCTGGAGGAGGGTTTCTGCTGCATCGGCGGAAAGATGGCTTTGGATATCTTTGAATATAATCCTTGCCGCTGATGAGTCCTGGATGAGTTGAGAGGTGTCTTGCAGCAGTAAGGAGAGCAATTCTTCAAGTCTGGACTTGACTTCTGCCGACAGAGCTGGGGTGGAGCTTTCCTCTTCATCGTCATCAGGGACGTTGACGGCAAAAGAAAATAGGATGTCCGCTTGAAGGCGGCCTTGACGCTCGTCTTCATTCTGAAGGTTCAAGCTGTAGGAGAAGAGGCTGTCTGGGGAGTCTTGGGCCTGAAAACAGAGGTTAAAATATGCCAATTGTAAAACTATAAATTTTAAGGTGATCAACTTACCGTCTTGAAGCGGATCTCCTGCCTGGGACTTGGTATACTGGATGGTCCAACTTCATCCTGAACATCGGCAGCGGATGCCGACGACTGGGCCCTTGTTGGAGAGGCAGCCGACGCCGTTGGTGATGGTATGGTTGTAGCTGGCGTCGCCTCCGATGTAGTGGCAGTTTCTTGTGGTAGTTCCGTTCTGACATCGGGGACTTGGGTCGACGGTGCCGATGCCGACGTCCCTGCTGCTGTGGAAGGTTGAGTTCCCTCGCCGGGGATGTGAGTCGATGGTACCGACGCCGATGTCGCTGCTGCTGCAGGAGTTTCTTCATTCAGCGCGGCCGATACCGATGCCGATGCCGCTTCGGTCGTCGCAGCAGCTGCTATCTCCTGGCCGGGGGTGTTATCCATCGGTTGGTCAGGTACAGAAACCGATGGAAGTTCTGCCGAGGACCCGCCGGCAGGAAATGCGACTGGAGCTAGAAGCAGTCTTGCTGGCGACGCATCGGCAGCTGATGGTGCAGTTGGAGCCGATGGTGGGGGAGAAGCTAGCCTCAAGCGCCTCTTCTTCGTCGGCGCAGCAGCAGGGGAGCTGATCCGCTTAGATGAAGACCGGGGGGCATCGGCAGCCGGGCTGGAAGGCGTTTGCCTGCTGGAAGCAGATGTCGATGACCATAGTGCCTGAAAATACAAAACAAGTTATGTAAGATAAATGTTGCCGATGAAACAGCATGTGATCGGTACAAGTAAAGATGAGTTTACTGCATAAGTTTGCGTCAAGGCAATAGCGGCAGCCGATGTAGCCTGAGCTGTTGTAGGCATCGGCGTAGGTACTTGTTGAGGCGTGAAGGCAGCCAACGTCAGAGCTTTGTTGCCGATGATTGATATAGGGCCCATCATCCGAAGATTGAAGGGTCTACCGTTGTTGCTCATTGTGGGGACTGGGTCATCGGCCTGTCAAGCGCATAGGTGCAAAGGAGTTAAGTGTTGATACTGGTGACAAATAAAGTAATAAAAGTGCATCGGATAGCAGACTTACTGCGTCGTCAGGGATGACGTAATCGGCGTCGATCAGATGCCGATAATAATGTGAAAACTTGGCGAGTAGCTGGCACTTCCATTCTTGCCACCAAGACTTGAATTCGTTGGTGATGAAGGAGGTTGGCGAACAGGAGGACAAGTCAAGGTCCGACAGATCGGCATCGGCAGGAAGGCTGATGACTTTATTCCAATCCAAATTGCTGGAGATTGCCTGCCTGGGCCTTACTACCCTAGAGTAGCACAGCTTGATCGGCAGTTGGCCAAAAGCCAGTTGTCTCGCCGCTGCCGATGGATAGTAAAATTCATAGGATGGTGGAGTGTTCTTCCCAGATCCAAAGATATTCACTGGGATGGCTCGGGGAGTAATGCTGGCCCTCATAATTGCTTGGTTTTCGGGCAGGTTCATATCGGTCAAGTTGAACAGCAACGAGAACTGGTTGTGTTCATTAAGATATGGCCACCAAGCCCGTTCCGATGAGGGGAGTCCGTTGTAGAACTTCTGTAAATAGTAACCAAAGTGCTCTACATCGGCATCGGTACCTGGCAGCATTATGACGGCTTCTCCAAAGTTAAGCGGAGCTCGAGTTGCCAATTCATCATCATCGTATCGGTAATCTTCTGATATGTCCCTCGGGAATTGTTGGGCAAATAGATCAAACCCGAGAGCCTTGTGCATATGTGCATTCAACCAGAGATTAACAAACCACCAGGGGCCTCCGAGATTGCCGATGGGCTCTCCTAGCAGTAGCTTGTTGGATACTTGATGAAGCAATCGGTAAACCGATCCGAGGAGATACATGCCTAAAGGGAGCCTTGTGCCGTTGGCAAACAGTTCGGCCGCAGGGAGGTGCATGGTGGTCGGGCCGATGGTTTTGCCACAGAAGACAAACTTTTCCAACCACATGTTTAAGAAGATGGCATGCTCCCGTTGGGTTACCGATCCGGTTTTCTGGTGTTCCTGAATGTAACCTGTCCAGCCGCCGATACTATGGGTGTTCACTTTGTACTCAGCTTTTCTGTTGAAGAGGCTAAGTGTATCGGCAGAGGTGATATCCAAGCCAGTTAGCATGTAGACATCGGCAAGGGTGGGAGTAGCCGGTCCATGCCTGAAGAGGAAAGCGTTCATGCTGTCGGACCAGAAATATGAAGCTGCTATCATCAAGTTCTCATTCCTCTCTGCATCGGCAATTGAGAGCCTAATGCATTGATCTAAGTCACGCTCCTGCCAGTATACTTGCTGTGACCTGGCCAACCTCAAGAACCAGTTTTTCCATCCTTTGGTGTGCTTAGGCCATGAGCGGAATGTATCCTTCCACAGTCCTAGATCGAAGCTCTCAGATCTAAGCGGTATCCGGTTGATTTCTGCGTTGATGATGGAGGTGGGGTCTGGATTGCCCATTGGGCCTAGGCAACTAAGACTGGAACCAGCGAGGGGGATGATCACTTTGTTGTACAGTTCCTAGGGTTCGAAGAAGAAGGGACGAATCAGAAAGAAGAATGGGGATAAAACCAGGTTTTTGCAGGGAAAAGAACTATGCAGAAAGGTTAAATTAGGTGGAAGATGAGCCTTACCTTCAGGATGTCGACCTGGATCGCCATTTGGAGTCAGAGAGATGGTTCGTCCTTGGATTGCGAAGGGGTACTGTTGCTCGAGCTTGTGTTCTTGAGAGCAGCCGGAGGTTGAAGACGAAGGCAGGAAGGTGAAAGTGAAAATGGGCTCGGGTAAAAGGCAGTGTGGATCCCGGTAACTTTTATAATCCTATTCAGGAGTATTTTGGGGTTCTGTTCTACACTGTGCAGGAATGTAGAGAGGCCCGCGGTAGATATGTGCGGTGATCGAGGTGGTCTGTAACTGTTCGTGCTACAATCGAGGGATTTTATTATTAAATTGCAGTTCCACACGCGGGGATCGAGGAAACCGTACGCCTATCTTGGGGGTAACGGCTACAGCAACGGCTACAGTGGAGAGAATTTCGGCACGTAAAGTTATACGCTCCGAAACTGGGGGGCATGTGTTGACACCGTTTTTCAACACGTGTCAAATGGGTTGAAGCTTGACTGGTCAATGACCGTTCTCCATCGGCATCGGTAAAGTATGAGCCAATATTGCCGATGGAAGAATGCTGCAAAAGGTCAAGTGTGTTGCCGATGGAGGCTGGGTGATCTTTGCCGACAAAGGTTAATTGGTGGTCTTCCCGATTGCCGATGAGCTGCTATTGCCGATTGCCGATAAAGGGGCCTTGCCAATTGCCGATAAAGGCTCGTTGCCGATTGCCGATGAAAGATGGTTGCCGATTACCGATAAGGCTCATTGCCGATTGCCGACGAAGAGATGCTGCCGATTGCTGATCGGGAAAATATTGCCGATGCCGATGGGCGTGACTTAGTACTTGGCGGTAGCAGAGGGTTACAAGCGGCCAAAGAAGGAAGGTGCGGATTAAAGGGATCTGCCGATGGAAAGTTTCCATCTAGAAGAAGTATAAGGAAACTGGTGTTCTGTGCCAGTATTATTATATTAGTTTGAGTCCGACTCTTGCATGGGTCGCTTATTTTCCTTTAAAATAGGTGTGTTTGTTTAGGAAATAAATATTGTTATCCGGCTCCTGCGCGAGTCAGTTTCCTTTAAAGTAGGGAGTTTGTTTTAGGAAGGATATGTGTCGTGTCTTTGTACAACTCTCCATGCGAGAGTATAAATATGTGCCCGAGGGCTATGGA
Source organism: Microstegium vimineum (assembly GCA_022036555.1). Taxonomy (NCBI): domain Eukaryota; kingdom Viridiplantae; phylum Streptophyta; class Magnoliopsida; order Poales; family Poaceae; genus Microstegium; species Microstegium vimineum. The sequence goes on along the minus strand of CM039122.1, from coordinate 34,488,587 downwards.
ATAATCAATCCAATTCAAAACAAACCAATTCTACTTTTTATCCTACTTTTATCGCAATTTACCCTTTCTTATGCATTAGTTATAGCTTTAACGAGTTCTTCAAGCTTTCGACGGGCTGCATCACCTTGATCTCCGTCAAATCCTTGCTAGTTCCGCTTGGGAGTACCTCTAGGCTTTGGCAATCCGGGCGCATCGCTGTTTGCCTCGTCTAGCTCTGCTCTAGTTACCCCTGATCAATCTGAGCCTTGACGTCCGGGCGCATCGCTGTCGTCTCGTTCAGTTTGTTCTAGTTATCATCCTTGTCGATTGATTGGTCAAATCGACTGGCACGCCCTCGACATCGAGCTTTGGGTAATAGCCCGAGGTGTTCACAGATCTGACGCTTTTTGTGTCAACACCAGAATGACTTCCTCTGGAACTCGAAGACACTTCTTGAACTGAGATACATGGAACACTGGAAAGATAGAACTCATTTCTGGGGGTAACTGCACTTGGTAAGCTACCTTGCCTTCCTTGGTAGTGATCCGATAAGGTCCAACATATCGGGGTGCTAACTTCTTCTTAATTCCAAAACGACGGACACCTCTCATGGGTGATACCTTAAGATACACATAGTCACCAACTTGAAACTCCAAAGGTCTCCTCCTTTGATCTGCATACCCTTTCTATCGCGACTGAGCTTCCTTGATATGCTATTGAATAGTGCAGACTATTTCTTCTGCCTCTTTCACATAATCCGTAACATAGAATCCCCTGTCTCCTGATTCAATCCAATTGGCAAGGGTTCTGCACTTTCGTCCGTACAAAGCATCGAATGGTGCCATCTTAATGCTTTCTTGGTAACTGTTGTTATACGAGAACTCTACCAAAGGTAACCATTTCTCCCAAGATCCTTTTGCTGACACAACACATGCTCTCAACATGTCTTCCAACACTTGGTTCACTCTTTCCGTTTGTCCATCTGTCTGAGGGTGATAAGCTGAGCTTCGAATTAACTTCGTTCCCAACTCTTTGTGCAACTGTTCCCAAAAACGAGCGATGAACTGAGATCCTCTGTCCGATATGATGGTTTTGGGGATACCATGTAACCTTAAGATATTCTGAACATATAAGTCTGCATACTAATGCGGTCGATGGGTAACCTTGACTGGGATGAAGTGAGCTACCTTGGTTAAGAGATCCATGATAACCCATATTGAGTCATTTCCTTTGGAAGTGGTAGGTAACCCTGTGATGAAGTCCATACTGATATCTTCCCACTTCCACTCAGGTACAGATAGAGGTTGTAGCAAACTAGCAGGCTTCATGTGTACGGCCTTAATGCGACAACATGTATCACACTTTGCAACATACTCCGCAATGTCCAATTTCATCTTAGACCACCAATACCTTGTCCTGAGGTCATGATACATCTTACTACTGCCAGGGTGAATCGATAGCTTTGAGTTATGTGCTTCGTTGAGAATTCTATCTCGCAGAGCCTAATCTTTAGGAACTACCAAACGTTGATTGAACCAAAGGACTCCCTTATAATCCACTTTGAAATTCAGAGACTCACTGGTTTCCAACCTTTGTTTGGTTTGCATAAGCTCTTTGTCTGATTTCTGTCCCTCAACAATATCACTATCCAAGGTGCATTGGATAACAATATTATTTAACACCAAAGGATGCATTAGATCGAATCCATCTTCTAACAGAGGTTGCAACAAGTTGCAATGAGATTTGCGGCTCAGCATCTGCTACCACATTCGCTTTTCCAGGATGGTAATGCACCTCCAAGTTATAATCCTTGATTAACTCTAGCCATCTCCGTTGTCTCATGTTTAACTCAGACTGGGTAAACAAGTACTTCAAACTTTTATGATCGGTGAAGTGTGACACAAGTTACCCATTAGGTAATGCCTCCATATCTTTAAAGCATGCACAACTGCTGCTAACTCCAAGTCATGTGTCGGGTAATTCTCCTCATGAGGACGAAGTTGTCGTGAGGCATAAGTAATGACTTTTCCATTTTTCATTGACACACAACCCAAACCAATGGTTGATGCATCAGAAAACACATCAAAAGGTTCCTCCAAGTTTGGTTGTGCTAAAACCGGGGCAGTTGTTAACAGTGTATGCAAGGTACAGAATGTTGTTTCACATTCTAGGCTCCATTCAAACTTCTTATTTTTCTGAGTTAACCTTGTCATAGGTTTAGCTATCTTGGAGAAGTCCTGGATAAAACAACAGTAGTATCCGGCCAAACCTAGAAAGCTGCGAACCCCGTGCATGTTAATGGGTGCTTTCCAATTCATGACTTCTTGCACTTTCAAGGGATCTACTGATATACCTTCTCCTGACAAGATGTGACACAAAAAAGGCACTTTGGTCAACCAAAACTCACACTTGCTGAACTTAGCATACAACTTATGCTCCAGTAACCGTTCCATCACTATCCTCAGGTGTTCGGCATGGTCCCTCTCATTCTCCGAATATACCAAAATGTCATCGATGAAAACCACAACAAACTTATCCATCTCTTGCATGAACACGGAGTTCATTAGGTACATGAAATGCGCAGGCGCATTTGTCAATCCAAAAGACATCACCAGATATTCATATAAACCGTACCGGGTGGAGAAAGCGGTCTTAGGTACATCCACCTTTCTAATTTTAATCTGATGGTAACCTGGCCTCAAGTCTATCTTAGAGAACACCTTTGCTTTAGTGTTGCGCTCAGGGAGGTTAGTGTCGCGCTCCTGCACCTCCTGGACTCCTTCCTCTGGAAGTGACACCTGGGGTTCCTCTACTGATCCTGGATGTTTGCAATGCATATAAGTAAACTTGATGGTGCAGGGATGATGCGTGAACAAGAATTAAACACTCAAATATTGCTTTTAAAATTAACCTAAGAATTCATGCTAGTTCCACTTTACACATCAAGCCTAATATAAATTGTTCAGAAAAAATCTGCAAAAATTACAGAGGACAGAACAAGCCTACTGGATGCTACTACAGAGAATTCATCCAAAGCAAAGCTACCAGCTAGCAGATACAAAAGGATGAATTTAATGAATAACTGAGTGAAACATGTTATATCTTATTTTTAACAGGTTCTTTACTTGGAAACATATTTATCCAGAAAGTTCCATGATCAACACTACTAGATTATTTTCTATAGGAATTTCCAAAGGAAACCCTAGAAAAGAACACTTGAACTACAAGTATCTTTTTTGCCATACAATATACCACATATTATATTTTTCCTAGATAGATCATGGTATACAGAGACTACACAAAAAGTTTCATGATTTATCTATGCACAGATTTACCACAGGAATTAATCTAAGAAAACAACAGAAACACATTTTAATAGGTAATAAATAAAATTTACACAGAAACATGGCATGTTATATCTTTCCTAGCTTCTACACACGATAAAAAAGCTAGCATAAAAACTTCACATTTTTATTTGACCATTTCAAGAAGGAACACATTTAACCTTGATAAATGCAGAATAGAACTATTTAAACATTAGTAGTGAAGACATTCTCCAAAAATTAATTTTATATTTTTAACAGAAAGATCTACATTTATAGAGTCTAACACAAATTATTTCACCATTTTAGGATTTACCAAACTCCAGATATGAAATAAATAAGCATTAACCAATTTACTAAAAATGGAAAAAGGAAAAGCATTTCAGAATTCGACCCGTGGATGAACAGTGTTGGGCTCGGCCCAATGCACGCGGGAGGGTGGACTGACAGGCGGGACCCGTAGTCAACGCAGGGTCCACCTGGCAGTGAGCCAGGGCAGAGCACCGGCGCTGACCGGTTCGTTCTCGCCGACGGCGAGCTCGCCGGCGGTGAGGTTGGATGCGCTGGACTCGTGGTGACGTCGCGCGTCGACTGGTGGGGTTGGTTGAACCGGCGCAACCCTGTAGCGAGCCGGCGGCATGCGGTGGCGGCGAGATGCGGTGGTGCAAAGCGACGACGTGATTACCGGCGGCGTGGTGCTAGGATAGCGGTTGTGTGAGCACCGTGGTGGTGTGGGGAGTGTAGCACAAGCGTTGGTTGAGCCGGAGGAGCTCGGAGGAGGTCCGGCCACATGCGAGCTCCGCGGCCGCGGCAATGGCGCACGACCAACGGCGCTATGATGTTCCAGGGTGCAAGGGTGCTAGCGGACGGGTGTTCTCACCTCTACTACCTCCGGTGAAGCTTCCACGAAGATGGAGGCGACGGAGGTGGTCGGAGAAGAGGTGAACGCGGTTTGGTCGTTGTTGTGGCGACTGTGAGCCGAGGAACGGCGGTGGCGTTCCAGCGACTGAGAAGCTCAGCTGGCAACGACGAGGCGAGGCGAGCAGGGCGTGTGCGAGGTGGATCGAGCAGAGGCGCTCAGACGGTGGCGAACGAGTGAAGGGGGTGTTTGCTGCGCGTTCGGCGCTCGGCGCGTTGAGTGCGAAGCAGAGCGGGCGAGAGAGCGAGTGCGTGTGAGTGCTGGCGAGTGCAAGAGGGAGAAGGGGTGTAGGCGCTCCTGCTGATGCGGTCATGGCCGACCGGTGATGCCGGTGGGGGCGTGACGCGACGACGCGGCGGTCGGCAGGGCGCTGGCGTGTCTGCGGCGCGCGGGGCAGAGCAGCAGCACGTGGGGCAGTGTGGTGCAGTGTGGCAGCGTACGGCGCATGGCGAGTGGTGCAGAGCGGGTGTCGGTGTCCGCGCGCAGGCATCGGCAGCCACGTGGCAGCGACGCCGACGTACGGCGCGGCCGCGGTCGGGCGCGGGTGCTCGCGCTTTAGCGGCGCGTGCGTTGCACATGCGTCGTGCGTGCGCGGAGCGCGCAGGTGTGAGCGGGGCGCTAGCTGCGCCGCGGGTAAGGCCAAGCGGGCCGAAAGGGTGGCGCCGGCCCACTTCCGATTTCTTTTCCTTTTTCTCATTTCTTTTATTTGTTTCAAACTGAAATTTCTTCAAAACAGTTTCAAAAACTCAAAACTAGGTTTTGAAATATAAACCAAAGTTTCTCAGAATAAAATGCTCTACATTTTTCATGTAGGTCTCATTTTCTGAAAACCATTAATTTATAGGGTTCTAGATTAAAAACCAATTAAGTTATTTAAGAAAAGAATTACTTTTATTCTCAACAAATAAACTAAGCTTAATTAGGCAGGGTAATTAATTATAAAGCACACCATTCTTTATTCTAAACATAGCAAACTTATTTAAACATGTTAATCAAGAGTAGAGCACAAAACACCTATTCAATTCTAGTGTCAAGAAAATAAACAACACACATGGCATATATAAACATGAATGCAATGCAATGCTTATGCTTAGTGGCTAATGATGATCCTAATGCAAGCTTGACACAGGGTGTCACATTCACCTTTCCCGTGTCAAGCAGCAAGGGGCGTCGGACCACCCTCCGGACCTCTCGGTTTTTGAGCTCCGGACCTTTGACGAGTGGTATGGTGGCTCTGCTGACAAATTCTACCATGCGTCGGACCACTCGCCTTAGTCCGATGGGGTAGTCCGACAGTTGAGTCTGGAGGTCGGCTGCTTACTGTGTTGATTGGCAAAGAGACAGGAGTGAGCACCGGATCACCCTCCTTTGGTCCGGAGATGGCATTGCACTAGTCCGAAGCCTCTCGTCCAGAGCTAGGGTGCTCCCTGCGTTGGTTTGTCTCTGTGGGTGAAGGAGTCGAACCTGAGCTCCGGACTACTAGCCATAGTACGGTGGCTCTGTCCATACTGGTCCGGAGCCTCTGTTGGTTGTTGTTTTCCTCCGTTTCTGTTGCGGTTTGTTTCTCCGAGTTTGTGGCTAGCTCCGCTATGTTCCTAGGACATCACCTAGAACATCCACCCACTCGTGGGTCGTGAGCCTAGTTCTTGCTTTGCGTCGTGCTTGGGACAAGGGTCAAGATCTTCTGAAAGGAATTTTTATTTGGCTCCCATTCACCCCCTCCCCCCTCTGGTCGCCGTTTTCGGTCCATCAGTTTGTTTATCCTTGATCCTGAGGTTGGTGGCATCATTTTAGTTATATAAAAGTAGACCATATTTTGTGCCAACAAGATCCTCCAAGCTTAACCTTTGCTCGTCCCGAACAAACAATCAAACTTAGCTCGATGGATCAGGAGTTGCTACTATGCTTCATATTTTAAGAGTACTAAATCTACAACAATCATACTTCTCTTTTGAATGGAAAAATTAGCAATAAAAACTCACCCATATTACCTTAGTCCTTCATGGGGCTTATAGCTTTATCCTTTGTCTTGAGAGGTTGAGAGATAGAACAACTTGACTTGAGCACTAGTTTTCTTATTCTTTCACAAGTTTCATATCAGAGGTTTTGCAAGATTTTGTAAAAGAAAACTTAATGTTCCTCAAATGGTACTCTCGAGTTGCTCATAAGATGTATGATTTCTCACCAACACATATATCAAAGTTTTCTTTCTTTCATCCTATCTCTAAAGGCTTATGTGGAGCTATAGGTAGGGATCAACGATGTAGCAAACTTACCTTGCATATATTGTAAAGTCAAATTCCGGATCCTTGTAATGCTGGGATTTCTTCGGTAGTTTGCTGGACAATGTGTGTTGTCTCACCATGCTCAACACACAGCTCACCAAATAAATCTAGCATGGTAGAGATAGATAACCAAAATTTCCTCTTTTTAAACCTACACATGGCAAGGTCTAAATCTAGCAAGCATGAATCTTCAAAACCAACAGCAACATTTAGATGACTCCAAGTTAGACTATGGCTTTGGTTAAACATGCGAAAGGCAATACCATCTTTAGAGACTTGGAGAGAGCATAAGAATTATAAGGTGAGAAACTCAATTCCAAGTTCTTCTACTTGCCAAAAGCTAGACCAACAAATAGTAGAGAAGATAGTGTTGAATTCGGTGGTCATACCTGTGTTGGAGAGAAGACTCAGATCCAATATCCTTGTGTGCTCGAAAGATCGGCCTCGAAGAGAGAGATATCTTTGGTACTCTAGTTGGTTGAACCAAAGACCACTTTGTTGGATCATAGGTCCTCATCGGGGGCACCATGAATGCCCCGATATGAGGTACCTCTGTCGGCACTCAAGATTTGCTTTGCTTTCTTGAATACGAATCTTATCGGGTTCTTCATCTTTAGAGAGGAAAAGGAACACAAGGGCAAGACTAGGAAGGGTTGTGTGTGAAGTGGGTTTCTAGTTTGCCTTGTGAGGAGAAGTTTGAACTAAGAGAAGCTTGATGAAGACAAGAGATCTTCTTGTGGACTAGTGAGAGAAGCACTACTTCTCTTGAATGAAGAGAGAAGAGAGCAAGGCAAGGAAAGGCTTGAGCTAGAACTGAGTTCTTGGTTGAGGTGTGAGGGAATGAGCTCTCCTTGCATAGGGTTTTATAGGGGAAGAGAATGGCACCAAGGGGGCACCATGGGGTGGTCGGTCGACCCCCCCCTTGGGCATTCCCTTGGGTGTCATGATCACAAGCTTTAGGAGATGCCTTACACAAAGCAAAAGAGAGAGAGGAGGTGACCAAAAGTGGTCGGCCATCCCCCTAAAGTGAGGATTCCACTGATGTTTTTTCTAGTGCTTGGTGAAAGGTGAAAGATGCTATGTGATGTGATCAAAAGCTGAGCTAAAGTGGTCAAGATTCTCATATTTAAACAAAGAGTAGTGGGGGACAAAGGTATGTCATGGTTTGATCAAAGGCGATTGATGTGTTTTCTTTTTCAAAGCATGACAAAGTGAAAGTGATAGGTGTCATGATTCCCCACTTTGGTCAAGGAGTAGTGGGAGACAAGGTGTGTCATGCTTTAACCAAAAGGGATTGATGTACTTTAAAGCATGACAAGACAAAAGAGATGTCCCCTAAAGATAAATGTGATTTTTGAAAGTTCTCACTACCAAATCATGAGATGCTTGGACAAAGGATGGTGGGGAAGAAAGAGGGATGAACATGGGGCACCTAGGGTGGTCGGACAACCCCCCTAGGCCTCCATTTTTTTCTTTTTCTTTTATAAGGTTCACATTATGTTCCTCTTTTAAATGAGCCAAGATAGGGTGCATAGGGTGGTCGGTCGACCACCCTATGGCCCTAGCTTTTGTCAATTTTTAGAGCTATTCTAATTCTCAAGTTTTATTTAATCTAACTTTATTATTTTTCTTCTAAATTTTAAGTATGAAAGAAATTAAAAAATTGAACTAAATGTAAGAAGGGAAATAAAAGATAACTACCGACTTACCTTGCGGCGAAGGCTCCTTGATTTTAAGTCCTCGGAGTAGGACTCTCCTTCTTGTTGATTCCTCAGGTGCACTTGATGGTTCCGGAAACAGAGACCGTGGTGTGTGCACCTCCTTCGCTTTCCAAACCTATCATGGATTTGTGGGTTCATCCTTCTTGAGTTCATTGATTTTGATCTCCAGATATTGCTTCTTCTTTTGAGGAGCTTGAACTCTTTTTCTTGGTAGTTGTGCTTTAACCTGTTTGTTAAGTTTATAACCGTTGAAAGCACATTTTACCTTATGACTTGGGAACTGGAAGTGGATCTGGCCCGATCCTACGTAGATGACCGCGTTGGTGGTGTTTAGGAAGGGCCTTCCCAAGATGACGGGGACTTCCACGTTGGCTCCCATGTCTAGGATGATGAAATCGGTGGGGATCTATTCATCTTGGATGTTCACCAAGATATCCCTTGCGAGTCCCTCGGGAAACCATATGGTTTGATCTGCCATCTGCAACCGAACACAGGTAGGGACCATAGGTCTGCCTAAGATGTTATCATATGTTACCTTAGACATGATGTTGACGCCCGATCCGAGATCGCAGAAGGCATTGTGGAACGTTTGTTGTCCGATTGAGCACTTGATCGTCGGGTGGCCTGGATCTTCCTTCTTCATGATGAAGGGAGGATCGAGAAGATAGCCCCAATAGGAGTGAAGTGGAGGCTTATCGAACATCGTTGTGACAATATTAACATTCTCAATCGAATCCTCTAGTTTCCCAGGAATCTTACCTTGTTCTATAGATGGCATAGCTGCTGCTAATTGAGCGAATTGAGTTTCTAGCATTTTATTAAAGCTCAACTGATTTTTCATGGCAGTTGTAAAGCTATCCATTTTCTCACCAAAATTTTCAAGAACTTTATCAGTGGCAATCATCTTTTTATTTATATCATCGTTAATCTTTGATTGACCAAGAACAAGATCTTTCAATGAAGGCTGGTTATTATAAGAATTGTAATTATTATAATTGTTATTACCTCCATTAGCTTGATAGAAGGGGCGTGAATTCTAGCTTCCTTGTTGTTGGGGTCGATACACGTTGTTATTGTTGTTGTTGTTGTTGTTGCTACTGTTGCTGATAAAGTTCACATCCTCCTATGATGTCTCGGGGCAATTGTTGTTCGAGTGATCATTCCCTCCGCACACCTCGCACCATGGATCGACTTCAATAGCTTCTGCGGTGGCGATGGGGTAGATGGCCTCTCGTTCCTTCTTGGAACCTTCTTCTATTTTCTTCATCAGGAGGTCCATCTTGGCAGAGAGTATGTCCACCTCACTGACGGTGTGCATACCATTTTCTCGATGAGGTCTTAGCATTCCTCAGTGTGTTGGAGGAACGCCCCTCCAGCGGCAGCATCAAGGTGGCTACGGGCCATGCTAGAAAGCCCGTGGTAGAAACCTTGGATCAAGAGACAATCGTCTATCCCATGATGAGGACAGGCACGAATGTACTCCTAGAGACGCTTCCATGCTTCGGGAATCATCTTGTCATATTGTGGTTGGAAGCTTGAGATCTTTCCGTGAAGAGCATTTGTTTTGCCCGCCGGGAAGAACTTCTTGATGAATGCGTTAGCACACCTATCCCATGTAGTGGCCTCTTCTTTGTGGGTGTAGAACCATTGCTTCGCCTTCCCCAATAACAAGAATGAGCAAAGACGAAGGCGAATGGCGTCAGACGTCACTCCCTTGATAGTAAACTGCCACATAACTCCATGAAGTGCTGGAGATGAGCATTGGCAACCTCATGGGGCTTCCCCCAAAACGGATTGGCCTGCACCATGTGGATCAAGGCGGGCTTCAGCTCGAAGGTGGTATCCCCAAACGGATTCAGGGTCGAGATGAACCTCTGAGGGGGGAACTTGACGACGTCTAGTCCTCCTCAACAGCTGCTCGGGATCTTCGAGATAGTTTCCCGGTAGTTGGAAACCTCTCATACACTGTCTGGCTTCACAAGAAAGGAAGACACAGATAGGGGTAAGCCTCTATTACTAATTGATAACTAAGTTGACGAGAATCTCTGGATTCAATCTAATTAAAATTTCTTGGCTAACCTTTCCCCAGCTACGGCGCCAGAAATGCTTGTTGGTATATCTTATGACTATTGGATAAATCCTCAAGCGCACAGATTATACCGTTGTAGCACTTCACCTAGGAGTATTCCAAGGTATCGTAATTTATATTTTTCCAAGGGAAAGTTGGTCTCGAAATGATAATTAGAGAGAGATCCTAGAGAGCACCTCAGCTTAGTACCAACTAGTATAAGTGGGTATACGAAATAGGTGATAGGAAGGGTTGATGAATGAACAAGCCAAGGTAAAAGATACTTAGAACGAACTAGATAGAATAGCTAGGTGGGAGGACAACAAGAGAGTATAGGGACTCCTATGTACTTCACTCTACTTCAATATACTTAGCCAATTAACTAGTCTAAACACTATAGTTTGTCTGCTCAATACAAGTATGCTAGGCGAGGGGATAGATCAGCAGGAGGACAAAACTCCTACCGGACCACGCCCTCGTTTTACGGGGGCCTTACCTTTTAAGAACTTGCCTAAAAACATGTGGTGGAATACAACGACTAGACAAGGTTGTCACCTCTTGCTAGCTACCATAAATAATCCGTGCAGCAAGCGGTAACCAAGGATAAGATGATGTATAAGCACCATGCTTACACACAACTTACTACTTTGACTACGATCTATAATCAAAGCACCCTATGACAGGAATTGATCGCATACTGGAAAGGTCAAAAGGATCACATACTATGGATGTAAAGGCTATTAAAGAGCAAAAGCATATAACAAGACTATATCGAGTATAGTAATGCTCAAAGTAAATACTAAGTAAAGTAGAGAGAAAGATATATATTGAATAAGATAAAGTCTTACAAAGAAGGAAAGATACAAGAGCTATACTAGACTTTCCAGAAGACAACTTCGGAAATCCCGAGCGCAGCTCGACTCAACTCTAACTCCCACTCTAGACTAAACTACTACAACAATCTAAGGAATAGAGCTTGTAGGCTTCTTCACCATGTGTAGAAGGGGGTATGAGCCTTTATTTATAGTGGGAGGTGGAGTAGGGGCTACTCCAGCGCCACGTCAGCGATCCAGGGGGCTTCAATCCTCCACCCTTGGATCTAACCCACTTTGAACCATCCTTGGATGGATGTTGGTGATTTCCACCATGTGTAGAGTGGTATGGCGATTGGCAGGGGCCAAACTGACCTAGGGGGCGGTTGGCCGACCCCCCCTATGGCCAGTGGGCCCTCCTCTGGCCTCCTGGAAGTGGCCCATTGGTTAGGGACCAAGTGGGAGCCATGTGGGCCTAAGGGGTGGTCGGCCGACCTCCCCTTGGGGTCTCTAGCCCACTTCGTTCTCCCAGGTGTTGGTCCCACTTGTCATTTAGGTTGGTTGTTGGTTTTGAGGTGGTTGTCATGTTTATCTCCTTGGTGTGCGCCCATGGGTCCATGTGCTATTCTTGTGAGTCGTTGAGAGAAAGCACAAAGTGATCCAAGGGTTGGATTTCACTCTAGAGTGCCTATCTTGGATAATGGCCGAGAGGGGAGAGCGGGTGGGCCCATAGGGTGGTCGGCCGACCCTCTATGTGGGTCCCACTAGTTCTCCTTTTCTCCATTTATTCATTCTTGCATTCAAACACTCCATGGACATGTGGAACTTGTTATTTGATAAAATATGCTCATGATGTGTTTGTTTATCCTTGATCCTGAGGTTGGTGGCATCATTTTAGTTATATAAAAGTGGACCATATTTTGTGCCAATAGTATTCCAGGTATCGTATTTTCCACAGGGAACGAGAAGTGAGTTGGGAGAAAGCACAAGTTGATCCAAGGGTTCAAGATCTGAACCGTTGGGAGAAAGCACAAGGGAATCTGAACCATTGGGAGAAAGCACAAGTTGATCGAAGGGTTCAAGATCACTTGGGAAGGTGTTACTCGGATCATGGGGGCATGAGAGGCCTTAGTGGCCCCATAGGGAGGTCGGCCGACCCCCTAAGTGGGCCCACAGGCTCCAAATTGCCCCCATTTGTCATTACATGCAAACAAATATTCAAGGGACATGTGGAACTAGTTATTGGGTAAAATGTGCTCATGTTATGCTTCCCTTTCTTCTATTTTGAGGATGTTGATGGTATTTTGATAGTGACAAAAAGGGTCATTCTTACGGCAAGGAATGATCCTAGGGAAGCCACCCATTCTCTAATAAGGGAAATTCAGTGTCATGATTTTTCAGTGACATGATTAGAGAATGCTGAAAGGGGACGAAGTATTTCCTTTATAAAAATGTATAAAAAATCGAGCAATTTTGCTTATTCAAGTTGTACGTCGAGTTTTCCATGTGAATGCATGTACATACCCTTTTCGATTGGGTGCAAAATTCTTTTGTTATATCTGAAACTTGCTAGTAAGATATTTATTGTGCTTGTGCTGATGGTCACGTGGATACATCCTTAAACTGTTCGGCTTGATATAGCAGATTTTCCCCTTACTGAAATATCATGCTTAATTGCTGATAGTATAGCATGTGCCTGAACTTTCCAAGTTATGTGCCACTAATGCTTGTGTTTCTCCTTTGTTTAATTAAGGTCCAATTTGAGTTATAGCTTCTTCGGAAGACTGACGAACCATTTGCCCATCATGTAGAGTTCAGATAGAGCCACACCTTAGCTTCATTAGGCTTTTTGTTGAATTGGAAAAGGAGGTGGGCATTTAATAAGTTTATAATTAGTTAAAATGGCATGTTATTATGATATATATTTGGTTGTATATGTGTATGGTATTTAAGTTAGCTACTATTTGTTCAGATTTAGTCAATACCTGTTAATTGCTTGATTTGGGTTGTATCTTAAGTTTGTAAAAAAATTTGATTGCTAAATGGTTGGAACATGTATCCAAATTTCTTTA
>CM039122.1:34452350-34475308 GCA_022036555.1 Microstegium vimineum | reverse complement strand
GCGATGGAGGCAGGAACAGTGTGTTCTGTTGTGGCTATGGTTGGTTCCGCTGGTCTGAAAGCGCGCCCTTGTTGCCGTGCCACACGGACACGGTTGTAGACTTGGTAGTGTCGGGGTCGGTCCGGGCCACCTTGCCTGCGCGGACAAGCAGGCAGCGCTGAGACGGTGCTCGGTCGGGTCGGCCCATTCGACGGGGGCGCGGCTGCCGACGCTGGGAACAAGTTCGAACCGAGGCCCTGCCGGCATGGGCCAAGCGGTCCATGCTCGAGTTGGCTTGTCCAGAAACTGCAACCACTGGTTGCACGTGTTTGTTTCGTCTCGAAAAAGCACTCCCTTAACATTCATGTAGTACAAATTTCTCTCTGGAACCAGAGATGCAATGCAACGCGTGAACGTGCCTGTTCGGCGATGCAAGCTAGCTGCTGGCGTCTGCCTCCCGCCGGCTGGGCTTGTCGTCCAGCACAGTTGGCAGTGGCACAGACACCGCCGGCCGGATATTTCAGCGGTGCCGCGTCGCCACCTGGTTGGCTCACCTGTTACCTCTCGGCGACAACTTTGTTCGCTTGACTTATTAACTATGGTATAGTATTTCTATCTCACAACAAAAACAACATCAGTAGCCGAATAGGCGAATATCATCGTTGCTCTACAGAGCCGGAGCGCCGGTACAATCGGCTCAATTATAGGACTGTGCGGCGCATGATGGGGTGGTCGAATCGAAGGCGCCTTGCCTACGTCTTCCCAGAACGCGGCGGCGGAATCGTGCATGCCTGCTGCAAAGCCTGCAATCATGCCGTTTGCAGTGGCTAGCCTAACCACCGTCAGAAAAGACGTTTTCTTTTCCCCCAGCATGCTGAAATCATTCGACGCTCCGACGACGGCCGAATTTGGTTGCCTGCTAGCTGCAAACCTGCAATCATGCATGCCCTGGTCACCAACTCGCCATCAGGTAGCAGCAGCAGTAGGCCGCGATACGGCTGAGAACTCTTGGCGGCTTGGCGCCTCCTGGTCGTGTCGTGCCATTTCTGGTGTGCCGACCGGAACGGAAGAGCAAGCCATGAAATGACGGAGCACTCCAGGGAGAAATGCATGGCTATTTCGGGTGCGACAACGCTGCCATCGGGTTCGTCATGCATGCATGCTGTGTTCTGCCTCCTTCCCAGGGATCAAGCTAGCGGGGGTCAACCCGTGCTCCAGCCCCCCTACCAGCCATGGATACACTTAAGCCCTCCTTACGCCATGGAGGAGGAAGAAGAGAAGGAGGGGCTGGAGGAAGAAGAAGAGGAATTAGCCCTCCCTTAGGATTATCCTGGCTTCGTCCCTGCTCCTTCCTAGTGAGGTCATACCAAATCCGTCACCCCTAGTAAGCAACCACGGATGTACAATATGCCTGCCACGTAAAATCGTGTTCATCCGGTGTCCCCATTTATTTATTATTTATTTATTTATTTATTGTTAGCAAAGCTATTAGTGCGCTGCGATCGGCTAGAACTCTTTAGCTCTGTTTGGAATAACTTAAATGTTATTTATAGACAAAATAAGCTGAGTTTTTTTTTCTGGCGGCTCTTCACCCACCGCCCTCATTTACACTAAAACATAGAAGATGAGCTATACCCACTTTAAAAAACATTTTTTTTATATGTATACAGCTTATCTGAAAAGGGTTTCTTTCGACCATGGTACCCAACATAGTCTTTATGCTCAGGAAAAGATGGATCATAAGAGAGAGTGAATTGAATGACAAAAAATTGATATAGCTCCCTCGGTCTAAAAAAACATAAAACCCACTTCATGAGAAGTAAAAGTAATTTTAATTTGACTAAGCTTATATAAGATCGTATCTTATTAAGATATAATTATTTTTAGTACGAAAATATACTTCATAATTAATTAAATAATACTTATTCTGCGTTATAAACATAATATATATATATATATATATATATATATATATATATATATATTTGGTCAAACTTAAGAACCTTTGGCTTCTCGGTTCTTTTTGGGACCGAAGAATCTGTTGTGAGTTACAGTATAATGTGGAAGAGGTACAGACACTTTAGAGACGAAGAAGGCGCGCGCGGGTGGGCTGAAATACACTGAAGCTGATCTGATACGCGCGAGTGGCCCAAAACCCAGCATCTGTGGCGTAGGCCTCCTGGGCCACGTGATGATGGGCCTAACCCCGCGCTGCCAGGCTACCCGCCGCGCTCTGCGCCTGCTGTAGCTGCCGGTTAGCGACGGTGGATTTTCGCCGCGCCCTGGCCCCGATCATCGTACATGTAGTAGTACTTGGTGACACACGTGACGCGACCGTGGGGCTGTTGGGTGCTTGGTGCTCCTCTCCAGTGCCCCAGCAGGCCAGCACGACAGCACTCCAGCAGCAGCCGCCGCTCCCGCTCCTGCCCTACCATATACTATGGGTACCATTAGCGCCCGGATGTCCGGCGCCCGCCAACGTCCGGACACATCTCGGGCACGTTTAATTAATCGTTCGGTCTCCCCTTCCCCCGACGCCGCTTCTTCCGCACGTGTGCCCGTCGTCTTCTTCCGAAGGTTCGCGCCCGGTGTCTTCAGCACGCTCGCCCGCCTCGGCCCCTACCCTTGGCTCCGCCCCGACGAGCCTCGCACGTCTAACGTGGAGATGGCGAGCGGGAGGGACACCTGGTAACCTCGATTCGCGTCATGGACGCCTCCGCGCGACTAGACACCGCGCCCGCGCCGGGGGGTAACGGTCAGCTCGCTGGCCACCCAATCCTCTCCCACCGAGGTGCCTTTGCCTGACGCGCTCATGTATATGCAACCGCCCTCGCATGGTCGCCCCTTGACAAAGCCGCCGCACTAAAACAAAAAAACAAACCAGATGAAACAACCCGTAAACCCCTATTGCAACAAATCAAAGGAAACAAGTGAAACATCAGTAAAACATATATTTCAAAATTATTCTAATGAAACAAGATGTTCAAGCATATGAAACAACAATGGTTGTTTTACTGAAACAAAGAAACTGAATATGTGACAACATGGACGAAATGCTTTGGGGATTTGAAACAACATGGATCCTGTTGTTTCAACAGAACATGGATCTGTTGTTGAAACAACATGGATCTGTTGTTGAAACAATATGGATCCAACTTTTGAAACAACATGAATCCGGCTTTTGAAACAAAACAGGATGAGAATAAAAACAAGGGATCAAAACAACAAAAACATGCAACTAGCAGAGATGGAGCACCAAAAGAGGAGAGGGGAGATGAGAGATAGGATGCAGGGTCCTCATGACCTACCACGAAGGCGAAGGCAAGGGCGGCAAAGAGCACCACCGCCCTAGGGGATCCCCACGACCACCGGCGCTGGAATTTCGTTGCACATCAACAGCAGTCGGTGGCGGATCCGGTGGATCCACGCCTGCTGTCGACGGATCTGGTGGATCCACGCCTGCTGTCGCCGGATCCGGCTGAGCTGCACCTGCTTACGCCGGATCCCTATGGCGGGGGGCTTTGGGTGCCCCTAGGGTGCGCGCGCGAGGGAGACCGAGGCACGAAGTCCGCGCGACGGAGGAGCACGGGAGGAAGACGGAGCATGAGCGGCGCGTCCCCTGGTGGGGAGCGGCCTGGTGGGAAGCGGCGGAGGAACGCGTGAGAGGAAGCCCACAAGCGAGTGAACGGGGCAGGTGCGAGCGAGCGGAGTGGGCGAGGCATCGCGAGCGGGCGGAGTGGGCGAGGCGTTCGTGCCTGTGCAAGTGCTAAAGCCGGGGGAGGGGCCGAGTCGCCCGCGACCACACGTCGGACCGCGAGTTGGCCAGCGAACGCTCGGTTGGGAGCATTACCGATATACTATACCCATAATACCCGTGAAAGGTACGGTGTCCTCGACGTGGACGTGGCGGACTCGCACCAGTGGCGGAGCTAGCTTTTACTCAAGACTAGGGCCTCTAAGATGCTATGATATTATATGATGCATAGGATGAGATGAAAATAAATAGTACCTAGTGTCATTAACGGCATCTCTTGATTTGTAGCTGAAGTTGGAGAGGCTGGGGTCAGACTTGAGCAGGGGTAAAATATGACTGCAACGTCCATGGCCTCTTCACTGTAGAGATTTTGTAAATAAAATCCATCATCCACATTTGGTATTTCTAATTTCAAAACAATCTAAAGGAAATCAGCATTCAGTACAAAAACTAATCGATCAGCAAACAGCAACGGCTGTTGGGCAGGGGCAGGGCAGAGTGGGTGAGTGGCAGATCGACGGACAACCGGTCGACGGCGATGGGTGTTGGGGCTACCTAAAGCTGGACTCATTGAGCTCGAGCCTCGAGGGCAGGGGCGGCGCGGTGCCCTGCTGCCTGCGCGGCATGGGCAGGAGCGGGATGCCGGGAGCCCGAGATGGGCGGCACCGTGGTGGCCGGCTGGGTGGCGTGACGCCGACAACTAGCTCCTGGCCGCCTCTGGTATCCGGTCCTCCCCTCCTCGGCTCCTCGGTCCGGCGATCTGCCCCTGCTCGTGACCTCTCGCCTCCTTACGTGCGGCTGCGCGCGGATGGCCGAATGGGGACGGACAGACAACTAGTGACTTAGCTTTTGCTCTTGGGCCTTTGATGTTGGCCTGAAAAATACAAGGAGTATGCAGTGTTAGTGGCCCAACGACTAGGGCCTGGGCCTCTCCCTAGAGGCCTGGGCTGCAGATCCGCCCTTGACTCGCACCACCCGTCGCACGCTACGTGCCCAGCGTGCTGCGTTGGCAGATGAGAGTCGCTCACAAGTCAAATTACACTTTTAGGCGCGTCCCCGGTCTGCCCAGTCCGATGAAGAGGTTGCTACAGCCTACAGGTGCTGCAAAAGCAGTGTACTAGTATGTGTGTAGTACTGTGTAGTACATACAAATACAAACAAAAACAAAAAGGCAAAGCTTTTGTTGCATGGAGGCTGACGCGTTTATCTGAATGTGGTAATTCTTTACATGAGACCTTTAGCTCGCCGATGAATCTATGGATGGAAATAAGAGGTTAAGGGTTAGCAGTCTGTTCGTGCTGTGTATCGACCTCTCTCTATCATCCATCAACTCCCCCCGTTCATCATTTACTTCTCTGTTGCGGATGCAGTTGTAGCAACAGTGCGGATTGGTCCAATCCAGACAGAGGCAGTGGATGTGATCCAGAGCTTCAAAACCCTGCGGGGCAATCCCAATATAATCCCAGGAAACATCGTAACTTTGTTTAAGTGTACATGGAAAAAACAACAACAAACAATTGATAAAAACTACATACGCACAGCTCCTCGATGGAGTTAGGAGGCTCACGCCACGGCCGTGCAGGGTAGATCACAGTGGCGACAGCCGGAATCCATGGAGGCAGCCATAGCCCATATGCATGAGTTGGCCGGAGGGACCAGCGAGCAGAGCAACGACATCAACTGACCAGAATCAGCCGGATCTAACTAACGGCAGCAGGAAACGAGTGGTGTCAAGGGGCCTGACAGCGACTTGCATTGCATGGGAGCAAATCAAATGTTGCCGGCACCGCGCGCTCCTATTTCTTACCCGGCCCAAATCATCTCGCAGCAGCAGGAGCGCGCGGCTGGTCATTACGGTCCAGTTCCGAAATATCATCATCGGTGGCCGGGAAAAACTATATACTGACTGGTGTGTCTCCTGTTGATACTTTATCGTGTCTGTCCGGTCCGGTCCTGCCGGCCTTTGTGTTGTGCCGCACAGACGCACACCCTCGTGCCTGCCTGCCCCTGCCATGGCTGGGTCATTTTCACCATTTCATCTATCATCCCACATGCGCGCCGGTGGCCAGACCAGCCGCCGAGCAACCAAAAGCGCACCGGTTTCTCAGTGCACATTAGAACATTCGTTTCAGCTTATTTTAGATTATTCTCTCTCACATAACAATATTTAATAAGCCAAAATCAATCAGCTTATGTATCAGCCGAACAAAAAATAACAAGGTAACTAAAAAGTAATTAAATATGGTTTAACGATTAGTTCTCAAGAGGTTGTTAAATAAGACTAAAATCTCATTTTGACAACGTCTGCCCCCTTACCATTGCCATCTATCTAGCAGTCCGCGCATGTTTACCAAGCCGTGACGGTCGTGGCCGAAGGCCGCCCTTGTCTATTCGGCCGCGACAGAGGGGAAGAAGGGGGAAGGTTGCGCCGGCCTTCAACCTGCTCCACCGTCGGTCATGGAGGAGATGAAGTCGTGCTCGCCAGCCATAGAGGGGCGGAGGTTGTGCTCGCCAATCATAGATGAGTGGAGGTCGTTCTCGTTGGCGCCTTGGCGGAGGGAGGACAAGGGCGGGGCAGGGCATGTACTCGCCATCAGAAGGAGGACAAGGGTGGCGCAGGCCTACCGTGCTCGCCAGGTCTCAACCAGAGGAGCTACCGCCAGCCATGGAGGGCTCTTGCTCACGGAAAAGGAAGGAAGAGAAAAAGATAAGTGAAGGTGCATGTTTTAATCTTTTATCAACCGTTGTGATAGGCTTTGATCTTTTTTAGTCTCTGAAATCAAATGATCTGGAGTCTACTGACTCTATTCCAAAACGAAAAGTCGCTATGAGATACTGCTATGAGATACGTGAAAGTTAAAGTCTCAATTTCTCATAAAATGGAAATGACTTGTATTTAGAGCCCGCGCCGTCTGCTGACGGCCAAGATGCTCCAGCTTTCCCGGGCTCGTTCGCTTGCGCGTGCTGCATATGCCGCTGCCCGCCTGCCGAGTCGCGCAGCGCCGCACACTTGTCCCGCCCCCGCCCGCGCGCCGTACAATTCCTCTGTGCGTGACCACCTGCGTCTCTGCTTCTGCGTTGCTCAGATTGTGCCGTCGAAATGAAAGGGCCAATAGCAGTTTGGCACGCCCGGACGTCGCACGGGGCCACGGACAGGGGGCGGGCCGGTGTCGTTGCACAAAACCAAGCCGAAATGTAACGTAAAGGACTGTGAGTAGGTTGGTAGTGAATCGTCGTCCATTCCAAGTTTATTACTGCTAATGCATCAATGGAATGAAAACAATCAGGACACACAGGGCGGCAAGCTGATGGGAATCGATTACAGAGACACACACAGACACACATACGCAGATCTAGAGACAGAGAGCCTACCAGCAAGCCGTCTTCTGAATCTGATGAACCAACCCCTCTCGCTCGCTCGCATTATCTCATCTTGCCTTCTCTCGCCGGTTCATGTTCATCACACAGGCCCGTACGGCTGGCCCGCGGGTGCCAAGGCGCTACTCGCCTAATAGGGCCCGGCTATTTTCATTCCATCGCGTCTCGACAGGTCGGTCAAGTCAACGGGCCTGCATGCATGCTGTAGCTAGCGTAGCAGGCCCTTCCAACCTTCCTTCCTTGAGAATTCTTACTACTGACTGATCGATATCGACTCACTCTGCTACTTACTACAGTAGTAGACTGTAACCACCAACCTACGCCTCCACGGCAATGGCCATGTCGGGCTTGATCGCCGGAGCAAGCACGCCGGGTCCGTCGACCACGCCGGCCGCACCGTCAGCTCCCGCTGCCGCCGCGGCGCAGGTAGGCTCCACGTCCATCACGTCGATGACCACGGCCTGCGGAGTGAGAGTGTCGATGATGTCGATGGGGTGCACCTCGGCGCCGCAGCTGGCCCTGCCCTCGGGCGCCGCGGCCACCTCCTTGGCGTGCTCCGCCGCCGGCAGCTTCACCTCCTCCACCATCACCACCGCCGCCGCCGCGGGCTTCTTGTTCCTGTACGCCATGTACAGCACCATCTGCACGACGCCGAAGACGAAGCCCAGCACGTTGGGGAACGCCACGAACACGTCCTTCTTCAGCGCGCCGTACGCGAACCAGATCACGGCGCTCAGCACCAGGAAGAAGGAGAGCGAGATGGGCATGAACTCCACGCTCTTGGTCCGGATCACCTGCCGCTGCAAGTAGAAGTAGGAACAACAGCTGGTGGTGTTAATTTAACTAACTAACTAACTAACAACTCCGTAGTACTACTACTAAGAAATTAAAGGAGGAAAAAACAACAACAGCAGCAGCAGAAATTACCATGATGCTGAGCGGCGCGGCGAAGACGCTGAGCGCGACGCTGACGCAGATCCAGCCGAGCACGTGCACGCGGAGGTCGCCATTGGAGAGCACCATGGTGACGAGCGCGACGAGGCCGAAGACGCCGACGTTGAGCCCAAGCAGCATCTTGGCCGTCAGCACCCGGGCGGCCTTGGGCGCGTACACCAGGTACATGGCCAGGTACACGGTCTCGATGACGCAGCCGACGCCGTTGATGGTGACCAGCAGCTCGGTGCCGGACTTGAGCAGGGCGTAGAAGATCCACAGCATGCAGCTGAAGAGAGTCACCACGTACGGCGTCGACAGGAAACCCTCCGTCGACTTCTTGCGGTACACGCGGTAGAACGTCGGCCTGATTATTGATGCAAATAATATATTAACCACGGTACTACCTCGCTCCCCACCTACGGGCTCCGGCGGTCCGGCCATGGCCATGATTAGATTAATTGCTGAGTAATTAATAATACTAGAGTTATTCATTTTTACCATGTGACTATTACTAGATTGCAAGTGTTGCTCAATAATAGCATGTAGTACAAACAGACCTACCAAACAGTGACACTGCCTCGCAACTCACAAAAGTGACGTGCTAGACTAGACTTTTCTGCTCGATCTCCCTCCGCTATAGTAGTTTCCTAGCTATGTTGTCTTCAGGTATATGATCGAAAAAATTTCTAGAAGGGTATGGAGTATATATATGGACGTGGTGACACCCCGTATATATATATATACACATTCAGCTAGCTAGCTAGCTAGTGAGATACGCATGCGTGCAATGTTCTTTTAATATTCCCATATATACCTGGGGGTCGTGTTGTATTATGGACTTTTTCCTCTACCGATGAATATAAACATTGGTCCATCGTATTATATATATATATATATATATATATATATATATATATATATATATAAATGGACGATGTGAAATTCACCGTACCGTATGTAGGTTATTACAAGGCAAATAAATGAAAGCAGAGATCGAGTTACTTACAGCGGCGAAAGAAACACCATCAGTGAGATTATGTTACCTGCAAAGCAAAGATCGGAGGAGGGACGCAGTCAGTTAAACTTAAATTGCTTTGATTGACAGAGAAAAAAGATATATGCGAGAATGAAGAAGAAACAATAAAGACATCCGGCCAGGCCGGGGTTGGCTGCAGGCAGAAGAAATGAAACAAACTCCTCATGTACGAGACGCGCGCCGTTGCACGGTACGGTTCTCGTGAAGGTACGTACACATGTAACATGTATGACGACTTCGTTCGGTTTCTTTGTTTGGGCTAACCACCTCATTAGGTCCTAAAAGTTTGGTTTTGGCGGTTCCATTTATTCTGATGCATGGCATGGCTACTGTGGTGGCTCGGAAATTAGAAAGAGGTCGCTAGCTACTCAAAGGCGGTGATGAAACTGATTAACTACTACTAGTAGTAATAGTGTGTGTATATATCAACCAAAAGCTTATATTAGCTCTCTCTACTAAAAAAAAGTACGGAAGCTTTTGACAGCCGCTTTGGAGTCTGGAATGAAGGACTCAAGACGATGCCATGTAGTATATGCATCTCAAGAAAGGATAATGCAGAAACTGATGAGGAAGCAGGCCGGCGCCACATCTGAATGCGCTCAGCTAGCTCGATCGGCCCGTCGGTGGACGATGCAGTTATAGGAGACTCCGTAATACGGTACCTAGGATACCAAAGGTGAAGGCCCACGTCTGCAGCTCCATGTTGAGGAAAGCCATCTCGATCGATCTCCCTTTGTTGGTTCTCCTCTTGTAGCTAGCACACAGCGGATCGAGCAGTCAATGGAGAAGGAACGAAGGAGAGGCCAGGTGCAGAGGGCAGAGGAGCTCGCTCTCTTCTACCTGGGAAGGAGGAGGAGGAGGAGGCTCTCAGCTGCCTTGGGCTCTTGGGATCTTTGGAGCCAGCTGGGCCTCCTATTTATAGGGAGATGAGATCGAGCCAGGAGAGAGCAGAGGAAGAGAGCTCAAGAAGCTAGGGGAGGGGAGTTATTAGCTAGCTGTGTGGGCCCGTTAGATCTATATGATTACACAATGACTTGTCGCGCCGTGCTTGCTTTGCCTCCCTCCTCGATCGGCGAGCGAGAAAGAGAAACAGAGACACTGTGCAGATTCCACATAGCACACGTCTACACGGTAGCTGGCCTGGTCATTTTGTGCTGGAGGCCATTTTCTTGGTTGCGCGTACACGTTGCATTGGCTCAGGCAGCTTGCATTGCATTGCAGCGAACGAAAGCCTGGCCCGGCCCCCTGCATGCTAGCTGCTGCCTGCTTTCGATCGTCGTAACGCTAACGCCCCGTGACATGGCAAACAGCGGCGCAGCAGCAGGCATGTCACACACTAACTAGACCTATACCTATACGTGATGATGACTCGCCTGCCTTGCCCCTGCTGCCTTTTGCTAGTTGTCGTAACGGCTCCCCCCTCACGCTAAAGCTTTCTACAAAAGATACGGCACATCCCCGCGTCGTGACGAGCTTTGCGGGGGAGGCCCAACGGACAGCACCACCAGCTGTGCTGGCGGGCCTCGCAAGTAATTCGTGCAGCCGCAGCCGCGCGCATCCAGTCCGTCGCGCAGACGCAAACGCAAACCAGCATGCAGGCAGGGTGGCCAGGCCGTCGTCTCGGATGGATGGCCACGCCTGGTAAAAGTGCTCTTTACGTGTTCCGTTCCGGGGCTCCGCCGCTAACCGCAAACGGGCGCAGGCAGCAGGCTCCTCTCGCGTGTGCTCTCCTCTCCTGCTCCGAATCCAGATCGCCCGCCAGGGCCAGCTGCCTCTGCCTCTCTCACCGTACGTAACCCTGCTACTGCTAGCAAGCTGCAGAGGCGGGCTCGCGGCGCCACGTTACCGCCAAAATATCGCCGGCAATTAATGGGCATACACGGATACGGCAAAGGGTAGGCGGTACACGTATAACCGGATGGCAGCAGGTCAGCTGCGTATTTTTTGTAGCTAGCTAGCAAAGCATAGTCCTCCGTCCATTTGTGGCATGGAAACGTACGCTCACGGCCGGAAGAAGCGCTAACTTAACGTACGGGACGACCCAGCCAGCCAACAGCCTTTCATGGATTGCTGGATCGGAGAGACGAGCCTGGACTGGAGGCACTTGACGCGGCTGCTGGCTACTGCCTACAGTAGCTTCTTGGCGTGTCGATACTTTTAAGGTAAAAAAAAAAAAAACGCTTGCATGTAAAACGTACGAACAACCCCAAGGACAAGGAGGACGGAGTGATCTGAACAGTATGCACTAGCTAGTGTCTAGGACAATTATTGAAGACCTAGCTACGACACCAGCGAGCCTGATCGATGACCCAAAACATGTACAGCATGTAGTGGTAGCTTCCAACGATATCATGTCGAAATTAAACTGAACTGGCAAATAAATTCCAGCAGCTAGCCCAGCGCGCGGTATTATTAGCGATTACCCAAATGTACTATCTTGCAGGATCAGGACTGTATGATTGTGTCATTGTGTGGTGCTAATGAAATATCAGTCTCTAGCTCCTCCTGAAGGACCGAGAAACGGCGACCAGAGAGGGTGAATGGAAGTCTCAAATTTCTCTCGAAATATTCGGGTCACTCTTCCCAAAAACACAAATTCAGTTGTTGGGTGCTCAACCTCCCCCGACCAACGCGAGCGGGGATTCAGACGAAAAACGAACAAGCGAAAGCTCACCGGCAGTGGAGGAAAACTCACCGAAAATCCCCAAGAATGAGTTATCAACCCCTATGAGAAAGAGGCAAGAACCCCAAGCAAAACAGCCCAAAAGACAGGCGTCGGACGCTGGCGACGGATGCTGGAAGACAGCGCGACGGACGCTCCAGGGCAGGGCGTCGGACGCTGGCGACGGACGCTTGGACGCCTACCCGAGAGCAAAACAAAACAGAACAGCGCACACCACGTGACGGACGCTGAGCGACGGACTCTGGAGAGCGTCCGACGCCAAAACCTAAGGACGCCGATAAGCGAGGCGACGGACGCTGACGTCAGCACGTACCAGCGTCCGACGCAAACCCTCGGATCGTCCGACGCCCCCGACAAACGCGCAGTGACCGCAAAAATCATTTTTCTCTCCACCAAATCTTCCCAAATCTTGACCAAATGTTCTCCACTAGCAACCCAACTTGGCAGACATGATTCTAGTGCTATGGAGTAGCTATCCCGAAGAAATCATTGCTTAATTTGGTGAGAATTAAAGGGAAACGAGGATTTGGGGAAAAAGGGGCAAGAACGAAGAACACCGCAAAGAAATCGCCCGATCTACGCACTCGTGAGGTTTGAGGGGAATTCCTTCGGTGCAAAGATGCTCCTAACGAACACGAACAACTTGGTTCAAACGGATTTGGAAGAGCTACTCCCTACAAACAGAAATCATCTCGGAAAAAGGGAGCAAAAGCAAAACGCGAAGAAAACAAGCAAAACGGGGGACACGATCACAAAAGCGAAGCCACCATGGCTTACGGAGGTTATGGCCTCCGATTCCTCGCAGCAAACTCAAGTTCTTACAGAGGTTGGTGAAATCAACCTAGGGATCTCAAGAACTAGAGAGAGGGTAGAGAGAGAGAGAGTTGGGGCAAATGATTAGGGTTTAAGAGATGGGATGAGGGATACCCCTTCACCCTCTACTTATCGAGCTTTGGCTATTTCCCAAAGACCCCCTAGATACAATGAGTGAACTACCTAGCCTAAGCATTGCAGTCCAAACCCCGGAAAATATCTCCCGCATTTTGAATGGACGGCCCCGCTTCCTGCCGGTAGTTGCCGTCGCCTCGACGCAACCTCTAGGATTCTGCCACGTGCCATCCCTGCTTCCTCGGAAGCTCCGCCTAGGTTTTGAGGCCCAAACCCAGGAAATCCGCCACCGGTAGCTTTGGGCTCAACTACCGAACCCCGAGTTTTGCGGCCCAAACTCGGAAACCGACGCTGATGGTTTTGAGGCCCAAACCACCAAACCACTCGACGCGATCCACCTTGTCTTCGCCCGGTCGAACTCCGAGTCCCCTGAGCCTCGCTCGACTCGTGCGTCCACTGTCTTGACTCGGTCGACTCGGTCTACCTCCATGTCTTCTCGCACTCGTCGGTGCTAAGTACTAGCCACCACAGCTAGTCCGCCGGCAACCATGGTCCCTCAGTCCGAGCCCCGCTTCCGCCCTTCACCTCTCTCAGTCCATCGGCACGGCAAGCCTCTACTCGACCTTCTCCACGCCATTGACCACTGTCACTAGGCATAGCACCTGCACACCATAAATCGATAGACAGACACACATTTGCTTTCACAAAGGGTTAGAATCAAGCCACTCAAACTGAACCGCTCAAGTGTTGGGCAATGACTCATCACAAAACTGAACTACATGGGTACTTATCCACCATGTGTTCGCACCTCCTAGCCGTGGGAAGACCGAAGACCATAAGTATATATATTCCCTGTAGATGTCATCATTCACCAAAAATACTTATATGCATGCACAAAAAAAATCCTTGGGTTCTGCGGGTAAACCCATTAATAAAAAAGGATACATTTTACCAGAGCGACCTGCTACAATTGGCACGGAACTTCCTTTAGGACAAAAATGTTTTAGTAGCTTATACTGAATTCCAGGTAACAACTGACGGTATTTCAATAGATAAATTAACGTCTCAGCAGGTAGCGCGCAGGAATCGTCGTATAATATGTAGGGATGCAAGTGAGATAGCCCGCGAACCCACGTATAAGTTTAATTTTTGCGTGTTTAAGCTGTAACCCACGAAATTAAACCTATATATAGCGGGTTATGCAAGCTGCCGCTTACAATAATCTTAATACTGTGGAAGCTAGATTATGATGGGTATCAGCCGCATGGGGGCTAGCCAGTTTTTGCCGCGAGTATGAGTGATGGCAAATGATTTGCTGGTAACGACGGATGGACTACATACTAGAAGAGAGACGTCGTCGCACTGCTGGACGGAGCTTAATTACTAGAGTCATGCAGAAGCAGCCCCAGCCCCAGCGGTGTACAAATTAATTAAACTGAAATCTGCCACGTTTAATTTTGCATGCATATGCGCAATGCGAGCCAGCCAGCTTGGCCTGGCTTCTCCTCCCGCGCACGCAACGCAAGATGATGATAGACGACCGGCCGGCTTGCCAAGTTTGTGGTTGTAGCCGGCTGCCTAGCTCTCGTGTCATGCGCATCATATCCACCGCTTCCAACAATCATGGATCGGAACCAGAAACTACAAATGCGGTGCAGTGCATGAGAGTTTGTGGTCCGGCCGGAGACAACGTATGTACGCCGCGTGGTGACGTGACGCCCAGACCGGCCCCGAACCCGGAGTTCCGCTTGCCCTACGACGTACGATGACCATGGAGTAGTATAGTACTCCATATAGTATAGTATAGCAGGAGTAGCAGAACGGTGCACCCGTGTGGACGCGAGCCGAGAAGGCTAATAAGAAGCTGCTGCCTGCTCGCAGGTGTATAACGACGTGTGTCCAAAGTTAGAGAGTTAATTTTGATTTTAGAGACAAAGCCGCCGGAAGAGAACGTACCTCAAATTTGGAAACGTGGAAGTAGTTCAGAGCCTGGGATTCTGTAATAAAGTAGCAACAACTTTCAACTGTATACGTGAATGAATTATATATATGCTCAACTCGCCGTCTGCTAGCTCGATCAACCACAGGAAACTAACTCGATCAGATCACAACATATATATACATCAGCTTATTATATCACAACATAGTATCAGCGGGGTGAACGACGATCCAATGCAAGGGTACGATTATATTATTAAGTTCTCACTCATCACTCCTATTCGACTTCGGTTGAAAAAATTCTACCAAACAGTTTAGAAGGAAAAACCGTATGGAGCTGGGTTTTTTTTTTTAGAAAAAGAAAGTGGAGCCGTACATGTACTTCTTCGACGGAGGAGGACAAAGCTTATTTGCTATTCGATCGTCCTGGCATTCGTTACGTATAGCTTATGAATTTATACATGTGCTCTAGCTAGCCTTGAGTAATTCCGCTGGGCGACAGTTTTTACTTTATCTGGACGGCACGGGCAAAGACGGAAAACATCCGCATATCCCAATCACGAGTGTCAGCGTCGTCAGCGATCGATCGAGTGTATGTGAAGTAGAGAGAGGGCCGGCCGGGGGCTCGTTAGTCGTCACGAGGAGTACCGTGGAGTGGCGCGTCGTGCTGGATCGCTAGCTAGCTCCCTTCCCTTGCATGCCGCCCATGAACCGTTTCTGCGGTTGCCGTTGCGAAAGCCAGCCGAAAGGAGATCGAGAGCGGCCCAGGCCAGCATCCAGCAGCGAGCGATGGCCCTGGCCCCCGAGAGACGCTGACAGACGGGGCTAGCTACGTGTGTATAGCCGCAGCTCCGTCCGTCGCGCTCGATCTCTCTCCGGAGGACAGGTCGGCGGGGCGAAACATGCAGCCTACACTTGGATATCCTGGTCTGACTTACTGCAAAAGTGCGTGCTACGCCTGCAAAAGCGCAAGAGCTGGATGGGCGCAGATCCCTGAACACGTACTCCCTCTCCATGCGCGCATGCATGTGAACTTTTTGTACGTACGTGTACCGCGTAGTATGCAGGCCAGGTGTATGTAGGCATGCAGAACTGAAAATGCATTGCAGCGTCCCGTCCAATCCTAATTAACGACAGGCCCGGCCAGTGCATGCAATTTTCCCATGCACCGCGCCGCCGGCCAAACAGACGCCCCGAGATCGGGCGGCCGGCCGGTTATCTCCAGTCCATCATCGGACCAGAACCATATACTCCTACTAGATAGATGCCGAGGGAGCCTTTCAAATTGGTGTAGACGACGATCGGGGGCCGTGCCGGCGCCGGCGACACGATCATAGAAGCGCCTGACCCGCGGCCGGCCGGGGTCCGTCCGGCGTCGTCGGCGCATGCATGCAGCAGAGAGCGCGCGGGTGGACGATTCGATTGGATCGACGTCCATCTCAAATCCGATTCGATCCGATCCGATCGACGACGACGCTGCCCACGACACAGCACGTAGGGGTGCGTCACCTGGGACAGCAACGGCGGCCGGGCTGGGGCGCGCGCAGGGGATATACAAGCGGTGCTCGATCGGGGACATGCACACGCCGCCCAACTCGGGAGTCAAGAACAAGGCATGTGAGACCACGTCCCGGCCCCAAACGTGGCGCGTGTACACTGAAAGCAATAGCTAGCTCTCTCATCGATCGGTGCCGAGCTCCTCCGCGACTGGCCGCCTGCTGGCTCTGGTTAAGCGGCCTCATTCAAATGACACATCACGGAGAAAGGGAAAAAGCAGTCGATCAGCATATGCCATGCTTCTTGCCGGCCTTGTTGGCTAGCTCTTGGGATCATGTTTGGTTCCAAGATTTCGTCCATGTGCTCCGTGCTCTCAGCTCGTGTGTGACGTGCAACTTTATATATATATATATATATATATATATATATATAGAGGGAGATCGATACCAGAGGTCCAGAGACAGTCCTAGGCCCCTATCTTGGTATATGTATACGGTGCGAAGTGCAAACGCTCTTCTCCATCGGTTGAATGTGCGCAATCAAAAACAGTATCACTACTACATAAATAAATGATACTGTATTTAGGTACCTTTCTTTATCCGGATTATTAAAAATTCCTAGGTATCCATACATGACCTTATTAGAGGTAGGGCATCCTAGTTGCCTACTCTGCACTGGTAGATAATGTAAAATAAACCCCTTAATTTGCATCTAAATTGCCCCCATTTGTTGTTATAAAACATAAACAAAAACCGGTCACAAAAAAAACATAAAAAAACAAAAATATCTCTTTAATCTACGTTGAAATTTACCAATATAATCTATTATGAAGAAAGAATTAACTAACAATAAATTACACTATACAAGCTTCTCAATTATCAATTCTACACAATCAAATTCAAAGTAAGCATATAACTGCTACTATCATAATTTATACCAACTTACTCTGCTCCAAATTATAAGTTGTAATAATTTTTTTTGGTACATCCATTTTTCTATGCATCTAGATATAATATTATGTCTAGATATATAGTAGAATTAATAAACAAAAAGAAATCAAATCAACTTATAATTTGAAACAAAGAGAGTACTAATTATATGCATGCATATACTAGCGATAAATGTATATATTACTAGGTGGATACCCCGCGCCTTGCTGCGGGTATTCCAAAGCCATGGCGGACCACGGGCCAACCACGACGGCTCGGGGAGTGACCGATCTTTGGTGTAGCCTCGTTAGAGGGTCATCGTAAATCTTAGTGGTTTCGAAACATTTCACCCGAGGTCTCACTCAACCGAATCCTCTCCTCCGAATATACCGGAGGGGCATCTCCCCTACCAGGAGTTCTAAAAGTTTTGTGTATGGATCATTCAGGTGTTTTGAAGGACCTCAAAAAATCCATGTGATATGTTGTATTGCCACGTTTTTCTCATAAACACTGGTTACGGGTATTCCAAACCCATGGCGGGCCATGGGCCAACTACGGCGGCCGGGAGAGTGGCGGCTAATGGTGGAGCCTAGTTAGAGGGTTCTCGTAAACCTTAGTTTTTTTTAAGCATTTCACCCGAGGTTTCACTCAGACGAACCCACTTCCCATAATATACCCAAGGGGCATCTTCCCACCCAAGAGTTCTAGTAGTTTTTTGTATGGTTCCTTGAGGCGTTTTGGAGGACCTTAGAAAATCCATGTGATATTCAGTTTTACCACATTTTTGCTCAGAAATACTGATTCGGTCGTGGAGGCGCACGCGAGAGTTATCGAAATATATCTTATCAAAATATATCCATGTGGGGTCTTGTTTTGAAGAGTTTATTGCGAGGAACACCATGGTGCAATTGGATTTTAATTATGATACTTGATTTAGGTGCTATGACTTTTTCCTATTTCAAAATGAAATAGCTAGTGGGGAGATAAATGAGGGTTAGTGGGCTGATGACATCACCTGATCTATGATGACATCACTTTTAGCAAATACTCGAACCTGATTGGAGGGGCCCCTCTGAGTGGGTCTTTGCAATATAGGAGTAGTAGATATATTTTGCCAATCGTTAAATAGTGTTCATTTAACAAACTCCATACCAATAACACTGGTAGTTGTAATTTAAATAATATCAAAACTCGATGACAGTAAAGTTGTTATTTATAGAATATTATACATTTTGATGAAAATATTGTGACATATAAATACTCTTATTTTAGTGGTAAGCATTTTTTTATAGTATAAAACAATACTACTATACATATAATTCGTTCATAGAGGAAATTGAACATCTTGTGAGTGTTGTTGTGCAATTTGAAATATTTGTTCGTGCCATATATAATAGTAATTAAGCGTGGAGTCCAGGCCACATAATCTTCTTTATTATTAATATGTACATAAAAGGGAAATATGAATAGAAGATATAATGAGCGCTAGAGTTTGAACTTAACACATGGATAAGAAAAACTGCAACAATTAACAAGATCAAAAGTTCAAAGCCGAAAGGTACGGTGGTGCAACAAGAGCTGAGCTTAATATCCCATTGAAAGTATTTGACCGTTTGTGTTATTTAATTTTGTTTGTAATTCTTATTTTTTTTAAACTTATTTTATCATTAAATATACTTTCATAATGTTTTATTTATTTTATTATTTGCATATTTGTTTTTGAATAAGACGAATGGTCAAACGAGAAATTTAAAAATAAAAAATGATACTTTCAATGGAACGTAGGGAAGGGAGTAGAAGCGAAAGCACACATATTTTGATTATTAGTTGTGTGTATTAAATTGATCCTTGAAATTTTCTAATATTCTAGGTCTGTTGTATGAAATGCAGTACAATAATGCTTGCTCTTGAAACAACAGTCCCGACGTGTTTGTTCAAAGAAATAATAAATTAGAACAAATAAATGAATTTGACATGTCCAATTAACGATGGCCACTTATTTTTCCATGATATATGATTTGATTTTCTAGTCGCAAAATCTCGGCAAAAGACGACTTTATAGGGCACATAGTACACTGTAAATAAGATACGTACTGACTGAATTGTCATCTATCTGACGTTTAATGAACTTTGTTTGGCCGCTCGATCGCACCACAGTAGTGGCTACAGCGACCATACCCCAGGTCGCGAGAAATGATGGCTGTCCGCCTCGAACTCAGCTTGGGTTCCAGGCTGAGATGAGATCAGGAGGAAATCTTGCGAATCCGTTCCAAGGGGGGGGTGGTGTTCCTCGTCGGCATGGCACGGCGGCCACGCTTGTCCCACGACGACGGCGGGCGTGTTCAGGGGCGAGCGGTGAAAAGCATGCACGAGGGGTGCACACGGCGGACATCGCTAGTTGCCTCTGACTGACAGCACATGAGGCCGGGTCGGGTCGGGTCGGGTCTGATTCATATGGATATGCATCAGTGCGAGTGTCACTGTTACATAGATATGCGCCTCACTTGACGAGACGGTTTTTCACAGTGACTGAATTAGCTGTGCCTGTTCGGAGGCAATTTAATATTCAGATTTTGTCTTGCGTCACTAGTCGGTCACATTGAGGACGGAGGAGATCGGCCGGAGAGATTCTAGCTAGAGCATAGATCGAGAAAGAAAAAAAAACAGAAGAGATCTGATCGACTCGATCGACGTACGACCCAAGCTGTGTGTCGTAGCTCCTAGGCTACCGTTACAAATGGCACGGAATTGAGTCCGGAAACTCTTCCGATTGCTACTGTATTTTGTACAACGAAGCAACAACAAAAATTGTTTCGACTAGAAATGACCCTAACTGAACGGGACCTCAGAATCTAGCTAGCTTTGTGCGGCGATTATATATTAGATTCGGTGTATCTCTATCTACCACCAGTGAATGAAAGATATATAGATTTCATACACGCGCGCATGCACGACAAATACGGATGCGGCGGATGAGCAGTCCGCGTCGATCGATCGGCGCTTCCTATCGAGCGCGGGCCAGGAGAAGAAGAGGTCAACCGTCAACGTGATCTACCCAATGCAACCCTTCAAACCTACTCCTAGGTTTTTTCTTTTGAAACTAAACTACTCGTAGCGTCGTCATCATCAACAAACACCAATTAATCGACCGATGATGAATCACGTACAGCACCCTTCTCCGATCCCCTATATTTATTGATCAACCGATGATACTTTCCGTACTGATGTTGCACCTAGCCACCACCAACATATCGCCACGCGTAGCTCGCTGCTTAAACTGGAGTACGTACTAGCTACTCCTAGACTGTAGTCACTGTACTGGCATGCTTTATGTGGTAGGTCACAGATACGTGTGACAGTAACAACTGATGATAAATATATATAGGTCGTTGCTCACTGGCCTAGTTAGTAGGAGTAGGTTGCTGTTCTTGGAGACCTAACAGATTCTAATGACACTGACCTTATCGATCCCAACTTGTTACTATCTTTGTGTTAACTAAGTTTCGAAGGTGTTCGGGAAGGAAAAAAAAACAAAAATTATCGAAGTGTATACACAACTTATCAGATATCGGCGGGTGAATCAACATGGGAAAGGTTGGCAAGCATGGTTCAACACAGAAGCTGGATAATCGTAAATTAGGAAAACTGGAGGTGACCAAAGAAAGTCTTCATTCAAGCGCAAGGTTAATCCTCATGAGACGAGTACATTTATATATACACTATGTATGCCATTAATTTTAACTAGCAATTACATGAGTCATTTTGGGTAAGAGGAAGTTTAAAAGACATGTATCACTACACCAGAGTATGACGTTACTGGCGGTTCAAACACTACTGAAAACTTAAAATTCACTTACGGTGCACTACCGTCAGGGAAAATAAAAATATCGTCATGAAAATGTTCGTATCATCATAAACAATAAAAATATCGCCATAAAATTTCTTATGGTGCACTTACTGTCAGGAAAAATAAAAAATACCGTCAGGGCTGGCTCGACAGGGTAATTCCAGTTTTGCCTGACGTTGGTCAGGGAATTTTAAGTTTCCAGTAGTGAAAACCCCCCTTCATTGGTGGATTTTGAACCGTCATAACCAATTCGACAGTGATGAGCTGGTCACATCACTGTCGGTTGGCTCAAGTATCACTACCGGTTTGTGTTACAAACCGGCAGTGATACTTGAGTCATTACTGCCGGTTTGGCTAACCAACCGGTTGTGTAGATTTTATATCACTGTCGGTTTTTTCTCTTCATGTACTGCACCTTGAACTTCTTAGTCTTCGCAATAGAGAATGATCCTTTCTTGGTCAATATCTCATCCATCTCAAACTTTGCTACCTCCTCTTGAATTCCTCTCATCTCAAAATCTAGCAACATGTTGTGATTGTTTGCTTTGCGCTATAATTGAAGCAAGATGATATTGAGATGCACAAACGTAAGAGAAAACAATAGAAATGGGACACCTACTTACCATTTCATCTTTTTTTGTGTTTTTGTGCCAAAGTAGACAAGCATTGCCCACATCACATAGAACACGCATTCATTGTTCCCCATCGGTTGATCTAGGGTCTTGAGATCCTTCATATACTTCACACTGAATAGGGCTCTCCATTTCTTTTGCATCTTGCTATCGAGATTTTTCCAATCAGGTAATGCATTCATTCTATGTGACATTGTAAATGAAGTGTGAAGACCGATGACATTACAATATCCTATGTGATTAGAAAGTGTTGTGATATTGGGTTCACTTACTTATTCAACACTTTGACTAGCGACCGATAAGAGAAAGTGGCTTTTTCTTTGAGTCCCACACCTCGATAAGCAAATCTTAAAGATAGATATCTACGAGGATGAAATGGTTGTTGCAATCACAAAGTCCATGTTATTGAATGACATATCAAGAAAAGAAACAATAAAATAAGGATCGAGAACACATACTCGCAGTTGTAGGGTATGAGTACGTTTGTTTATTTGTTTCTAAACATACTTTTAAACTCAATCTTCAAACTTGTTGCTACATAGTCATCTTCAAGACTGACGGTGCATGTTGTCTCATTTATAAATATGGGGTCCAAGAAGTCTATATTGCTCAATCGCCTCTTTAGGCACCATTTTGCCATACACCTGCATAATAAACAGGATATATTTAAATGCAGATCACATAGTTTATTATAACGTTGTGAGGGTAGGGTACTTACATAGACCATAAATCAAAATATGTGTATCGAACGAGTGCCATTGGAAGAGCTGAAAGAGGTCTTCATAATAAATACTATGCACCCTTTCTTACGGATAATTAAAAATTAGTCCGGGAGGGATACAAAATTCAAAACAGACACAATCTTCGCTGGCAGTATCCATGGAGTAATAATCATGCAACTGTCGCATATATGTTGGCAAATCTCTATACTCTTGTTCGGTGGCGACTGTTGGCACAAGTTATGACCCACTTTTATATAACTAAAATGATGCCAATAACTCAGAACCAAGGAAGAAGCAATCATTGCATGAACATTCTTTATTAAATAACGAGTTCCACATGTCCATGAATATTTTAATGCAGATATGAAGAAATGGGACAAAAGACAAAGAGATCAACATGACAAACAATTCAGAACGAACAACCACTTCACATGACAGGTGGGACCAGCACCAGGATAGACGAGGTGGGCCAGGGGCCCATAGGGCCATTCGGCCGAACCACTCCTGGGCCCATCCGGCCCCCCATTCAGACCCTGACCAATGGGCTACACCCACAAGGCCAGGGAATGGCCCACTGGCCATAGGACCATTCGGCCGAACCACCACTTTGGTCGGTTGGGTCCCTCTCAACCGCCACAACAAAGCACACATGTTGGAAATCCAATCCGTCCATTCTAGGCGGTTGTATGGCGGTTTGATCCAAGGGAGGAGGATTGAAGCTCCCTGGATCGATGACGTG
>CM039122.1:34207916-34452250 GCA_022036555.1 Microstegium vimineum | reverse complement strand
TGCATTGCAGAAGCAAGATCCCCGTTGCCCGGGCAGGTCACTTCGATGTCAACCCTTTGGTAAGTTACAAGATATAGTTAATACCGCGTTGAATCAGGCGTTGATTAAACCCCACTCTACGGTGTTGTCCAATACCGGTGTATAATGTTTGTCATGCAATCTTTCAAAGAAGGGCAACCACCGCACTTATGTCGGTCAAAATGTTTCATAAACCCGGGAGTCAGCATCTGCAACAATTTCCCGCCGGCGTGTTCCGCGGTTCCAGCCTGTAAACCCTCCTGCTGATGAAGTTACCCCGACAAGATCCACCCCTGCAAGGTCATTCGGCTAAGCACCGATCCAGCGGCGTCAACAGCATCGGGACAGGTGGCCCCAAACCGTCGGCTCCCGCTAACTGGTGGGGTATGGTATGCATCCATATTCGTTTGCCGACGCCAAGTTGACCCAAGACAATGCGGGCAGGGAAGGTTCCTGCGAACAGGTGACATCGGTACAACCGATGAGCCCGACTATGCATCATGTTACGTCTGCCCAAATATGCAGTTGCCACCGGGGAAATCTTCAGAGCGTGCCCACGATGTCTTACGGGAAACCATCAGCAAATGTTTGCCGATGCAACGGATAGGACATTTTATAAACTATCCTATGATAATGGTGAACCTCCGACGGGGGATCAATACAACAAGGGGACCCATTCGTTGACTATTCTAGATTGCAGGAACAGCAGGCGCGGGCAATTACTAGCTGTCAGCGGGTCACATGCCGGTAACTCACAACCCTGGGGGGCCGGTCCAATTCAACATCGGGTGGTGCAATCTAGGCACCAGATAACGGGGCGCAGCAATACCTTTACCCGGCCATCGTTCAGAATGAAACATCGGTGTTAGGGCCCCAGCGGTGTCCCAAACACCCCCAGTTTGGTCCAAGGTACCATCGGCAAGTCAGCCGATGCAAAAATATTCAACAAGGCGGGTTTACGCCTACACCAACTAGGCCAGCGTACCCACCACAGAGGCAAGAGGGGATGTATCACGGTCCAGCCGATGAATGTTCAACCTGCGGGGATCGGCAGGATCAAGACGCGTACTGGGCCGATAAGATCGCCGAAGTGATGAAAGAACAATTCGGCATCAAGCCTAAAGTTAATACGTATTCTTATCGGACGCCATATCCTCCGGCGTATGACTTGATTCCTCTTCCGAATCGGTACAAGGTGCCAGATTTCATGAAATTCTCTGGCCAAGATGACACGTCGACGATGGAGCATATCAACCGCTTCATTATCCAATGTGGAGAAGCAGCTACCAGAGATGAACTAAGGGTAAGACTGTTCTCGCCATCCTTGTCCGGATCGGCATTCACGTGGTTCATTTCGCTTCCTCCAAACTCTGTAGTTACTTGGGCCGATTTAGAGAAGCAGTTTCACAGATACTTCTTTTCTGGCGTGCACGAGAAGAGAATTACCAATTTAGTCAAGCTAAAGCAGTGCAATGACGAATCAGTGGAGGGCTTCGTGCAAAGACTTCGGGACGTGAAGAACAAGTGTTACAGCCTGGTGCTCGATGATCGGCAGTTGGCAGATTTGGCTTTCCAAGGATTACTGCCACACATCAGGGACAGGTATGCGTCTCAAGAATTCGAAAGCCTGAGTCATCTTGTGCAGAGGGTTGCCGATCAAGAAGTCAAAGCTTTTGAACCCAGGAAGACCTGGAACAAGAAAGTGTCCTTCGTTGAAGAAGAAGAAGATTCTGAATCAGACGAAGGAACCGATATCGACGTCGCTGAGTGGGTGAAGGATAAGAAGCCGATATCTTGTCCGTTCGGTAAGAAGGAGGCTGAGAGGTTCACTTTTGATATTACCAAAGCTGATAGGATATTTGATCTCCTGCTTCAAGAAGGGTGAATTAAGTTGGCGCCTAATCAAGTAATTCCATCGACTGAAGAGCTCAGAAGGATGAAGTATTGCAAATGGCATGATGCGACCTCACACACCACCAACGACTGCAAGGTCTTTAGACAGCAATTACAGTCAGAAATCAGGGCTGGACGAATCAAATTTGATAATTCTAAAACCCAGAAGCCGATGAAGATCGACCAACACCCGTTCCCGAACAATATGGTAGAAGCTAGTGGGAAGGTTAAAGTCCTGACGTCGGAAGCCGCTGAGAAGAGTACATCGGTAGACCCCACGCATCAGATAGATGTGCGTGATGTGAAGGGAAAGAAACATGTCGATGATAAACAAGCCAAGCGGGTGGTTGACGAGAGTAACGGCATCGGGAGATCTTGGGGATACGGCGTCATGATCACGCACAGACAACCACGACAGGAATATCGGCGCTCTCAAGAGGAGCAATATCGGCAACAGGAGGAAGAAGAGAACCAGAAATGGCGGAGACATAAGGATCATTGGAATTGCCCTTTCTTCATTCATTGTTGGGAAGAAGGCATCAAGCTACCTACTGCCGATGATTGTCCTGAATGCAATGGATACTATCCTGCTGATCGGTCAGAAAAAAGATCCCGCTTTGAAAGCCACAGACCGAATTATGCTCGGCCGATCAAGGAAAAGGAATCAGTACATGATCGGTTGGGGGGCAAGCTCAGTGTGCACAATAGGCTTGGCAAGCGTGTCCGTCGAGAGAACCTCGAAGAGAAGACTAATGCAAGGGTGCCCGATGAAGAAATATTCTCCAGAGATCCAAATATTAGGGTTGACACAGGCCGGTACGACGAGAGGTAGTACCAACCAGTTTGGAAAACTAAACTTCCTCAATGGTGCCCTGAAGGCCTAACCAAAACTCAGAAAAGAAGGATCCAACGTGAACGCCAAAATGATCTGAGTTATGGTGGAGGTCCTTCAAAGAGAGAAGCTCCGGTCTTGGAGTGGAGGCCAAAACACCAGACGGGGAGTCCATCGGCAGATGTCAACA
This sequence comes from Microstegium vimineum, assembly GCA_022036555.1. Lineage (NCBI taxonomy): Eukaryota > Viridiplantae > Streptophyta > Magnoliopsida > Poales > Poaceae > Microstegium > Microstegium vimineum. Next base: position 34,449,317 of record CM039122.1, on the reverse strand, counting down.
TGGTTGTTATGTTGCCGATGGAGTTTATGGCACCTGATGCTGAAGAAGAAGCTGCTAATATGGCTCAGCTAATGCTAGATCCGATGATAGCTGTCTTTGAGAAACCTGCAGATGATGAAAGGCAGCATTTGAAAGCTTTGTTTGTCAAAGGCAAAGTCGATGGGCAACTAGTGTACAAAATGTTAGTCGATGGTGGAGCGTCGAATAATATAATGCCGTATGTTATGTTCAGGAAGCTTGGGAAAGGTGACCAAGACTTAGTCAAGACAAACATGAAGCTGAAAGATTTTGAAGGCAATGTGTCACCAGCTATGGGAGCAATATGCGTAGAGTTAACTATCGGCAACAAAACTTTGCCAACAACGTTTTTTGTGATCAGCGGTAAAGGTACCTACAACTTGCTCCTGGGAAGGGATTAGATTCATGCTAATTGTTGTATTCCTTTCACAGTGCATCAAAGTCTCACGCAATGGGTCAGGGACAAGATTGAAGTCGTCCGAGGTGAGGCCCCGTCAATGGTTGCATCGGCAGAATCAGAAACTTATGAGCAGACCAAGTGCATATCAGGTAAAGTTTGGGATACTAAGTTTCTCAAAGTTATCGATTACCAGATCATACCAATCCAAGCAGCTGTCTCTGAGGAGGAATTTTAATCGATTGGTCGATGATGGAGAGCCTAGGTAGGAGTTTACATCGGATAGATTAATTTTTATTAATGTCAGATTGGATTTTCAATGTAAACAATCGTTGAATGATTCATTAGAAGAGCATAAGGTTTGCTTTATTTGGAATTATACAGAGATACTTGGTTTGGACTGAAATAGTCAAACGTCGGTCACTTGTTAATTTGGTTCCAACTACATCGGTAATAAATACACCGATGTAATCTTGATGTGTTGATCGATTTTGAATCATGAAGTTGAATAAAGCTTCATGGTCGGGTCAGATGATATGTTGTTGTGTAATCAGAATACTATCTGGATGGATGCATAGAAGAGATGTGGATACACATACCGATGATAGGATTATCATGCAGGACATCGGTAGAAGAGCGTACTAACGTTATATTACAAGCAAAATCAATTGTTAGAAATCACAGTTGCCGACACGGCAAATTACAACAGAGATTGGATGGACGAAATCGCACGCAGGCGAATTTGGTTCGTCTCTTCTATTTTCCTAGCATCGTCATCGGCGGAACCCTCAACTGGCTTGATTTTCCTCCTCAGCAGAAGAGCTTCACGAGCATTGGCATCCCTTTCTCGTTGCAAAACATCGGTGGTGATTGAGAGTTGAATCTTCTTCTGGTTAGCTGAGTTTAAAGCTTCATCCACTTTCTTCAGTTCAGCCAACAGTTTTTCTCTTTGTGCCGATAGGCGGATGATCTCTTGTTCAAGCACGCTGTTAGAAGATTCCAGGCGGCTGATGTCTTTGTGCTTTTCATCTGCAGTTTGTTTGAATTTGAGTATCTCCTATTCAAGCTTTGTTTGGGTAATCCTATCGGCAATACGATGTAAAGCTCGTTGATATTGGAGTTGTCGACTTTCAATAAACGCTGCTTGGATGAGTATCTCTTCGATATCGGCGGGCAGCTGACCCTGAATTTCCTTGAAAGCTACCCTTACTGCATTGGAATCTTGGACTAGGTCGGAGGTACTTTGTTGCAGTAAGGGTAACAGTGCTTCGAGTTTGATCTTTACTTCTGCCGATATAGCGTCTGATAATGGAGCAGAGCTTTCTTCTTCTTCATTTTCTTCCGGCAAGTTGATGGCAAAAGAGAATAGGCTATTTTGGGAGTCTTGGGCCTGAGAAGATGAGAGTTAGAATTCTCTGATCATAAGTTTGTGTTTTGTAAGGTTTGCGACAGTCGAACTTACCATTTTCAGATGGGTTTCTTGCCTTGGGCTTGGTAAATCGGTTGGCGCAGTGGTATCTTGCGAGTTGGCGGTGGTTGCCGATGGACTTGCCTGTATAGGGGGGGACAAGTGATGCCGGTGCTGGTGTTGGTGTTGATATTGCTTCTGTTGCTGCAGCTAGTCTTTGTGACGACGACACTGTTTCCTGATTAGGGATCCCGTCCTGTAATTGATCAGGGATAGATACCGATGTTGGCTCCGATGCTGGTGTATCGGTAGTAGTTTGGGAAGACACAGCTGGTGATGTGATCGGGGCCGATGGCTTTGGATGTTTTGATCGGAGAGCAGTGCTCGGAGAGCTATGACGCTTCGATTTTTGCGCTTGGGGGGCATCGGCAGACCGAATTGGAGAAGCTTGTATATTCGGGACCGTTGTCGATGAACTCGTTGGCTACGAAAGGGAGCATGCCATGCAAGGTGAAGATTAAGTGGATACTGCAGGTGAAATTTATGATCGGCACAGAGTAGAGATTGTTACCTCGGAAGCTTGTGTTAGGATAGTGGCAGTGACCGATGGAATAGCAGCAACCTCAATCGGTTTTTCGGGTTTGAGGGTGACTTTAGATGTTTTTCCATACATGAGATTAGCCAGTGAAGGGGCCTTGCTGCCGATTGCTGACATAGGGTTCATCAGTCGCAGGTTGAAATATTTACCGCTTCTACTCTTTTTGGGAATTGGGTCATTAACCTGTTGACAGGAAATTAGTTACTGATGTATTTGGGGAGAAGGAAAGAATAAAGTCAGAAGTAAACTCATTGCATCATCAGGAATAATATGATCATTATCAATCAAATGCCGATAGTAATGTGATGATACGGTGAATAGTTGATCTTTCCATTCTTGCCACTAGGATTTATATGACTTAGTGAAAAAGGACGTCGGTGTCCAAGAGGAAAAGTCAATATTTGTTACATCGGCTTGAGGGGAGAGAGTAACAATCTTGTTCCAGTCCGCAGCATTGGAGATAGTTCCTCTTGGTTTTATCACATTGGCATAACTGAGTTTGATCGGTAATTGACCAAATGCTAGCTGTCTTGCTGCTGCTGATGGGTAATAAAATTCATAAGATGAAGAAGTGTTCTCCCTAGTCCCAAAGATGTTAACTGGAATGGCCTGGGGAGTGATGGTAGCCTTCATGATTCCTTCATTCTGAGGTATAGTCCCATCGGTGAGGTTGAGGGAGAGTGGAAATCGATTGTCTTCATCGTTATAAGGCCACCAGACCCGTTCTGCAACTGGAAGTCCGCAGTAGAATTTCTGAAGAACAGACCAAATTGAACTTTGTTGGCGTCGGTTCCAGGTAGCACTATCATAGATTCCCCAAAGTCAAGCGAAAAATGGGTTGCTGATTCATTTTCGGCGAACCCATAATCCTCAGATATTTCTCTTAGGAATCGCCGGCTAAACAAATCAAATTGAAGATATTTATGCATGTGGGCGTTTAGCCATAAGTTAATGAACCACCAAGGACCTCCAAGGTTGCCCATAGGATCGCCTAGCAACAGTTTTTTGGACACCTGGTGTAAAAGATAGTAAACTGAACCAAGAAGATATCGGCCAAGGGGAAGACTTCCGTATGCTAGAAATTCTGCTGCAGAAAGATACATATCGGTAGGTCCGATTGTTCTACCGCAGAAGATAAACTTCTCTAGCCACATGTTCAGGAAAATGATGTGCTCCCTTAGGTCTACCGATCCGGTCTTTTGATATTCTTGGATATACCCAGTCCAGCCACCCGTATTGCAAATAGTTACTCACTGCTCAAGTTTCTTCTGAAAAAGGGAGGTATTATCGGCAGAAGAGACATCCAAGCCGGTGAGCATGTACACATCGATAAGAGTAGGAGTAGCCGGTCCGTGTTTGAATAGGAATGCGTTCATCGTGTCAGACCAGAAATAAGAAGCAGCAATCATCATTTTTCATTTTTTGTCATATCGGCAAGTGATAGTCTAATGCAATGATCTATGCTGCGTTCTGACCAATAGGCCTGTTGTGATCTAGCCATCCCGAGGTACCAATTTTTCCATCCTTTAGTAGGTTTGGGCCATGAACGAAAGGTGTTTGTCCACAACCCCAGATTGAAGCATTTGGATCTAAATGGGATACGATTGGTTTCTGCGTTGATGAGGTTAGTTGGATCGGGATTTCCCATCGGACCCAGACAGCAGAGATATGCTTGATCGGTAGGGATCACTATTTTCTTGCGCATTTCCTAAGATCCAGAAAAACAAAGAAAGGAAGAGAGAAGGGATTGTAAGGCGATACGGAAAGATAAAACTGCGGTATATATGACAGAGAAAAAGGAAAATTACTGCGGAAGGTGTAAAGTTGATCGCCATTGAAGGAGTCTTGCGAGGGATCGTGCTTCTGGATGAAGAGGAACCGCCGGTGAATTGAGTGCTGGAGTGTTCTTCGGGGTCGCCTTTGAAATGCGGATGAGATATGAGCTCAGGGTAAAAAGGAAAGCGGATGGTAATCTTTATAGGCCTAGTCAAGGGGCATTTTCGAGTTTTCTTTTTACTGGACAGAAGTAAGGAAGGATATCGCAATGAATTTGTGCGGTGATCGAAGAATTCATGCTACAGTTGCGGGAGTTGTTGGTAACTTGCAGTTTTCAGGCGCGGTAATCAGGATGATGGCGCGTTTTGGAGGGAAAAGAGCAAATTTCGACGCATAAGATATTTTATACTCCAAAATTGGGGGGCATATCTTGACGTCGTTTTTTGTACAGGTCAATATTAAACCAAGTGTATTGACCGGCACCACTTCAGGACTCTATCAAGTTTCATGGGAAAACTGCCTCACATGAGTGTTATGACACAAACGTACTACTACCATTTCCACGCAAGCCAAAAAGACAATCTTTAGATGATCGCTTCAGGAAATTCGTTGAGGTAATTCGTCAATTATATGCCCATATACCCCTACTTGATGCAATGCAGGTCCCTACCTATGCCAAGTATTTGCGGGACATCCTCAACAACAAAAGACTGTTACCCACTACCGAAGTCATCAAATTAACGGAGAAATGCAGTGCAGCTATACTCAACCAGCTACCCTTGAAGAAGGACCCAGGATGTCCTACCATTGATTGCTCCATCGGGACTCAACAATTTGAGCATGCTCTCTGCGACTTGGGAGCAAGCGTCAGCGTCATGCCAAAGGTAGTTTTTGATAAATTAACTCACACTACCTTGTCCCCTACACCAATGTGCTTGCAGTTAGCGGATAAATCAATTCGCTACCCCACGGGGATCGCTGAAAATATTCCCGTCAAGATACGAGAATTTTTCATCCCCGTGGATTTCGTGGTGTTGGACATGGAGGTAGATAAAAAGACCCCACTCATCCTGGGAAGACCGTTCCTCAGCACCGCCAATGCACACATCGATATAGGACCTGGAAAAATTCAGTTCAACAACAATGGAACCAAGGAGACATTTCACTTCAAGCCAAAAGTCGAGCAATGCTCCATAGTCAAGGTATTTTAATGCGACCCATGTGTCAATTATACTTACCTGGCAAAATTGAAGCAACAACCTCGGGCGAAACCCAAACGGGTATGGTGGAAGAAGGTAATCAAGTCATGCATCACTCCACCTCAAGAACCTCAAAAGCAAATTCAACGGGCAAATGAGGAGGACGACCCTACTTCATATAATTGAAAGCATGGCTTCATAAAAAGGTAAGTTTCCTCTCTTTCTTTCTCTTTAATTCCTGAAATCTTTCTATAGTATAATCATATCTTTTAATTCCACAAAATAATCATGCTTAGCTATCATAAAATTTGAAAATGCAAAACTAATGATAAAATTTTGAACTTTTCTTGTCCACAACATTTTTGCATTGTGTCTAATTAAGCATAGGAGGCCTAGCATCCTTACACTAAGTCCATTAGAGGACTTAGTGGTTCGGCCAAATGGGCCCACAGGCCCACTGCCTCTGGCCTTGCTCACATTGGGATTCTCTACCTTGGAGCAAAAATCCAAGCTTCTCTGACCTCTATAGGATTCGGCCGAATCCTCCTTCTCTCCTCTCCTCTCCTCCTTTCTCCACCTCGAGATGCTTCATGTTTGATTCCCAAACAAATGAAGCTAGGAGCCAAGGAGGACATGTTTTGACTCTTTCCATCACCTCCTTGCCCCACACCATCCTTCTCTCTCTCCATGCCATGCACAATTCTTATCCTTTGCATTTTCACTCCACCATGAAGCATCTTGGCAAGAGAGATTTGCTAATCCCTACAATCCAAACTACCACTCATCTTTGCCACAAATAAGAAGATTGACATCACCATACCTCTTCTTATAATCAGTTTAACTCTTTTCATCTCTTATCTCAAGAAGTGTGTCACTATTTATTAGGAGCTTAAAACACTCCTATCATCACAAAAGACTTGTTGATCATGACACATTAGCAAATGACCATGCCATTCTCTCCAACCACTCAAAACCAAAAGGGAGAGCATCTCTGGTCATTTTTCAGGCAGAGCAACATGACCCATGTCCTCTCCCTACTCTCCAGTTCTTTCACTTTGGCATGGTGCACCAAAGCAACCAAGGATGCATTCGGCCGAATCTAGGGGAGGTCCCCTCCTCCTAAATTTTGTCGAGCATCTCTGCCACACCACTATCTTGCAAAATAGGGACTTTGAGGCCATGTGTGGTGTTCGGCCGAATGGACCCACACCCCCATTTGCTCTCCCCTCTCTTCTGCTATATGAACACAAGTAGAGCCACTACCTCAGACACACACTCTCGAATACAGCAGCTCACAAAGCCAAAAATCCCTGGCCATCTCTTCGGTTAGCTTCAACGCTACTCAAGCAAAGGATCCTAGCTTAGTTAGCTAGAGTGATACAATGAAGTCTATTAAGAAAGCAATCCAAAAGGCTCGCAACTCGGTTAGTGGGAGTACATCCAGAAACTCCCAGAGAGAAAGCTCTTCCCAAGGCACCGGTATCATCGGTGCCAGGGAGAAAGAAGAAGTGCCTGAAGAGGTACCTCATTTTGAGGCACTCATGGTGCCCCCAATGAGGGTCTATGATCAACAAAGTGATCTCTGGTTCGACCAACTAGAGCATCAACGATATCTATCTCTTCGGAATCGATCTTTTGAGCATACAAGAATAATGGATCTGAGTCTTCTCTCCAACGCAGGTATGACCACCGAGTTCGAAGCTATCTTCTCTACTCCTGGTTGGTCTAGCTTTTGGCAAATAGAAGAGTTTGGCATTGAATTGCTCACCATAGAATTTTTATGCTCTCTCCAAACCTCTAAGATTGGAACTACTTTTCGCATGTTTAATCAAAGCTATAGTTTAACTTGGAGTCATCTAAGTGTTGCTCTTGGTTTTGATAATTCATGTTTGATAGACTTAGACTTTGCCTTGCGTAGTTTCAACAAAAGGAAATTTTGGTTCTCTATTTCTGCTCTAAAAGATTGCTCAAATCCTAAACCCGAGGAAATTCACAATCCAACTCTTCGTTTCATATATCTTTGGATAAAAATGACTTTGTTTCCTGAAAGTAATGCTAACTTGATAAATGACATGAAATTAAAATTACTCTATGTCATGGTCAACAAAATTCAAATCTTTCCTGTTAAATACTTAGTAGAGTTTTGGCAAAGTTCAATTGAGAGTAATGAGCCTATTCAATTCACATCTTTAATTACTCGTCTTGTCGAATCAATGAACCTACTAAATGGCACACATCCTTTCGTTTACATCTCTGCTCCGTTAGCTATGATTTCTGAAGAATATCTTAAGCATGCTCATGTTCAAATGCTAAAAAGAGATGTCAATGGTGACTTAAAAATGATTTACAGTGACCATACAATTGAGGTGCCTCTTCCAAATAGGCAACTTCAATTGTATAGGACCCAAAAGCTAACCCTTAATTTATATCAAGGAATTGGGCAAAGAGATTTTGCAGGCTCAAACAGAAGAACTCAGGAGGGGCTACACTTTGTTCATCTTAAGCAAGGTGGTCCTTCCCGAGGAGCTGTTGGCGAGGAGGAAGACGATGCATCTTCCGATCCTATGCACACTTCCAGTGGCATGCCTCCTCGCCCATCACGTCCGCAACAACCACGAGCATCCACACAAGAAAGGAGGCATCGTGGGTTGCGGCAAGAATTTGATCACCTCACCAACAACCTTGGTGAGTTACGTGTTGAGCACGATGAAACAACGCGCATCGTCCAACAAACCACCGAGAACATTCAAGCAATGCAAGAAGAACAACAGCGGTATTGGGACTTCTGGTGGCAACAACATCCACATCCGCCAAATTATTAAGCAAAAGACAAGATTGGGGGAAATTCTCTCCCCCACTAAGGTAAGTTTTCAATTCAGCATTTTAATTATGCAAGTTAAATTTCATAATTTTAATCCCAGCATTTTATCTCTGCGAAAAAATATGAAAACTAAAAAAAAGAAATTTTCCTCTGTAAATTAATTAAGTTTTATTTCCCTTAAAATAAAATTGTTCCATAGTATCTACCTTTCATATGGAAATGATGAATAGTTGCTCTGCCAAATACTTCTCTAGTATTTAGTTTACAACTTGATATTTCTCTAAGAATGAATTACTCGGCTTAAAAGAAACCATCATGAGCCCCAAACTGTTGTGGGTTGCAAATGTTGTAACTAAGTCTAAGTTGTTGTGAGACATGATATGACAAGATGAGAGCTGCTATAATATTGTTCTAAGCAAGAATGATTATCGGAGTTTTATTTATTAAAATGATAAAAACAACTTTTTGTTCCTCAATAGTGAAAATTCCCACCAAAGTCATACATGATCTTTCATGATATAAGCTTTCTACATAAGCTGCTTACTTTGTGTTAAGTTTGGTCAAGTTTTGTGACCCTTGTTGAGAGATTTATCATGCTTCCAAGATCAAGATCACGTACACGCCACATATACATGCTGCTTCTACACTGGAAGTACGTAGAAATATGTCTTACATTCCCATATAGTTCATACTTCATGCTCTAAGTAGAAGAACTCTCTCTAGTTTATTGTTAGAAAATGAGACATAGACTATGCAAAATTTCAAGGACATTTTGTAGTCCTAATCTTTTTATGAGCTGTCCAAAGCTCCTCGAAAAAAATGAAAAAAATGAAGATGATGAGCATTTCCAAAGCTTAGAGAAAACCCAGAGAATAGCTGTCTCAAAATAATTTTAGGAAAGAGAGATTATCCACAAATAGGAGTATTGATCATTCACCATGTTTCCACACTTGCACATCTTGATCTAAGAGTATGACATTTCTCTCCTTGGGTCCGGGATTTGACTTTACAATATATGCAAGGTAAGTTTGCTACTTCTTTGGTCCCTACCTACAACTCTACATAAGCTTTTAGAGATAGGATAAAAGAAGGCAAACTTTTGATATATGCCTTGGTGAGGAAACATACACCTTTTGAGCGACTCGAGAGTACCGTCTGAGGAACATTAAGTTTTCTTTTACGAAACATTGCAAAACCTCCGATATGAAACTTGTGAAAGAATAAGAAAACTAGTGCTCAAATCAAGTTATTCTATCTCTCAATCGCCCAAGACAAAGGAAAAAGCTATAAGCCCCATGGAGGACTAAGGTAATATGGGTGAATCTTTATTGCTGAATTTTTCAGACAAAAGACACGTATGATTGTTGTAAATTTAATACTCTTGAAATATGAAGCATTTCAGCAACTCCTGGTCCACCATGCTAAGTTTAATTGTTTGCTCGGGACGAGCAAAGGTTCAGCTTGGGGGATCTTGTTGGCACATGTTATGACCCACTTTTATATAACTAAAATGATGCCAATAACTCAGAATCAAGGAAGAAGCAATTATTGCATGAACATTCTTTATTAAATAACGAGTTCCACATGTCCATGAATATTTTAATGCAGATATGAAGAAATGGGACAAAAGACAAAGAGATCAACATGACAAACAATTCAGAACGAACAACCACTTCACATGACAGGTGGGACCAGCACCAGGATAGACGAGGTGGGCCAGGGGCCCATAGGGCCATTCGGCCGAACCACACCTGGGCCCATCCGGCCCCCCATTCAGACCCTGACCAATGGGCTACACCCACAAGGCCAGGGAATGGCCCACTGGCCATAGGACCATTCGGCCGAACCACCACTTTGGTCGGTTGGGTCCCTCTCAACCGCCACAACAAAGCACACATGTTGTAAATCCAATCCGTCCATTCTAGGCGGTTGTATGGCGGTTTGATCCAAGGGAGGAGGATTGAAGCTCCCTAGATCAATGACGTGGCGCTGGAGTAGCCCCTACTCCACCTCCCACTATAAATAGAGGCCTAGATCTTCCTCTCTAATCATGATGTAATCCATACAAGCCATTGTTGCTATCAAGTGGAGATTAGTCTAGTGGTGTTCTCTAGTGTGGAAGTTAGAGTTGAGTTGAGCTTTGCTCGGGCTTTCCAGAGTTGTCTTCCCGGAGGATCTGGTATAAGCTCTTGTATGTTTTCCCTTTTGTAAGACTTTACTTATTCAATATAATATTCTTTCCTTACTTTACTTAGTCTTTACTTTGTGCAATATTATACTTGTTATAGTATTGTTGTGGTTTATCTTGTCAATTAGTTGTTATAAACTAGATTGAGATTCTTGTGGCCTTTCCTGTATACGATCATCGTCTGTCATAAGGTGTTCTAGTTGTAGTACACAATTAGAGTAGTGAGAATAGGTGTAAGCGTGGTGCTTATACTTAATCTTACCTTTGGTTATCGCTTGTTGCACGGATTGTTTGTGGTAGCTAGCAAGAGGTGACAGCCTTGTCTAGTCGTTGTATTCCACCACATGTTTATAGGCAAGTTCTTAAAAGATAAGGCCCCCATAAGAAGAGGGCGCGGTCCGGTATAAGGATGGCAGCGGGTCGGGTTCGGGGCGGGTATCCACGGGTTTCGGGTCCCGCGGGTTCGGGTTTGGGGATGATTTTTCACCCACGGTTTTCAGGTTCGGGTACCCGGAATCTATCGGGTTCGGTTTTTCACCCGTGGATATCCAATGGATATCCGAAATATGTGTATATACATGTGAATATGTGTATATATATGTGAATATGTGTATATATACATGTGAATATGTGTGTGTATATATATATGTGAATATGTGTATATATATCCGCGGGTTTGGTTTTGGTGATGAATTTCCACCCGAATCGGTTTCAAGTTCGGGTTCGGGTTTTGACTTCGGGTTTCGGGTTCGGGTGCACGGAGACTCCACCCGATCCAAACCCGACCCGTTGCCATCCTTAGTCCGGTAGGAGTTTTGTCCTACTGATCTATCCCCTCACCTAGCATACTTGTATTGAGGCATCAATTGATGTTTGTCTCAGCTGAGTGTCATAGTTAAATCCACAAAGGTAGAGTTGGAATCATAGGAGTCCTTTCCTCTCTCGTTGTCCTCCCGCATAGTTATACTCACTAGTCATCTCTTACTTATCTTTACCGGTTTGTTACATCATCACCTTCCTATCATTATATCGATTACCCCCTTACACTAGTTGGTACTAAATTGAGGTGATCTCTAGGATCTCTCTTTTATTATCATTTCTAGCTTTGCTTTCCTTTGGAAGAATAAATACGATACCCCAGAATACTCCGAGGTGAAGTGCTACAACGGTATAATCTGTGCGCTTGCGGATTTATCCAATAGTCATAAGAAATACCAACAGCGACCAAAGGCTTGCCTCTTGAATAGTTGTATGCGATCGTGGCTGATTCAAATTCTCTCGTTCCATAATACAATTCTGTGGCCCTCTCCACGGATATGCCCATGTTGTTGGCCAAGTTCTGTATCTCTAGCAAATCTTTGGTGTGTATTTCTCTAGCTCTGGTTTGATTACTCTCTTTGTTGTGTTGCCTTTCAAATTCAGTCTGTGCTCTCCACTTAGGTACATCGGCTTTCTTGCTTGGAAGCTCCATAATCGGGTCCTTCATCTTACCCGCAATGCTAGCATTCACCTTCTTCTTTTTACTTGTGTAGGGAGCATTACCAACCGAAACTGATGACCTCTTGTGTTGCGAGGTCGAACCTGATCGCACTTCTTTGGACTTTGGTGGTTGAGGAGGAGCCTTCTCCTTTGGCGGTGGAGGAGTCTTCTCCTTTGGCGGTGGAGGAGGTGTTTTCTCTTTTGGCGGTGGAGAAGGAGTCTTCTCCTTTGACGGTGGAGGAGGTGTGCTCTCCTTTGACTGTGGAGGAGGTGTTTTCTCCTTTGGCGGTGGAGGAGATGTCTTCTCTTTCGATGTAGGAGATGGAGAATGAGGATCTTGCAGAGGTGAGTAACCTCTTGGTGGCGGCGATGCCAATGATTCACTGTCATCCTCATCATCCAAAGATGGCTGCTCATCCAGATTGATGAAGTGTTTGCGTCAAGCCACATGAGTGCCCAAGTTGTGAGCTAGACACAACCTATATTCCTCCACTGGGAAATCAATGTGTATCTTATTGTACTTCTTATCCAAGATCTTATCAATGTTGACCCTAGCATACCCGAGTGGCATTTGCTTGCCATGAATGATGCCTTATCCTCTTAGAAATGCTTGTCCGACCGCCACCTTGTCTTTTGTCCACTGCTGACAGATGTATAACCTAACATTAACAAGTCTAGTGATGTTGTCCACCGGATGAGGAGCATTGACCTCTTCTTCGTCAGCCACAGCTACTGTGACCCTTGGACACTGGACTATTCTAAGTTGGGATAGGCTATGGTTGTGTCGAACACATGGATTGCATACCTATCATAACTCGTGCATCAACTTGAGCAACTATCCGTGCTTCCATGCTATCTTCAATTTCCTTTTGAAACCTTTGGAGCTCTTCTTCTCTTTGCATTCTAGCCCTCGCCCAGCTCCTATAGGATGAAGATTCACCTTCGAATGCTTTCTCCCAAGGAACAATCTCGGATCCTCTAGTGCGACCGGGGTGCTCCTTGTTTCCAAGTGCTTGTGTGAGCACGCCACCATTTTCTCTATCAGACTTGCGGTTACCTTTATTCACTTGCTTGCTTGTGTCCTAAACGACAAGTTCTTTTAGTATAGAGGGAGTACACCCTGAAACACCCAAAAGAAATTAAGATGAATTAATGATTGCCCTCATGGATGCTAGAGAAACTAGTGAAGGTTCCAACTTCCAAGAAAGTAACGATACAAGAATTGGAGCAAGGCAAACAAAAGAGCTGTTGTGACAAGCAGCACAAAACAGAAGTAGACTGACATACAAAAGGAACATAGAGATTCAAACCAAGAGCTGCAGAACTGAACTTTCTAAACACAAAGTCCAGCTACAGAACACAAAGTACTGCATGGTGCCATCAAGAGAACTTGGGCAGATGGCTACTAGACAACCATAATTAACCTACCACTAGTTTATATTGTTTTATTGGTGGCCTAGCTAGCATCTTGCATGCATGCATGCTCCTCTTGCTCTAGATCAAGAGGAAACAAAATCAACATTATATATTTGCATGGACATATGACAATCTTCTATGTATCCAAAAATTTAGGAAACATCAAACAAGAAAACAAAGAAAGAAAAAAAATAATACATGTGGACACTGATGCTGAACCACTGATTCTCAAACTCATTGAACTGAAAGGAAAACTGAAACCATGACTGTCGTAACTCATTAAACTGAAAAATGACTAGTGCTCGGAACAATTTTATCCCTTCAATGTTTAGTGGTTCAGAACAATTTTAGAGCGATATGGGAGCAAAACAACAACACAAAAAAAATCCATGGTTGTCAAACTGATAGCGGCACAATGGAATCGAAAGGGCAAACCAACAAAACTCATACGCGTGCAATTGATCATACAGAAGTGATAAACTATAACCCTTGAATGATTTAGCTAATGATTCCTTGAATAGTGTATTCACTATTGCATGAAAGCGACACTTCATAAAAGATGGCTTGATTTAGCTAATGATTCCTTGAATAGTGTATTCACTATTGCATGAAAGCGACACTTCATAAAAGATGGCTAGCAATTGCGCTTAAACAATCAATCTGCACTAAATTTAAGTGCAGCTGCTCTGAAAAAAGGGAAGCAGATACTAGCCAACATCCAATGAAGATTGAAGACAGATCGACTAGCTATCAGCAGGGTAAAGAGTACTTGAATGATTGGCTACTGTGGCTAATGCCTTAATCTGTATATCACTATATCAGAATAGATGTTGCACCCTCAATTACTATCTTTAATAGAGAATTGACAGTCAATAAATAGAATAGTTAGTATTGCAAGTATTAGGAAGCACAACAATTGTTGGTGATCTGAAAATGAAAACCGAACGCAACATAAACTGAATTAAATTGAAAAATTGAAACTGTGAAAGACAAAAGTGACTAGTGCTCAATGACTGAAACTTTTTGTGGACGTAACTGAGCACACCAAACCGAGAAATCGGTCCCCTATCAGTACTAAAAGTGACTAGTGCTCAGTGACTCACCAAACCGAGAAATCGGTCCTTATCAGTATTAAATATTTAATATTGGGATCTAGACTGAAAAAATATTTTGGACTTAAAATTAAAAATGGAGCTATTAAACTGAATAATTGAATACTGAAATTTGGACTGAAAAAGAAATCGTTATTTACTAGTTGCCCAAACTGTAGGACTGGTATCTAACAATAAAAGCAAAATGACTAAACTGGTAGATGAAAGAAATTGAGACTACTGTTCATAGCCTGAAACAATGAGACTCTAAAACTTGAACAATAAATATGACTGAAACAACTTGCAAGCTAGCAAATTAATTCAAAGCAAGGGCACCAGAAACATAAGAGTATAAAACAATTTAGTAGATTGAAAAGAGCAGGAACCACTTCCTTTATGCACAACGATGGTAACAGGATGGACTACAAATACACACATACTGAAGCACTAGGGGAGATATATACAGTTGACACTCACAAGTGCTTGCATCAGTTCACACTCACACACGCACCAGGGGAGATATACAGTTCACACACACTAATGTATCAGTCTACACACACAATCACAAGCATTCAGATAACTCACACGCACTTGTTGACAGCTGAAACTGCAGATAAAAAATTACTCATGACAAAATTCAGATATGCCAACACGAGCAAATCACTTTTGTTTTCTCGGAGGAATATTTTAACAAAATTCACATATGTTAACATCCATCAAGTTAGATCATAGTACTGAAACTTAACTGAACAAAAGTTTCAGTTAAATTCAGATATGTCAGACACTCCTCTTGTTCACAAATATTAACTGAACAAAAGTTCACAGATCACCAACATCCATCTAATTCACAGTTCGCAATACTGAAATTAAAAAAAACACTGATAAAAGATAACTGATCGGAGACTAAAGAAAACTGAATCTGAAACAATGAACATTGAAGTATAACTGAATCTGAAAGACGGTGAACATTGAAGGAAAACTGAAACTCAGACTATACACTCACATATATACTTAAATGTCTGAATCAATACTGACAAGCAATTCGGTTCAATTGGCATGTGAACAGATAAATACAATCATAAAACAGCAAAGCAAGTGCTACTGAGGTATTAGCAGGTATTGAAATTAGCAACCTACCATACATGTGGCGAGCAAACAAGGAACAATAGTAGCTAAACGAATAAGCTTGTAATTGGAGATGACAAGAGGCTGAGATGTAAGCGATGATGATTAAGAGGCAGATCCAGAACTCGTGCCCGCATCCAAACAGAAAATGAATGAAAATCGTGGTTACAGAACCTGAACGTGAGCCCCAGCATCAGCCGCAGGTACTACTGGTTCCACCGCTCGCCCCCACTGCTGGATCAATTTCTATGCGGCAACCTCGGCGATTGAACTGACATAGACCGATTCGGCGTCCACCGTGCCCATCGAGACTTATAGCAGTCAAAGACTAGGACTCAATTGTGTGGCCACGGGAGGAGACATTTGGGGAGACATAAACGATAGAGGAGGGAGAGAGAGAGGACTCACCTGTCGGCGAGCGAGGCTAACCGTGGCACGCAACAGCGACGGAATACCATGAAGTTGTCGAGGCGAGTGGAGTAGAGATGGTCAGGAAGCTGCGACAGCCGGCTGCACGCGCCGACCGCCGCCGACGACAAAGATGCCGCCGCCGTCGGCGGTGGGTACAACTCCGGCAGCGGGAGATTTTAAGAAAATATCAAACGACACAAACACACAAAGGTCCGCAACACACAGAGTAAAGAGAAAAGTTTACTAAACTCAGCACGAATCTTAAGAAAAATCTCCACCACACAAAAGTGGGAGATAACGGACAAAAAAAAACACCCCGAAGATATTTAGAAATTCCTAAAAAAAACTCTAATAATTTCACGCGTTTACTTAAAAACGGAAAGGCAGTTTGGATTGGCTATAGTATATATTTTGATTAGCTAGTGGCTGGCCGACGAAGGCAGCAGGTGCCTCTCTTGGGCCTGGGGGCTTTTGGCTCGGCAACGTGTCCTTTCGGAGGAGCCGCACCGTACCGTACGCCTACTACCTCTTTCGTGAAATTGTGACCGGAGTCCTGCCGTCTGCCGGCTAATTTAAGCATCCACCCACGTACTAGCAGAGTGTCGATCGGCGTACGGCCCGCCGTGTCCCGCACGCACGCTGGTCCTCCTCCCGGTTCGTTGGAACGAAGGCGCGCGAACCAATGCAACGGCTGCGGGCGCTCCGCCCGGTCGCCCCAAATTGATTGCACATATGACAGTGTCCATCCTTGGCCAACGCGTGTGTTAATTACTAGGTCGGGACGTGCAAAATCATCGATCGAAACAATTATTTGCGCGCAACGCCAAATAATTACGTAGCTAATGAACACATGTACGTGCCCACCGATGGAGACGTACGTTGGACTTGGAGCAGATGATTCCGAATGGACAAAAGCACATAAATAGCAAATGATTTGTACGTACGTGCAGACATGTTCAACAGGCGGTGCATGCCACGCGTCCCGGGACAAAATTTGGTGGAGCATGTGCTCTTCTTCGGAGATAGATTTTAATTTGTCGTGTGTCATTCTTCGCTGTTTTTTTCTACACGTACTCGGTGTCTATTTACTTAGAGCTAAGAGCTAGGTCGTAGATGTGTTTTTGTGGCATTAAGCGAATGCAATTGCCAAAGTGAACAACTACTACTGCATCCAGGAAAACATGCAACAATGGATGGCGAGCCAAAAAAAAGTAGTTGTTGAATGATTAAGTTTTCAATAAAAAACTTTGTTCTGGTACCTTCAAATAACTGTGAACCGTTCATTATATATATTTTGTAAGTAGTTGCGTGTAGCCGGACTACAACTTTAGTAGTTGTTGGTATGCTGTATTCTATCGGTAGTTGTCAGTATTCTCTGAGTAGATGTAAGTATTAGTATTCTCTGAGTAGATGTAAGTATTTTTTCCTGCTATTAAGTTGTCAGTATTTTTCCATATCTGCTGTTAATAAATAAATCTATGGTTGTACTTTGTTCAAATAGCAATTAGAGACTCAAATGGCCAGCATAGCAGGTTTAGGTCCTCAGCCGCGAGTTCCCAAGTTTGACTCCTGCTAGCACATATATTTTTGTTGCTAGATTAATTGGTTTTTAAGGAACGAGAGTGACGTGGGCCGCACAGGGCCCACGGGAACCAGCTGTCGCGCGGGAGGGCGGAGGTTGGCGCGCGGGAGGGAGACTCGAGGCCAAGGTGGGCCGCACGGCGCGCGCGAAGGAGACTCGGCCTGGTTGGCTGGTTGGTTTGAGGCGTGGGTGTAGAATAATATTCTATACCTAGGGTGTAGAATAGCGCTGATAGAGCATGTGTTGACACAAAAAGTGTCAAGATCTGCGAAACCTCAGACTTGATACCCGAAATTCGATATCTGGAGGTTGCCAGTTGATTTGACCAGTTAATCGACAAGGACGATAACTAGAGCAAGATTCAATCAAGACAACGGCGATGCGCCGGATGCCGAGATTGGAGCTTGATCAGGATAACTAGAGTAGAGCTGAACGAGACAACAGCGATGCGCCCTGATGTCAAAGCTCAGAGATACTCCCACGCGGAACTTACAAGGATTTGACGGAGATCAAAGTGATGCAGCTCGTCGAAGCTTGAAGAACTCGTTGATAATCTAAGACTAATGCAATAAAGGGTAAATTGCGATAAAAGTAGAATAAGAGTAAATTGATTTGTTTGATATTGGATTGATATATTTTACATGCAGCTCTTGGGAACATATTTATACTCCCACATGGAGAGTTGTACAAAGACACTACTCGTATCTTTCCTAAAACAAACTCCTAACTTTAAGGAAACTGACTCGCGCAGGAGTCGGATCTAAAATAACAATATTATTTTCCTAAACAAACACACCTATTTTAAAGGAAAACAAACGACTCATGCAAGAGTCGGACTCAAACTGCTATAATAATATGGTATAAAATCACCAGTTTCCTTATGCCTCTCCCTCGATGAAAACTTTCCATCGGCAGATCCCTTCAATTCGCGACTTCCTTCTTTGGCCACCGGTAATCTTCTGCTGACATCAAACGCTAAGTCACCCTGCACTCATCGGCACTTCATGCTCATCGGCATCGACAATACTTCCCGATCGGCAACCTCGTACTGGCAACTTGTCTTCACCAATCAATCTCTATCAGCAATCGGCATCGGCAACATCTCCCCATTGGCAATCGACATCAGCAACTCTGCAATCGGCCTCTGGTGAGCTATTCAACTCCTATCGGCAACATCCGAAACTTCCAGCTTCCATCGGCAACACACTTAGTCTTCTCACAACACACTTCCATCGGCAACACTGACTCATGACTTTCCGATGCCGATGGAAAACTGCTGCCGATCGACACAAGCCTTAGCTCATTTGACACGTGCCAAAAAACGGTGTCAACACATGCCCCCAGTTTCGGAGTGTATAATACTTTACGCGCCGAAATTCCCTCTACTGTAGCCGTTACGTCCGAGATAACTGCACAACTTCCTCGATCTCCACGCGCAGAACCGCAATTTATTAATAAAATCCCTCGATTATAGCACAAACAGTTGCAAATCTGACAATACCTCCTTGATTATCACGCACATCTACCGCAGGCCTCTCCACATTCCTGTATAGTGTGAACCAAAATCCCAAAATACCCCTGAGTAAGCTTATAAAAGTTACTAGGATCCAATCTGCCTTTTTACCCTAGGCCCACTTTCACTCTCCTTCTGCCTTCGTCATCAACCTCCGGCGGTGCCTCCGAAGAACACAAGCTCAAACAACAGTGCTTTCTCCAATCCAAGGACGAACCGCAAGAACTCCGCAAGAACTTCTCAGCTCCAATGGCGATCCAAGTCGACAACCCTAAGGTAAATCCACTCTCCTTCTCATCCAATCTCCTGCTGGTCCCTTTGTCTGTATGAATCCCGTAATTTTTCCCCTTTCCTTCTTTGATTCCTTCCTTTCTTTCCTTTTCGAATCCTAGGAACTGTACAACAAGGTAGTGATCCCTCTTGAGCAGTCCAGCTTCACTTGTCTAGGCCCCGTGGGGAATCCTGATCCTAGTTACATGATTAATGCGAAAGCCAACCGGATTCCATTCAGATCTGAATGCTTCGGTTTAGGATTATGGAAGGACGCTTTCAGGTCATGGCCCAAGCCCACCAAAGGGTGGAAGAACTGGTACCTCAGGGTCGCTAGAACACAACAAGTGTATTGGTCAGAGCGCAACTTGGATCAGTGTATCAGGCTCTCCATTGCCGATATGGAGAAGAACGAGAACATACTGATAGCAGCTTCATACTTCTGGTCTGACACCATGAACGCCTTCCTATTCCGACATGGACCAGCTACTCCCACACTTGCCAATGTTCATATGTTGACCGACCTAGACGTCTCTTCTGCCGATACCTTTACTCTGTTCAATAGGAAAGCTGAGTATAAGGTGAACACTCGGAACATCGGCGACTGGACTGGATACATCTAGGAGTACCAGAAGACTGGATCGGTAAACCAGAGGGAACACACCACATTTCTGAATATGTGGCTAGAAAAATTCATCTTCTGCGGCAGGGCAGTCGGACCCACCACCATGCATCTTCCGGCAGTTGAACTCCTTGCCGATGGAACAAGACTTCCCCTAGGGAGATATCTTCTTGGATCAGTATACCACCTTCTACACCAAGTAGCCAAGAAGTTACTGCTAGGCGAGTCCATCGGCAACCTCGGGGGTCCTTGGTGGTTTGTCAACATGTGACTGAATGCACAGATGTACAAAGCCCTTTAGTTTGACTTGTTCGCTCAACAATTCCCAAGAGACATATCGGAAGATTACAAATGTAGGGATGATGAATCGGCAACTCGCCCTCCACTCAACTTCGGAGAGGCCATCAAAGTGTTACCAGGGACCGATGCCGATGCAGAACAGTTCGGCTTATTCTTTCAGAAATTTTACAACGGAATCCCTACCTCAGAATGCCTCTGGTGGCCATATGTTGACGAGAACAGTCAATTTCCGCTGCTGTTCAATCTTACCGATGGGAATGTGCCTCAAAATCAAGTAATCATGAAGGCCAGTATTGTTCCCCGTGCTATCCAGTCAATATCTTCGGAACTGGGAAGAATACCCCTCCATCCTACGAGTTCTACTACCCATCGGTAGCGGCAAGACAACTGACATTTGGCCAACTGCCGATCAAGCTTTGCTACTCCAAGGTGGTAAAGCCCAGGCAAACTATCTCCAGCGCTATAGACTGGAATAAAGTCATCAATCTTCCTCCTAATGCCGATATGTCAGACATTGATCTGTCTTCCTGGTCACCAACCTCCTTCATCACGAATGAGTATAAGTTCTGGTGGCAAGAATGGAGGTATCAATTGTTTGCCAAGTCATCGCACTACTATCGGAATATAATTAACGTCAATCACGTTATTCCTGACGATGCGGTAAGTTTTTCATTCCGATGCATTCCTCATTACTTTATTCTTATCATCGGCATCTGACCCCTTTATATTCAACAGGTTGACGATCCGATTCCCAAGATGAGCAGGAGTGGCAAGCCCCTTAATCTCCGGATGATGAACCCCATCTCACTCATCGGCAATAAGGCCCCCACGCTAGCTGCCTTCACCCCTCAGCAGGTACCCAAACCGACGCCTGCAAAAACCAAGGCTACATCGGCCGCTGCTACTGCCCTGACGCGGGTTTTTGCAGTAAACTCATCTTCACTCATACCAATTACATACTGTTTCATCGGCAACAAGTTACTTTGTATAACCTATACTAATATTTTCAGGCAATGAGGTCATCAGTAGCTGCTTCAAACACTCAAGCATCTCCAAGTCCTGCTGCCGATGCCCCCCAGTCTTCATCGAGACGGGCTGGATCTCCTGCTGCCGCGCCAAGGAAGAAAAGGCGCTTAAGATTGGCCACCCCTTCTTCGCCATCGGCTCCAGTTGCATCACCGACTGCCGATGCGTCAACAACAGAACCATCTTCGAGTCCTACTCTCGATCACCCATTGGACGACATCCCTGATCAGGAGGTAACACCACCCGCTGCAACAGCGGAGGCGACATCGGCATCAGCACCACCAGCCGAAATCCCTGATGAAGGAACGGTGTCGCCACCACAGGAGCCGGCCACCACAGGGGAAGCAATACCAGCGACAGCGCCACCAGCACCCACGGCATCACTTACCCCTCCAACAGAAGCCTGCTCATCGGCAACTGTTGCCGATCTCCAGGGTGAGGCTAGACCATCCAGCATGCCAATCCCTAGGCAAGAAATTCGCTTCAAAATAGTAAGTTGGTCACCAAAAATTTCATAGTATAACCTTATGATCGGCGCATTCTAACTTTTTCTTTTTCAGGCCCAAGACTCCCCGGACAGCCTGTTCTCCTTCGGCCTCAACCTCCAGGAGGAGGATGAACATCAAGAAGGCCCCGCTCGAGCAGACAGCCTATTCCCCTTCGCTATCGACATTCCCGATGAGGATGAGGACGAAGAAAGCTCTGCTCCAGCTTTATCGGCAGAGATTAAATCCAAACTTGAAGCACTGCTCTCCTTGCTGCAACAAGACACATCCCAACTCGTCCAGGATTCAACTGCAGTAAGGACAACTTTCAAGGATGTCCAAGGCCACCTCCCTGCCGATACCGAAGAAACGCTCTTCCAGGCAACTTTCCTCGATAGCAAGCTGCTCCAATACCAGAGGCTCTCCCGTCGTATAGCCGATAGGACTGCCCAATCTCAGCCTGAGGAAGAGAAGCTTAAATTCAAAAGTATTGCCGATGAAAAGCACAAGAGCATCGGCCAAGCAGAAGTCTCCAACACCAACCTTGAGCGCGAAATTACTCAGTTATCGGCAAGGAAAGAAGAGCTACTGACTGAGTTAAAAAGGGTTGAGGAAGCTCTAAACGCAGCCAATCAACAGAAAGCCCAACTGTCCGACACCATCAGGGTTCTGCGGCAAGAAAGAGACCAGAACGCCCGACAAGCTATTTTGCTGAAAAAGAAAATCAAGCCAGTCGATGGCTCTGCCGATGCCGATGCTAAGGAGATGGATGAGATAGAGCAAAGTCGCCTGCGTGCGATATCAACCATCCAATCCCTGCTGTAATTCATTCATTGTATCGGCAACTGTAACATTGATACTTGATTTTGTTCTATAATATAATGTCTATTACGCTTTTACCGATGTATTATAATTTTCTCTTTTCATCGGTATTCAAACGAGCACGCTATGCCTCTACCCAAATACTAGGGTAATATATTTTCAAGTATTTACCATTAATCGCTCTAGAGAACGCAACTCCTTCGAGAGTTTCCAAACTATAAGCATTGCCAGGAGCAGACTGTTTTATCCGATAAGGACCTTCCCAATTAGGAGACCATTTTCCAAACTTAGAACTCTTAGTCCAAATCGGTAAAATCAATTTTCACACCAATTCGCCATCGGCAAATTCCTTTACCTTAACTTTCTTGTCATACCATCTGACAACCCTCTTCTTGTTCTCCTCAATGTTGATCAATGCCCACAACCGATGACCTGCTAAGTCCTCTAACTCGTCTTTCATTAGAGTAGCATACTCATCGGTCGTCAATTGATCTTGAAAAGCCAATCGCCTAGAGCCAGTTTTAATTTCCCAAGTGTAACACCCTAAATTCTTGCATTTTTCAAAATAGATTAAAAGTAAAATTGAATTGCATTTTGGGTGGACAATTAAACATAGGAAAATTAAATAAAGATTTCATAAAATAAAATTATCGCAAATAGGAAAATGGTTGTTCCATACATGCTGGTGCATAAGATTTTTGTATTGCTCTTTCAATTTTTCAAACTGGAAATTCATTTGGTATTTGAATTTGTTTGAATTTCTGAAAATGGAAAAGTGGAAAAACATTTACCCTCTTCTCCCTCTCTCTTGTTGCTATGTGGCCGCAGGCCTCTTTCCTCCCCCGGCCCAGTTCCCTCCCCCTCTTTGTCCTTTTGCCGAGTGGGCTCTGCCCCGGCCCAGTACGCCGGCCCGCGTCCTCCTCCCGCGCGGGTTCCCTCTCCCTCACTGACGAAGCCGCCCCACCAGTCAGCTCTCTCTCTCCCGCTGACAAGCCGGACCCGCATGGCAGATCCATCCCCTCCCCCTTTCCTTTTCTTCTCTCCTCTTCTTTCCTTTGCTCCGGCGCCGACATTGCTCTCCCGGCCGATTCCGAAGTGGAGCACAAAAATCCACCCTTGCCTTCCCGCGACACACCGAACCCAGCACCGCACGCCCCACCGGCCGCCTTCCTTTCTTCTTCCCCCTCTTCCTTCCTTTTCCGCTGCCGCCTTACCTTGCGGCCGAACGCAAATCCGCGGCGAAATCCACCCTTCCCTTCTCTGCGGCACCTCTCCGAGCTATAAAAGCTCACCCCCGTGCCCTTCCGTTCTCACCACGTCCTCTCAGAGCCCCGTAGAATCACCCCGCCACCGCCGCGCCCGAATTCCGCGCTGCCGCCGCCGCTCCACCGTGGGCAAGTGTCTCCGCACCGTTCTGACCACTTCCGAGCCTCGCACTGCGGTAAACCCAGTTCCCCGAACCCGCTAAACCCCTCTTCCCTCTCTGTCTCGGCCGATTGGGCCCTGTCTGCGATCGCCGTCATTGCAGAGCCGCCGCGTCGTGTGGTCACCTCGCCTCTGCGTTTAATCGACCCAACCGAGTGCAGCAGTGTCCTCGCCGTGTCTCTCTCTCCCCGTGCTTTTCGCGCAGAGAATGGTGCACTGAATCCCCGGGTTGCCCTGCGCCGCCGCCGTCCGGCCATGGCGCCGCCGCGCCTCTGTTCCCGGCCGCCGCGCGCCGCCTTCCTCCCTCCCGATCTAATCTGGGTCGTTCATCTTTGAACGGACGATCAACCGAGCTCGATACCGGTTCGGCCGACAGATTTACGAAATAAACCTCGCACTTTTTAAAGACTGAACCCGCAGTCCTTTTGGCGTATTCCTTTGTTACGCTTTCTGTTCTGGGAGGCGCAATTCTTTTCGGTTCCGTTTTAATTCAAAAATAAAAAGGAAAATTCTATTTACAGTTTTGCCACTCTATTTCAAATGCTTATAAACTGCTCGTTTTAAATCCAAATCGATCCGTTCAAGTTGCGTTAAATCCGTAATTTCATGCTCTATCCAGTAGTATAGTTTTCATCTATGTTAATTACTTTTGAAAATCGAAGAAAATTAATTTAGTAATGCTTTAATCTTGCCCTTTTCAAAATCCCGTTTAATTCATATCTTCTTCATTATAGCTCCGTTTTTCGTGTTTTAAACGTCTATGTGATCGTAGTGATACGTAGATTTGTTTTATAAACTTTTACTTTTGTTTTATTGTGATTGGTGTACTGTTCTAATCTATAGCCTTTGTTTGCTTGCATGTTATGCCTCTGTATGATTGCATGTGATGTGGTGATCGAGTACAGACGGTGAGCAGTACGTGGGTGACCAGGAGTTTCTCTTTGAGCAGGATCAGCAGGAGCCCTTTGAGCAAGGCAAGTATTCATGGGATCATCCTTGTTGTCCTAATCACTTAAATCATTAATTCATGATTGCATGTGTCACCTTGATATCCTATTGAGTTTCACCATAGCTTTGTACCTTATACCTTGTTACCATGGGAATTTGTGCATTTGGGTAGATCAAGCTAGTGCTCTCGAGAAATAACCATGATCACGTAAACCTGACTAATGACTTATGCAACAATGGTAAAATCTGCTTTTTAGCAACATGGATTAGGGTGAACTAGAGCACAGTTTTTGAGATGCTCTAGAACCTCCGTAAGCGATCACTCGGGATTTACAGTACAACCATGAGAGCTATATGGCTCTGGCTTTAGTTCAGTATTAGGGTCACTCTCTTGCATGTGGCAGTTCACGAAAGTTGCCATTGACGAGCGGTTGCGGTTGCGGCTGGAGTGGGGACCGCTGCGTGTGTGTACCATCCCGGGGCTCCTATATACCCCTTGCCCGTGGATCCGTACTGTCTGTGGTATGTCAGCGAGCCCCTTTGAAAGACTTCATAGTGTACCCTGCCCGTTCACCTCGGTAGTGTACCCTGTCCCGGGGCATTTGGGCAAACATGACTCATGGGTAAAGTGTACAACCTCTGCAGAGTGTTAAAAAACTGATATATTAGCCGTGCTCACGGATACGAGCGGCCTGGAATTCTTATGGAACAGAATGACTTTAATCTATCATTTGCTCGTTTGCTATTCATTATTCATGTTTACTCGATCATATGGTTATTGGGTGGTTGTTTATATTGATGCTATCCTATGCTAAAATTGTGATAACTTAAAAGCTAATGCAGTTTCACCAGTGTCATACCTTTTTGAGCCTCATGAACCCCATGTTTACTTGTTGAGTACGAAAGTACTTACGCTTGTTCATTTCTTTCATACTTGGATAAAAATCCCGGATGGGTACCAGATTATCAGAGTTATGAGGAGTATCCAGAGGACTACTAGGTTTGGGGTCAACCAGTTGACGTCCCTATTCTATGGAGCTTCGCAAGAGTTATCATATATTTCCGCTGTTATGTAATAGACACTATTTAAATACTTGTTCGCTATGTAATAAACACTTGTGATGATACGATTTTGAGAATTTGTCGGCTTATGTGTGTGACTGATCTCTGGGCACACATAAGATTATTGCATCCCGTTTCGCCTTTAAAACTGGGTGTGACAGATTGGTATCAGAGCCGTGTTGACTGTAGGACGCAAACCTAGATAGAATTGGTTCTTAGGATTGCCCTTTTCATGCTTTTATACCTTGTTATTAATTGTTTAAACTATTACTCATCTCAAAATTATGTTATCTTGATTCTAACTTAGTCCTCGTCTTTGCTTTTCTATAGATGGCCCGCAACAAGCAGACTGCTCGCAAGTCCACTCGTCCCCCGCCGAAGTACGTGCCAATGGAGCCCCGCGAGGATGAAGAAGAACCCCAAGAAGAGAGCTCTGAGAACAGCCGTTCCAGGACTCCCTCTGATGAGAACAGCCGCTCCAAGACCCCGTCTGGTGGTTCAAAAGACGGTGAGGAACGCTTGGGATGGACCAAGCACTTCCACTTCAAGGAGGGAGACAATGAGGACTACTACCATGGCTTGTTGAAGTGGACTTTGGAGAACCACTACTCCGACTGGAAGTCCGATGTGAAGTACATGTGCTATGAGAACAAGCACTTCCAGGACCCCTCCTTCTGGAAGTGTACCCTCTACATCTGCATCCGGAAGGACGCCACACAGTCATGGCAAGTGGAGGCCGTCTATGAGCCTAAGATCAGTCGTCCCAACATGATGGAGTGTATGGAGGATGCAGCTCGCATGGCCTTCTTCGATCTTCATGCTCATCGCCGTAACCGCATGATGGAGGACAAGTACCGGCACCTTCCCTTTGAGACCTGTGAGGGATGGTCCATGTTCGAGGCGAAGGATGGATATGATGACGTCACCAAGGTGATGATCGACTTTGCTCATGAGCTGATGCAGCAGGTCGAGGTGCTGACTGATGAGCTTGGTGGCCAGCGCAAGCTACTCAAGAGAGCCCATGCAGAGAATGACGAGCTCAGAGGACGCCTAAAGATGCCCAAGTTCCATCAGAAGCTTCCCCTAGTTTTCCTTCCATAGGATGAGTACCACCTTGATGTAATAAAACGCTAGCAGCGAGAGTTGAGTCGAGTCTTGTCGTGTCATGTGAACTTGGTTTCATTATATGGGTTGTTATTATGATTATGAGTGATTTGGAGTTTTGTAATGAGTTCTGGAACATTGTGGGCCTGTCCACAAGTTCCTTAGTTAAAGACATATAGGTTTGATATAAATAAAAGTGCTAGCGGGTGGGTTATCCTGTTTTCTATCTTGCTGTTTTTTTCTAGAGCAGTCAGTAATCTTTCGGTTGTATCTCAAAGATGGTTCCTCCAATGATCATGAAATTTGTATGACAACAACTAGACTTCAGTACCTTTCCAATGCATCTTGAATTACGTTCATACCTGTTCTGGTTTGGGAGTTATGACAGTTACAAGTTGAGGTTTCTGCGCAGTCTGGAACTCAGAAACAGTTTTGTTAAATTGCTGCTTTCACCTAATTTCGCATAAGAATCTGAAAAAGTGAGAATTATGAAAGTTGTAGGAAATTTCATAAGCTTTCCAACCATGTAATTTTCACATTTGTTTAACTTTTGGAACGTGAGATATGACTGTTTTACAGTACCACTTGTACGGTTCAGATTTCAGAAAGTTATGATCAGTCATGTGTTTCAATGAACAATTAATCTAAAGGTCATACTATATGTTTTGGATGACAGATGGCCGCACAAGGTGATAGAGGAAGAGGCCTTGGTAGGGGTGCACCACCAGTACCACCAGTACCCCCACCGCCACCACCCCCAGTACCACCGACCATGGAGCAATTCATGATAGTGCAAACCCAGCTAATGCAGACCATGATGCAACACCTCCAGAATCCACCTGTACCACCACCACCTCCACCACCACCTGTCCAGCCACGGGACAAGCGTGGAGAATTTATGAAGGGTCGCCCTCCAGTGTTCACTCATGCTTCTGAACCACTGGAGGCGGACGACTGGCTGAGAGCTGTGGAGAAGCAGCTAAACATCGCTCAATGCAATGAGCGTGAGAAGGTGCTTTACGCATCTAGCCAACTGTAGGGTGCTGCTCAGGATTGGTGGGACTCATACATGTATGGACGTCCCAACAATGTACCAGAGGTATCTTGGCAGGAGTTCACGGATAGCTTCAGGTCCTACCATATCCCTGAAGGCATAGTAGAGCTCAAGCAGGAAGAGTTCAGAGCCCTGAGGCAAGGATCCATGATAGTGGTGGAGTACTGAGACAAGTTTGCTCAGTTGTCTCGATACGCTCCGCATGAGGTCGCCAACGACGCTGACAAGCAGCGCCGCTTTCTGAAGGGTCTCTATGATGGTTTGCAGTTGCAACTCATGTCCAATCTCTACCCCAACTTTCAAACCCTCGTGAATCGCGCTATTGTTATTGATAACAAGCGCAAGGAGATGGAAGCCAAGAAGAGGAGGCTTCAGGGACCACCTTCAGGAAGCAACACCCACCAGTGTCCCAACCCCTCGCAGAACTTCCAGCAGAGGTACCAAGGTCCGAGCAACCAGTGGAACCGTGGTCAGAATCAGTAGCACGGTTAGTTTCCGCAGCGTAATCAGTTCCCACAGCGTGCTCAGAACCAACAGCAGATTGTGCCACAGGCACCACGTCAGGGGAACGCCAATGCTACTCCAATGAAGAATAGTGCCCCTAACACTCCCAACAGGTGTTTCCATTGCAATAAGGAGGGGCACATGTCATACAACTGTCCCGACAAGCAGAACCAGCAGACACCCCAGAACCAGAGCAACCAGCAGAGGACAAGGCACCAACCTCCCGCCAACACTGGAAGGGTGAACCACGTGTCGGCAGATACGGCACAGGAGACTCCTGAGGTTATGATGGGTACGTTCAGCATCAACTCTATCCCCGCTACTGTACTTTTTGATTTTGGAGCTTCGCATTCTTTCATTTCTGCAGCTTTTGTTAGAATGCATGATCTTTTGTTGCGCTTCATGAAAACCCCCATAATAGTAAGTTCACCGGGAGGTATTTTGACTACAAATCAATATAGTCCTTCAGTTAGTGTGCTTCTAAGGGGGGTAGCCTTTGAGGTTGAACCTATCATGCTAAGGACAGCTGGTATTGATCTCATTTTGGGTATGGACTGGATGATGAAATACAAGGCAGATATTCAGTGCCACAAGAAGGTTGTTGTCTTAACTTCACCTAAAGGGGATAGAATCAGTGTGGAAGTTGTTTTGAAAGCTCCGACGACAGCTACTGTGAATCAACTGGATGATGATGGTCGTGTATATGAATCAGTTGTTGATGAGTTCTCGGATGTTTTCCCCGATGACTTGCCAGGTATGCCACCCGACCGCGACATTGAATTTCTTATTGAGCTTTTGCCTGGTACTGCACCTATTGCTAAGCGTCCATATAGGATGGGGGTTAATGAGTTAGAAGAGCTTAAGAAATAGTTGCAGGAGTTACAAGAGAAGGGTTTCATACGTCCTAGCTCTTCACCTTGGGGAGCTCCGATGATCTTTGTTGACAAGAAAGATGGTACACAACGGATATGTGTGGATTACCGTTCGCTCAATGAGGTAACTATCAAGAACAAATACCCTCTACCAAGGATTGATGACCTGTTTGATCAGTTGAAAGGAGCTTGTGTGTTCTCTAAGATCGATCTTCGATCGGGATATCACCAGTTGAAGATCCGTGCCTCTGACATACCCAAGACTGCATTTACTACAAGATATGGGTTACATTATTACACTGTGATGTCGTTTGGGTTAACCAATGCACCTGCCTACTTTATGTACTTGATGAATAAGGTGTTCATGGAGTTTCTGGACAAGTTTGTGGTAGTGTTCATTGATGACATTCTAGTCTACTCCAAGAATGAGGAAGAACATGCAGAACATCTCAGGTTGGTCTTGCAGAAGCTCAGAGAACATCAGTTGTATGCTAAAAGGAGCAAGTGTGAGTTTTGGTTGAAGGAAGTGTCGTTCCTAGGTCATGTTATATCCAATGGTGGAATAGCAGTGGATCCGAGTAAGGTGGCATATGTGTTGAATTGGAATCCACCTACCAGTGTGACGGAGATTCGTAGTTTCCTTGGACTGGCTGGTTACTACAGGAGGTTCATTGAAGGTTTCTCCAAGCTTGCTAAACCAATGACGGCTTTGTTAGAGAAGAATGCTAAGTTTGTATGGTCTGAGAAGTGTCAAGCTAACTTTGAAGAGTTGAAGAAGCGGTTAACCACAGCGCCAGTGTTAATTTTGCCAGACCTGAATAAGAGTTTCTCCATATATTGTGATGCATCACGTCTGGGTCTTGATTGTGTGCTTATGCAAGAAGGCAGAGTTGTTGCTTATGCATCAAGGCAGTTAAGGAAGCACGAGTTAAATTATCCTACACATGACTTGGAGTTAGCAGCTGTGGTACATGCACTGAAGATCTGGAGACACTATTTGGTCGGTCACAAGAGTGACATTTACATGGATCACAAGAGTCTGAAGTACATATTCACCCAGTCAGATCTGAACTTGAGGCAACGCCGTTGGTTGGAATTGATCAAGGACTATGACCTGGAGGTACATTATCACCCTGGAAAGGCGAATGTTGTGGCAGACGCTCTCAGTAGGAAGAGTTATGCCAATGAAGTGCACCTGGATATACAGTCTAAAGAGTTGTGTGCTCAGTTAGCGCATCTCAACTTGGGTTTTGTTGTTAATGCTGTGGAGTTAGTTTTGGAACTAACTCTGGAACAGGAGATACGCAAGGGTCAGTTGGAAGATGAGAAACTGAAAGAGATTGCTGAGAATATCGTGATTGGTAAGGCACCAGGTTTCAGTCTGGATGACAATGGTACTCTTTGGTTTGGTAAGAGGTTGTGTGTACCTAGAGTGAAGGAGATCCGTGAGACAATTCTACGAGAGGCTCATGACTCAGCTTACTCTATACACCCGGGAAGTACCAAGATGTACCTGGATTTGAAGGAGACGTATTGGTGGTATGGTCTAAAACGGGATGTTGCAGAGTATGTGGCACTGTGTGATACCTGTCAGAGGGTTAAGGCAGAACATCAGCGACCAGCAGGACTGTTGCAACCAATGAGAGTTCCCGAGTGGAAATGGGAAGAAGTTGGTATGGATTTCATCGTGGGTTTACCTCGTACTCCAAGAGGATATGACTCCATATGGGTAATTGTGGACAGGTTGACTAAAGTTGCACATTTCCTACCAGTGAAGACCACTTATCACGGGCCAAAGTTGGCTGAGTTGTACATGGAAAGGATTGTGTGCATGCATGGGGTACCTAAGAAGATTGTCTCTGATAGGGGTACCCAGTTCACATCTCACTTCTGGCAGCAGATACATTCCGCTCTGGGGACAAAGTTGAACTTCAGTACAACATATCACCCACAGACAGATGGTCAGACAGAAAGAACGAATCAAATACTCGAGGATATGTTAAGAGCTTGTGCATTACAGAATGGGACTAGTTGGGATAAAAGTTTGCCGTATGTTGAGTTCTCGTACAACAACAGTTACCAGAACAGTCTAAAGATGAGCAGGAGTGGCAAGCCCTTTAATCTCCGGATGATGAACCCCATCTCACTCATCGGCAATAAGGCCCCCACGCTAGCTGCCTTCACCCCTCAGCAGGTACCCAAACCGACGCATGCAAAAACCAAGGCTACATCGGCCGCTGCTGCTGCCCTGACGCGAGTTTTTGCAGTAAACTCATCTTCACTCATACCAATTACATACTGTTTCATCGGCAACAAGTTACTTTGTATAACCTATACTAATATTTTCAGGCAATGAGGTCATCGGCAGCTGCTTCAAACACTCAAGCATCTCCAAGTCCTGCTGCCGATGCCCCCCAGTCTTCATCGAAACGGGCTGGATATCCTGCTGCCGTGCCAAGGAAGAAAAGACGCTTAAGATTGGCCACCCCTTCTTCGCCATCGGCTCCAGTTGCATCACCGACTGCCGATGCGTCAACAGCAGAACCATCTTCGGCTCCTACTCCTGATCACCCATTGGACGACATCCATGATCAGGAGGTAACACCACCCGCTGCAACAGCGGACGCGACATCGGCATCGACACCACCAGCCGAAATCCCCGATGAAGGAACGGTGTCGCCACCACAGGAGCCGGCCACCACAGCGGAAGCAATACCAGCGACAGCGCCACCAGCACCCACGGCATCACTTACCCCTCCAACAGAAGCCTGCTCATCGGCAACTGTTGCCGATCTCCAGGGTGAGGCTAGATCATCCAGCATGCCAAGCCCTAGGCAAGAAATTCGCTTCAAAATAGTAAGTTGGTCACCAAAAATTTCATAGTATAACCTTATGATCGGCGCATTCTAACTTTTTCTTTTTCAGGCCCAAGACTCCTCGGACAGCCTGTTCTCCTTCGGCCTAAACCTCCAGGACGAGGATGAACACCAAGAAGGCCCCGCTCAAGCAGATAGCCTATTCTCCTTCGCTATCGACATTCCTGATGAGGATGAGGACGAAGAAAGCTCTGCTCCAGCTTTATCGGCAGAGATTAAATCCAAACTTGAAGCACTGCTCTCCTTGCTGCAACAAGACACATCCCAGCTCGTCCAGGATTCAACTGCAGCAAGGACAACTTTCAAGGATGTCCAAGGTCACCTCCCTGCCGATACCGAAGAAACGCTCTTCCAGGCAACTTTCCTCGATAGCAAGCTGCTCCAATACCAGAGGCTATCCCGTCGTATAGCCGATAGGACTGCCCAATCTCAGGCTGAGGAAGAGAAGCTTAAATTCAAAAGTATTGCCGATGAAAAGCACAAGAGCATCGGCCAAGCAGAAGTCTGCAGCACCAACCTTGAGCGCGAAATTACTCAGTTATCGGCAAGGAAAGAAGAGCTACTGACTGAGTTAAAAAGGGTTGAGGAAGCTCTAAACGCAGCCAATCAACAGAAAACCCAACTGTCCAACACCATCAGGGTTCTGCGGCAAGAAAGAGACCAGAACACCCGACAAGCTATTTTGCTGAAAAAGAAAATCAAGTCAGTCGAGGGCTCTGCCGATGCCGATGCCAAGAAGATGGATGAGATAGAGCAAATTCGCCTGCGTGCGATATCAACCATCCAATCCCTGCTGTAATTCATTCCTTGTATCGGCAACTGTAACATTGATACTTGATTTTGTTCTGTTATATAATGTCTATTACGCTTTTACCGATGTATTATAATTTTCTCTTTTCATCGGTATTCAAACGAGCACGCTATGCATCTACCCAAATACTAGGGTAATATTTTTTCAAGTATTTACCATTAATCGCTCTAGAGAACGCAACTCCTTCGAGAGTTTCCAAAATATAAGCATTGCCAGGAGCAGACTGTTTTATCCGATAAGGACCTTCCCAATTAGGAGACCATTTTCCAAACTTAGAACTCTTAGTTCAAATCGGTAAAATCAACTTTCACACCAATTCGCCATCGGCAAATTCCTTTACCTTAACTTTCTTGTCATACCATCTGACAACCCTCTTCTTGTTCTCCTCAATGCTGATCAATGCCCACAACCGATGACCTGCTAAGTCCTCTAACTCGTCTTTCATTAGAGTAGCATACTCATCGGTGGTCAATTGATCTTGAAAAGCCAATCGCCTAGAGCCAGTTTTAATTTCCCAGGTGTAACACCCTAAATTCTTGCATTTTTCAAAATAGATTAAAAGTAAAATTGAATTGCATTTTGGGTGGACAATTAAACATAGGAAAATTAAATAAAGATTTCATAAAATAAAATTATCACAAATAGGAACATGGTTGTTGCATACATGCTGGTGCATAAGATTTTTGTATTGCTCTTTCAATTTTTCAAACTGGAAATTCATTTGGTATTTGAATTTGTTTGAATTTCTGAAAATGGAAAAGTGGAAAAACATTTACCCTCTTCTCCCTCTCTCTTGTTGCTATGTGTCTGCATGCCTCTTTCCTCACCCGGCCCAGTTCCCTCCCCCTCTTTCTCCTTTTGCCGAGTGGGCTCTGCCCCGGCCCAGTACGCCGGCCCGCGTCCTCCTCCCGCGCGGGTTCCCTCTCCCTCACTGACGAAGCCGCCCCACCAGTCAGCTCTCTCTCTCCCGCTGACAAGCCGGACCCGCATGGCAGATCCATCCCCTCCGCCTTTCCTTTTCTTCTCTCCTCTTCTTTCCTTTGCTCCGGCGCCGACATTGCTCTCCCGGCCGATTCCGAAGTGGAGCAGGGAAATCCACCCTTGCCTTCCCCGTGGCACACCGAACCCAGCACCGCACGCCCCACCGGCCGCCTTCCTTTCTTCTTCCCCCTCTTCCTTCCTTTTCCGCCGCCGCCTTACCTTGCGGCCGAACGCAAATCCGCGGCGAAATCCACCCTTCCCTTCTCTGCGGCACCTCTCCGAGCTATAAAAGCTCACCCCCACGCCCTTCCGCTCTCACCACGTCCTCTCAGAGCCCCGCAGAATCACCCCGCCACCGCCGCGCCCGAATTCCGCGCTGCCGCCGCCGCTCCACCATGGGCAAGTGTCTCCGCACCGTTCTGACTACTTTCGAGCCTCGCACCGCGGTAAACCCAGTTCCCCGAACCCGCTAAACCCCTCTTCCCTCTCTGTCTCGGTCGATTGGGCCCTGTCCGCGATCGCCGTCGTTGCAGAGCCGCCGCGCCGCGTGGTCACCTCGCCTCCGCGTTTAATCGACCCAACCGAGTGCACCAGTGTCCTCGCCGTCTCTCTCTCTCTCTCCCCGTGCTTTTCGCACAGAGAATGGTGCACTGAATCCCCGGGTTGCCCTGCGCCGCCGCCGTCCGGCCATGGCGCCGCCGCCGCCTCTGTTTCCGGCCGCCGCGCGCCGCCTTCCTCCCTCCCGATCTAATCTGGGCCGTTCATCTTTGAACGGACGATCAACCGAGCTCGATACCGGTTCGGCCGGTAGATTTACAAAATAAACCCCGCACTTTTTAAAAACTGAACCCGCAGTCCTTTTGGCGTATTCCTTTGTTACGCTTTCTGTTTTGGGAGGCGCAATTTTTTTCGGTTCCGTTTTAATTCAAAAATAAAAAGGAAAATTCTATTTACAATTTTGCCACTCTATTTCAAATGCTTATAAATTGCTACCTGTTGTCATCTACCTGTTGTCGCAGTACGCGGTCCTTTCAGTTTCAGAAAAAATATGAATGTCACATAGAAGCGTTTATGTTATCTTATAAAAACTTGTGCAGTTGCGCTAGTGTGCTTGGGGATAACAGAGAGCATGTGAATTATTTTTATGTCAACACCCTTATATCTATCTTGCTCATTCAGTCATCGGCCATGCTTGCAGTGCTTGTTTCCTAGATGTGTACCTACGTGAATTAATAATGAAGCAGTTTTTTTAGTTGTATCGACCCAGTCGCTCACTAATTGATCTTTACGGTGTTTTCTCTATCAATTTCAGCTTTATCCCTCAGTTACTAACTATTGCGAAACTGCATGCATTCTTTTTGCTAAAAACAGTGGATATTCATGTCTTAGAAGGGTTCCACTATTCTTAGTGCTAGCTTCCATTTTAGTTCCGTTCGGATTTTTTTGCATCGTGGTGAGTTGTTATTACAATGCATCCGTTGGTGGTTTCATCTTGTTATTCTTCAGTAGGCAACATTGACATTAGTTGGCATCTGATAGCTTACCAAGAAGGAATGTGATTTTTTCTTAGGCAATTTAAGTGTTTTTTGTTAGCCAACAATATGTACCTCAATAGGTAATTTGGACTGTAAATCTGTAA
This sequence comes from Microstegium vimineum, assembly GCA_022036555.1. Classification (NCBI taxonomy): domain Eukaryota; kingdom Viridiplantae; phylum Streptophyta; class Magnoliopsida; order Poales; family Poaceae; genus Microstegium; species Microstegium vimineum. Next base: position 34,413,494 of record CM039122.1, on the reverse strand, counting down.
TGTCTCAACATTTGTATAATTAAGCCCGCTGCCCCGCATCATGTGAGTTTCTGATTTTTCTAAGCATACATGGAACTACTGGATGTTACATATTATGAGCTAGTTGCCCTTGTTGTCTTGTCATATTGTTGGCATTTAACTATAATATGTTTGTTTCCTACTATATTTATTAGGATTTCCAAAATATGCCTGTGTGAACATCACCAAGTATGGCATGCTTCGAGATCAATAAGCAACTTCGTTTTGATCCTCATGATTTTTCACATGGATGGGAGGTGATGGCATCATGCATGGAGGTGAGGCATTTGTCCCTGCTTTGACTTGTTTCATTCTTTGCTTGTTCTGTATTTTCGCCCGTTACACAAAACAGATGTGATATGTAAATAATGAAAATAGACTGTATTTTTTTTGCAAATAATCAAGGGCTATGAATTATAAATGAACAGTCATTATACTTTCTTTTTCAAAATACATTAATTTCTAATACATAAATTGCCAATTTAGAAAGATATTATTGCCTACTGGATGACACTTGAATTGCCTAAGAAAAAATTTGTAGCAGCAACAGTAGCATTTCTGTAGAAACATTAGCTGTCCAACAACATTTCAGGACTTGTTTCTCTGTGCAGTTTTTAGTTTACCACTAGTAGTTCAGGGGACCGAAATTGATGTGCTTATGTGATTACTCATTTCTTTCAATTAGGATTTAAATGGTAAATGGTTGTAGATTTTGTATGTTTTTTAGTGTCAAATCTACGTTATGTTTTTTAGTGTCAAATCTACGTACTTGGGTGCAGATAAGGCATGGGATATTGAATTCGGGTTGCATTCATTAGTTTTTCATGCTTACAGTTCTGTGTATCACCATGTTTGTTTATCACAATGTGATGGCCTTTTGACTAGTAAGAATAGGTTAAATTACTTATTTAAGAAGACATTGTTGTCTAATGGATAACACTTAAATTGCCAAAGGAAATGCAATCCACTTCAACATTATCTGCTCATCACCAATAGAGGCTCCAAGAACATTCTTTATCCTTGTTTTTTCAAGCGATAGCCTGCTTTCAGATACAGTAGGCATGGAATCCTGTTGGTTTGTTGAGTGCAAATATTAGTCAGTTGTATCTATTGGTTCTTGAAACATTGGATCTAGAAAATCATAGTTAAATTCTGGTGGACCATTTCTCATCACCTCTGCCTAGCACGTAATGGGTACCACCATTTTTTTTTTTTGCAAATAAACTAGGGGTCTGCGAGTTAAATGAATATAGACACTATACTTGTGTTTTCAGAATACACTAAAAACCCAGGCGCGGCGTTGCCGCGCCCCACCTTGAGCATGACACCAGCCCATGAAGGCATGACATGAACCAGTGGAACGGCGTGTGCCATGTTATTACACATTAACTTATAGTAATTATGTTCAACTATGTTATTTAGAACATATGTGTCAATGCGTGTATGTCGTATATGGAACATATGTATATTTTTTTCTAGAATATATGTCTCTGAACATTGATATCTTGAGTTATGGTCTTTGAACTACTATAAATGCTAAAATGAAATCATTTCACTGATCAATTTCTTATAGATGGGCTGGACCTTAAAAAAAATTCCCTGTATTTTTGTAAAAAATGTGGGCCATCTTTATCATTCAAAATCTATGATTTTATTAACAAGCTTGATGTAATTAAAACCTATTGGTAAAAGTTCAATTGTGTAAGTAGAGAACACCTTGAATTGGCTCAGGTAGAAAACATGAAAAGATTAAAAGCTAAGTCATTGTGATTCTTCTGAAAGGCTGTTAAACACAAATTTTTTTTTACCGTTGTAAACATGAAGGTAGTATTTGCACATACAAACCATGTGATCTGCTATCATAAGCTCCTTACTCATTGTAAGTAAATAAAAAATTTGGACTTTCAAAGCTCTTTGTCGCTAGGGAGAACATTTTGAATCTCATGCATCAACCCAAAAGTTTTTGAGGGATTGTGCGGCCCTGCAAAGGAAGGGGGTTCATTTAAGTTAGATTGCACCTCCTAAGCTAAGCTAAACAAATTGAATTGATTGGCACAGCTAATTGGATATCAATGCTAAATTAGAAATGCTATGTTTAATAGAATTGTAAGAGAAAAGTTTATTCGATTTTTTAACCTTGTATGGTTATATAAGAGCCTAAGAGCATCTCCAACAGATATGGTAAAATAAATTGTTAAATTATATAGTTTAACTCTTTTGTAAAATATAGAAGTTCTAAAAAAAGAAAAGTTTTCCAATAGACTTGCTATTTCTCATCATAAGATGGTAAACCAGGTTCGCTTGCTATTTATGCCCAACGAGATTTTAGGAATAACACACTTGCTATTATACAAAACCAAATAGAAGATCTGTTGGAGTTCAATTTTTTCCGTAAAAATCTAAATATACAATACAGAACAAGGATAGCATATCTCTTGGAGATGCTCTAACATAAATGTTCTTTTTTCATGATGGCTACCATGGACGACCATTGCTTACTGCTATGTATATTCACGCAAGGTTTAGATTTTGGAAGACAAAACTGAGATGTAAAATGCTACATGTTCAGACTGTTGTTAAACTGGTTCTTAACCAGCTATATAGTGCTTTCAGACTTGAATAAATCAATTCTTTTAGAGGAAAAGGGAAAATAATACTAACCTTGATGGAATTGTTTTTATTTAAATACACACATGTCCAAGTTCTGCCAGTCTGATTGATCAGTCAATGAGAAGTAAATTGAACTGATCACATCAATAGTACAGTTCCCAAATGGCACAATAGAATACCCTGAATCATAAACCATACCAGTTCTCTGAACATGTTGTGCATTCTAGAAAGCAAAAAAAAAATATCTTGCGATAGTAATGCAGCAATATCCTCTATAATCTTTGATTTTCATTGTGCGTTTAGCTTCACAATTAAAATAAAGGGTGACCCAAGTCAACCAACAAGGGAGTAAAATAGAAAATGCTACGATGACACGGCAAACATGTGCCATCATATTCTTCTTACACTTCCAATAGGTTTGTAGTAGAAATTATACTCCAATGTCGAATTAATGCATGATAGCTTTGCACAGATGAACACATCTTGTTCAATTGCATTTAATAAAAGGGACGCGTATATAATAGAAGAAATAAGCACTGTTTGCATTCACCAGGATAGCAGGATATCCTCACGGGCATATTATCAAATATACTGTATGAGTCTTCCATGTTGATATCTACCAGGCAATAGAGATTGATAAAGGTCGGAAGCGGATCCCTGACCTTGGCACGCGCCTCGCAAGATGCCATGTCGTGGGCCCTGGCCATGGCAGGGCGACAAGGTGGGCACGTCGCGGTTGCTCCCCGGCGCGGCGACTTCACCCACACGAGCTCGGTGGACTCTCGACGCACGGCGGCGCGCGTGTGGGCAGACTCCGAAGCCGTCACAGCAGGATACAACATCGATCGAACCTAAGGTTGCAGCGGGTGCCTCCGCCCGTGGATTCCTATCTCGCCATTGTTGCTCTGCTTTTCTCCGCTGCCCGCTCTGGTAGCTCGGCGCGTGGGGCTGGGCCGCTGCTGCGAGGAGGGGGTCACGGGGAATCCGGGGATGAGGGGCGGAACCCCACCTTGGCGGCCCGAGAAGGTTCAGGATGGCTGGAATTGGATCAACGACTAAAGCGAGTAGCAGACCCGACCCAAACCGCAATCGGACGGTCTATATCGCAAGCTGGCTCGATCCAACGATGTGCGGGTTAATGGGCGATGTGGCACGATCCGCTACCGCGGTTTCTCCTGCAGATTCGTTATTAGAAGATAAATTGCTTACACATATGTTTTAATTAGCACATCACAATTCGTTTAAATTGCTTCTTCATTATGATTGGAAAATGTGCATCTATGCTTTTTAAAATGTTGTTGGAGCCTTGACATATGTGTAAGCAATATCAACTGAGATCATATGAGATTAGTGGTATGTCCCTGAGCTTTATCAACTGAACTAGATCATTCCTCTGCACTATGTGTTGCCTTCCAAGTAGATCATTCCTTGATCTGCTGTGTCTTCACTCTGTGCATGATCTGAACTTTTTTCAATCTGTGTTCCATATCTCAGGTGATGGCCAAGGAGCAGATGGAGAACAAGATGATGCTCCAGCAGTTGGCGTCCAAGTAGAGGATTTTTCAAATGGTGATTTTGAGTTTCGTGTCCTAATACTTTTAGATCAACTACCTTTGTTTCTTAGGTGATCTTATTTCCTTTTTTTTCGTGCAAAGCCCCTCCTGCTGTGAATGATGCCGCCAATGGACAGCAAGATGCGCCAACACATGGTATGTCTGTTCAGGTTCAGTTTAAACAGTTTAGTTTATTGTCGGATGATGATGAATAGTATGCATATGTTAGTTAAAATTCAGTTATGTCCAGCTGTAGTTAAGTTTTTTCAGTGATTTGATGGTTGGATCAGCTTCAAATTTTTTTAAGCCGGTTCATAATCAGTTTAGTCTAGTTTTTTTAGCTTTCTTTGTTGTTGGATAGATGTCAGGTTTAGCTTTGTTTGATGGTTGGATCAGGTTCAATTTTTTTAAGCTGGTTCATCATCAGTTGAGTCTATTTTATAGCTTTCTTTGTTGTTGGATAGATCTCAGATTTAGCTTTGTTTTGTTGTCGGACATGGCATGTCTATTGTTGGATAGGTGTCAGGTTTAGTTTTCTCCAGTAACAGTCACTACATGCTTCTTCGTTTACAGGTTCCAATAACAATAAAAGGAGGTTCTATATTGGGAGGGTAGCCTCTCGTAACGTACGTGCTGCGACTCTTGTACTCGGCCGTGCGGCCCAGAACGCTAACGGAGGGAAACAGAGCGGGGCACTTGAAGCGACGGCGTACGGCGCCGCATCAATGCCGCGTTTGATTTAATATGCTGAATGATCCATAAGCAAATCAATTTTTCTTGCTGAGAGATATAAAATGATGTTACAGCTGGAGATATTTGCATAATAGTATAACAAAATGTGTAGCAAGCAGTAGGAATATGTTGGAATTAGATCTGCTTATGCAGTAAGCAGCAGGAACTGCAGTACTATTATTTTTGTAAATTGATTTGCTTAACCAAAACAACTGATTTGCTTATGCAAAATAACCGAATTGTTTTATCAGTTTCTCAGATCTACTTCTATTAACAGATAAGATATTAGGTGATGTAAAACGACTGAACTGCTTCTAGGAACATATCTAGCTTTGGTTCATTTTTATTATTATTTGTGTAATTTTGGTACCCGAGAAGAAGCTAAGAAGCTAATTAGTATTTTTTTTATATTCATACGAACACCTTCTGTTTTGCCTCCGGAATTGGAAAAGCAAAACAACTGGAAAAAGGGGAAGCTTCCAGGCAGGAAAAGGTGCCGGAAGTGTAGTTTTTGAGTTAAACAAACCATTGTTAATTAGTATCTTGCCAAAAAAGGTTACTTTCCCAATTAACATCTTGCCAAAAGAAGTTTCTTTTCTTTATTTGGACTGTGCGTGCCATAAGCCTAACGCATGCACGTGCGTGCTTTAGCCACTCCCTATATATATTGTATATCTATTATACACCTGGGTGTATTTTCTATAGAGAATGCATCCACCCTGATTATTGCATCTAGTTTCTTGCCTAGTTGCAATTAGTTTTTGCCGAGTTGCAACTGACTCAACTCTAGTTGTAATTGTATCGCGTCAGGTTGCAACTGTTTTTTGCCTAGTTACAACTGGTCTGACTCTAGTTGTAATTGGATCGCGTCAGATTGCAATTGGTTATTGTCTAGTTGCAACTGGGCCGACTCTAGTTGTAGTTGGATCGCGTCAGTTTTGCAACTGTTGCCCAGTTGCAACTGGCTCGACTCTAGTTGTAATTGTATAACCTCAGGTTGCAACTACATCAGGTCCAGTTGCACTGGATCAGATCTGTTGCAATTACTTCCGCCAAGTTGCAATTGTGTCATAATCATGATGACAATTTATAGTACATTGAAGTTTCAATTACATACTTAATAAAAACTTCATCAAATATAGTCTTGTTGGATCTCGTTTTGTTAAACACTTTTTTTCAACAACCTGGTACAAACGGATTTAAAATAGGAGCTACGGTTTAGGAGATATTGTATTTTTTCGATTCGAAACAAAAAAGATTATGTGCATGCGGGGCGAGGGACGCGGGGCGAGCGCGGGAGTCTGGGCGGCGTAGGGTCTGTGCATTTGCTACAGCAAATGAACCTTGTTTCATTTTGGCCTCGCAATATATATATATATATATAAACTCCTTTTTACTCTCGCGTGTAACTACACCTGCCAGCTAGCTGCGTTACGCCTCAAGGGAACCGACTCGCTCTTAGCGGGTCGTAGATCCGATAGGTAATATATGGTGCGACGTCCGGTTTTTATGGCATATAGGATCCAGATATTTCAAAAAGCATCCTGGTCTCCTTTCGCTTCCGTTCGTGATTGCATCCGCGCCCCTCCACCTTCAATGGCGGCGGCGCACGGCCTGACCCTGGCCGGGAACGGCTGCCCTACCCTTTTCCTGGTGGTGCCGCCCCAAATTTTCAGAATTTGGCCTTTTTTTGAAATATTTTCACATTTGGACCCCTGGAGAAACTAATTGCAGATTTGGACCTTGGGGTCGGCGCCATGCCCCACGGCGCCGAGGTAACACAGCTCGGCGCCTTGTCCCACGGCGCCGAGCTTTGCGACCAGAACCAACGTGGTAGCCGACGTGGCAGGAAGGTCGGCGCCGCGGAGCACGGCGCCGAGCTATGTAATATAGAAACACATGTGCAGTTCAGTTGGTCGAGGCCTGAGGTGTTGAGCCTTTGGTCGTGGGTTCGAACCTAGATCTATACATTTTGCTATGTTTTTAAGCAATATTTTTTATAGAATACATTTTGTTTATAATTATGAATTAATTTTAATTATAAGTAAGCATAATATTTTTATATGATGTATTTATTTAATAGTTTATATATCTAGCCTTAGTAAATAGAACAAGTAATATTTGTTTCTAGTTTTCTTCAAAACCACATGTGTAGTTTAGTTGGTTAAGACATGTGGTGTTTTAGCCTTTGATCATGGGTTCAAAGTAATGAATCAACACAATTTTTATTACTACTTTTTTATAATTTGTTTTTATTTAATTTCAAAATAAGAATTATTTAATTTATTTTTATAAGCTGTTGAAACATTCCGTTTTATAATTTATTTTTTATTTGATGTTTGAAACAATGAGTTTGGTTGTTCTAATGCTTTGATTTTGAAATAACTTTTTATCCATCAATAAATTTTAGTTGAGATATATAAATAAATAAATAAATAAATAAATAGTTACTCCATAATTATAATTAAATAAATACATCATATAAAAATATTATATTTACTTATAATTAAAATTAATTCATAATTATAAACAAAATGTATTCTATAAAAAATATTGCTTAAAAACATAACAAAATGTATAGATCTGGGTTCAAACCCACGACCAAAGGCTCAACACTTCAAGCCTCGACCAACTGAACTGCACATGTGTTTCTGTATTACATAGCTCGGCGCCGTGATCTATGGCGCCGAGCTCGGCGCCGTGCTCCGCGGCGCCGATCTTCCTGCCACGTCGGCTGCCACGTTGGTTCTGGTCGCAAAGCTCGGCGCCGTGGGACATGGCGCCGACCCCCACGGTCCATTTCTGGGAATAGTTCCTCCAGGGGTCCAAACGTGAAAATAATTCAAAAAAAGATCCAAATTGTAAAAATTTGGGTGGTGCCGCAAGGCCGCTGCGGCCTCCCCCACCACACCGGCAGTGGATCTGGCCCACTCTCCCTCTCCATCGGCATCGCGGGAGCAGAGACCTTCCCTTCCCCACCGTGACGGCACCGGCCTCTTCCGCCCCCACCAACGATGGTGCTCTCTCTCCTCCCATCTTCGTGTGCATCCTTCTTCGGCATCGCCTGGCAGCAGCTTCAATCTTGGCGCCCCTGCTCGCTCCGAGGGCGGCGGCGCGTGGCCTGACTTGCGGGCATAGCGGACTCGCCCCGCTCCTTCCTCGACGAACGACGCGTGGCCCTGGCCCTCAGCGGCGCGGCCCCGCCCCTTCCCCGACAGATCCATAAGAGGAAGCTGCAGATCCCGCGGCATCTTCGCGTCTTTCCTCCGGTGGTGGTTCGGCTTGACCCACAAGCACGGTGGTGTGGTACGATGCTCACATGGCATTTCCCGGCGGCAGCTTAGCAACCTCGCCGCTGCGCCAAGCTAGCAGATCCAGTCGATAACCATGTATGTAGCTATACTCCCAGAAAAACACGTATGCAGTATGTCCGCATACTCCTACTCCTGCGACCATGTATTAGCTTATACTTCGCGGATTCGAGTATCATTTGATACTTCCTACATAAAAATAATGGTTTTCCAATGTTTAAGTATGTACTTATACTATGTGAATCTTGGGGTATGTAAGCATACTTCCATTTTAAAAAGAATATATACCCTAGTATAAAAAGTATGTACAAATACTCTATTTTAAAAGGTATGTATAAATACTATATACTATATTTTAAGGTATGTATACATACTCCAATAGGTATGTATACATACTCCAATATGTTGTATCGCTTTTTTCTAGTTGACGGGATTTAAATGCGCTATGCATGGAACCGAAAATCTCGTTGGCAGTAGCTGTCTTCCCTATTGGATTTTTGGCGTACCCGTTAGAAGGAGGGAGTAGCTACTCGTGCGTATAGGGAAAAAATGATATAAGCAACCTCAGTTACATCCGTGATCCCCCAAAGTTGAACGGGAGACAGTAATGATGGCATTTTTTATTGCCTAATAATTTGCATACATGTCATGATGACGTCCACTGTCGGGTACGAAGGTATGGGGTACCCTAAACCCTTTGATAAGTTAACGCTGAATATAACAACCAGTTTCAAGACAGGGACCAGCCCACTACTCGGTAAGGCGCGGCCCATCACTCGAAGGCCCCCCTACACCGGCTGTGGCGACGAGTCGCGGGCCGGCCCACTTCGACGAAAATGACGGACTGAGGGGGCGAGCGAACGACCCCCCGGCTCCACCTCGACGCCGAATGACGGACCGAGGGGGCGAGCGAACGACCCCCCAACTCCACCTCGACGCCGAATGACGGACCGCGGGGGCGAGCGAACGACCCCCCGGCTCCACCTCGACGATAAATAACAGACCGAGGGGGCGAGCATTCGACCCCCCGGCTCCTACATCAACGAACGAAGGACGGACGAGGGGTCGAACGAACGACCCCCCGACCTCTACCTCGACCCCGTCTCTGCTTCGACCCCGTCGGTGCTTCGACCTCTACCTCGACCAGGGGTCGAACGGACGACCCCCGGCGAGAGGCTCGATTAACACAACTGCTCCCGGCATGGGTTAAAGTGAACACACCTAACGACATGGGAGCCCGCGTCCGCTATCAAATCCGTCAACTCCCCGTCAAGTCCCCGATTCCTGTCAACTGTGCCGCCACTGTCGCCACTACGCGAGTACGGACTCCAGCAGTACCCCTCGGAAAGTGAACAGTGCGACCCTCGACGACGACTTCGGGAATGCGATAGAGCCACGTAGGGCTCGAGCCCTCCCTCGACCGGGGGGCTCGACCCGTCTCTCCAACAACTCCAGTATGGAAGTCGTCCCATCCGCCCCGTCCCGCTTCAGCCGTGGGATTCGTGCCCGCCTGCGGACGCCGTGCTACGGCGACTTCTACTGCCGCCACGACCGGAGACGCCAGAAGGACGGGAAGGCCATGCCGCCACAGTGCTCAACGTCTCTCCGCTAACACTGTGCCTCGGACACGCCGCCCATACTTCTACAGTTAGGACCCTGTACCCTCGGACTTCCCCTTGGTCTATAAAAGGGGATGCCGAGGTAGAATAAAGGGGGGGGGGAGATTCGGACGATTGGATCACTCATCGGACTTCAGCTCTGACCTCCACACTCCACACACCCCGCCACTCGATCGCCCCCTCGGGTGGCCAACTCCGTGTAACAAAGCTTGTACCCCCTGTACGAGCACGTTTTGGGTGCGAGATAATACAAGTCATCCTCCCCCGCTGGACGTAGGGCCTTCTTTGCCCGAATCAGGATAAACCTTGTATCCATCTTGCATCACGTCTGAGAGAGGGAGCACGCGATATACAAATTTACTCGTTGGTGGTCTTGACCCCGGGTCATAACACCGACACCCACTGTCGTGTCCAACCGCAAAAAATGGCTTGATTGGTGGAGGCCTACCTGCTAGCGTGCACAGAAAATTAATTAATAATATTTACTTACCAGGAACATGTCATTTTTTATTGACGTCATGCGTGGCATGCTGCATGACTGCATGTTACGTCACTGGGAAAACTGGGAAAAAGTGTATCGGTATTATTCTTACTCTTATTTGTTTCCATAAGTAATCCGGTCCGATGTGTGCACAGTAAAATTAGATATTGAAATGCTGAAATCTATACGATGTTTCTTTTATTATTATTAGTATATGATATTATCCGATGTGAGCGGTAAAATTACGTGCGCTTATCACCAACTATTAATTATTACCAATATTATCATTAGTGCTTATAAATAATTCAATAATTGAGCGGAATCTGTCTCAGCTAATCATCGGAGTGTCAGGTCGCTGGTTAGATTGTTTTGTATATTACTAATAATACTATTATTTTATTGAGTAAATATTTTTTTTTTGCATATGAGTTGTAAATTTGCGTGCATTTTATTATTGGTGTGTTCGGGTACCGATCAAACCCTTTTTTATTATTAATAGTATCAGTGTGGGTCATCGGTCAAACCTATTATTTTATTACTACTAGCATCATTTTTTTAAGAAAAAAATCCTTCATGTCATGTGAGCCGTAAATTATCTAGCCACCGGTCAGACATATTTTTGTTATTAATAGCATTATTTTGTTAAGTAAATAATTCTTTCTAGTTCTGTGTGCGGTAAATTTGCGTGAGCTAATCACCGCCTTATCCAATCATTTATTACTAATAATATCATTTTATTAATTAAATTATTCCTTCAAGTCCACGTGTGGTAAATTTGGATGTCATTATCACTGTCTTGTTCGGTTGTCGGTTAGACTATTTTTTTATTACTAATAGCATTATTTTGTTGAGTAAATTATTCCTCGCTAACATGAGAGCGGTAAATTTACGTGTGTTAGTGATTAGTCATCTTTGGCTGCCTGCCAAACAATTTTTTATTACTAATACTATTATATTGTTAGGTACAAAAATTCCTTCTATCACGTAGGAGGTAAATTTACGTTCGGCCGACGATCAGACTATTTTTATTACTAACTACTAATAGTATAATTTTGTTAAGTAAATAATTTTTTCTTGGCCTGTGAGCGATAAATTTACGAGTGCTAATCACCGGTAATAATTCGTGATAAATAATTGCCTACAGATCTATGAGGAGTAAATTAACTCTAATAATCATCGAGGAGTCTATTCCACGGACAAGGTACTTTTTATTATCAATAGTAGTATTTTGGTCAATAAATGTTTCTATAAAAAATACCTAGGAAAATGACTTTATATTATTGTTAATACACAAACCAAATCACATAGTCTTAGTATTAATTACAAAATCATCAGTTTTGCATAGAATTATATTACAAAATCACTTGCTCTTGACAGTGAATGAATGACACGAAAAAAGTAAATCCATCTATAGATTGATAAAATAAGACATTTTTAGATCATAAACAAATTCAACCAAGATAGAGTGGAAGCATGTTGATGTCAATGAGGCCGCCTGGACGAGCCTCCACTCCGCTCTAAAGCCCCATCTCACAAGGAGCTGTCAAGCACCGTCACAATAACTGCCATCCTTGTCGGCACGGACTTGTCTTAGCTAACCAAGTTGCTGAATCATATCCTCGTTCAGCTGCCGTGCAACCAGCTCATTGATCTACCACCACAAGCCTACATGAACCATCTCGCTGAGCGGTCAGCTGGTATTAAAATTAATAATTTTTAGTTTTGAACATCAATATTAAACAACGTCAACCATCTCATTAGCCTATTCAGACATCAATATTTTTTGATCGGGCTGGTATCTAAATTAAAATCAAAACAAAAAAAATTAATAATAAGATAAGCTAATATTAACAAATATTTTTCTCTAACAACATGAACGATCTCATCGGGCATCTCCTAGTATTAGCAAGCATAACTAAAAATTATCAAACTATCCTAGCACACAATACAATATGGAGCATGTGGCACTGGCATTCGCTCGAACATGTAGTGTGCCAGCGCTCGCACGAGCATGCAGCGCAACAGATGAGACAGAGCTCCCGGAGCGTTGTGGCAAAGGGTGGCGGTGACCACGGGAGCGCGCCAGTGAGGATCGCTGCGACGACGCCCATCAGCGCCTTCTGGCTGATCAGGTCGAGGTCTTGATGAACACGAGCGCGGGGGAACGAGAGAGAGAGAGGGCCTCACTGGTGGAAGGTTCTACAGAGGCGTCGCCGCCGCTGCTCTCGGGCGATGCGGCTTCGTCTCCCGACGTGCAGAAGGGCTGGCCGACGAGTCCTGTGGCACCTGTGGGCAGTGGCGGAGCGTGGATACGAATCAAGGGGGGGCTATTTTAATATACGTGCTACTGTAGCAGCCGAGGACAGGCATACACGACTTCTCTGGCCTTTCTCCTTTGCAGTCAATAGTGTATCTACTTATACTCAGACTTTTCTCCTTTGCAGTCAATAGTATGTCCTGTCTTTTCTTTTGTTTTTCACTGCACCTGTCTATTCTTTTGTGAGGAATTGCATGCATTCTCATTTTGGGGGCAGTGCCCAGTTTGACCTCTACGAGGCTCCGTTCGTGCCTGTGGGGCCGTCTCTAACGCCGCTCTCAATAGGTGAGGACGTACGGCACGACGCCGCCATCCAGAGGGGAACGTGTTCGTCGCCATGACTGATGCAAGGATGAAATGACGAGTCTGGGAGGTTGGTATTTATAGGATAGAAATATTTATTATACCATTAATTTTCTTTTGCAAGTGTGAGGTATTAGTAAATATGAGTAAATGATCAGCAATAAACGGTGACGGTGCTCTGAAGGAATGCTAAATTATATTCAACACCCAGACTTTAGAATAGTAGAAATATATATATATATATATATATATATATATATATATATATATATATATATATATATACATATACACACGAATGAGGCTAAAATGCATCCAGCAAATGCACCGGTCCTCCGAGACTCCGGCCGCGTCCTGCTCCCGCATTGACCGCGCGCGCCCGCGTCCTGCCTCCCGCGTGGGCAACGCGCGCATCCGGCCCCCGTCGGCTGCGACGCCCCGCCCCGCTCCCCCCCTCCACTCGGTGCGCTGCGCGGGCGGCATCGGTCTCGCCCGGTGCCGGTGGTTCGGGGCGCACCCACGCCGGGCCGCACCTCGACGTGCCGCGGCCGCGCGCCCATGCCTCCGCTCGCAGCCCCTTCCCCCCTCCGCTGCCTACACGAACAGGACCGCTTGCGTCAGGTCACCACGCCATGCATGCGCGCATGTGATGTGAATCACGATGCAGATCGAGTTTGAGTTCACGTTGGCGAAGTTCCGCCGCGAGAAGCCATGCACGCCGGCCATGCTCTGCTTGGTGCTTGCTTATTTAGCTTGATGACGTCATCCCTTAGCTTGATGACATCGTCCTGATGTCATGCCTAGCATATGGCTGTTTTTTCATTAGTTAGGAAAACAAATATAGAAATACACTCCAAATACACCTTCCCACCATGCACCGGTCCATGGTGAACTTCACACACAACCACACCACCGGTTGCGCCCACTGAACAGTTAAACAGAAACGTTCGAAACGGCACCAGGCCGAACAAAATCCATGCGCCCGAGCAGCCGGACCTGGACTCGACGGCATGTGTTTGGGTTTTGGGTTACCCAACGAGTAGAACGGTGTTTAAACACAAAAAAAAAAAAATGGGTCGATCCAATGGGTAATAACACTGAAAATAAACTTTTGAGTTTTGGGTCAATGGGTCAACCCGTTAAAACCTGCATCGTGAGATGTGAAGCATATATGCATGCTACCCCGTGCCTTCGTGTACGGCGATTGCAGATCGCTGCGGTCTGCCGGCACGCCTGAAGATCGAACATGAACGATTGCATCTTCAATGTACAGATCTGATGTAGTTGCAACCTGACATGATACAATTACAACTAAAGTCGAGTCAGTTGTAACTGGGCAACAGTTGCAAAACTGATGCGATCCAACTACAACTAGAGTCGGCCTAGTTGCAACTAGGCAATAACCAATTGCAATCTGACGCGATCCAATTACAACTAGAGTCAGACCAGTTGTAACTAGGCAAGAACCAGTGGCAACATGACGCAATCCAATTACAACTAGAGTTGGGCCAGTTGCAACTCTGTAAAAAAACCAATTGCAACCTGAAGCGATCCAATTACAATTAGAGTTGGGCTTGTTGCAACTCGGAAAAAAAACAATTGCAACTGGGCAAGAAACTAGTTGCAATATCAGGGTGGGTGCATTCTCTATTGAAAATGCACCCAGGTGAGGCTAAAAATGCAACAAGGTGCATTTGTTGTAGCAAATGCACAGACCCTCCGCCCCCAGGCTCCCGCGCTCGCCCCGCGTCCCGCTCCCGCAAGCACATAACCCTTCGTGGGTCGTGGGCCGCGCGCAACCAGCCATCCTCCCTGGTCCGGACCGATAAAACAAATTGTAACATGTAATGCGTAGCAATTACAAACCTGGTAGTTTCTTGTTTGCAACATGTATCGTATGAAGAGACGTCCCGCATGCAGAGAATCTTTTTTTGTTTCGGATCGAAAAAATGCATTATCTCATAAACCGTAGTCCCTATTTCAAGATCCGTTTGCACCAGGTTGTTGAAAAAAAGTGTTTAACAAAACGAGATCCAACAAAGACTATATTTGATGCACTTTTTTTAAGTGTGTAATTACAACTTCAATGTACTATGAGTTGCCATCATGATTATGACACAATTGCAACTTGGCGGAAGTAATTGCAACAGATCTGATCCAGTGCAACTGGACCTGATGTAGTTGCAACCTGACATGATACAATTACAACTAGAGTCGAGTCAGTTGCAACTGGGCAACAGTTGCAAAACTGACGCGATCCAACTACAACTAGAGTAGGCCCAGTTGCAACTAGGCAATAACCAATTGTAATCTGACGCGATCCAATTACAACTAGAGTCAGTTGTAACTAGGCAAGAACCAGTTGTAACCTGACGCGATCCAATTACAACTAGGGAACCACACAAGGACAAATGCAATGAAGAATTATTTTATATGGAATGACAATAGATAAAACATTCTACCTAAAACGACACAAGAACAAATACAATAGACAATTATTTTCTATCGAAGGACTATAGACAAAACATTCTACCTAGAACGATACAAGGACAAAATGTTCACACCCTTACAAAACTGCACACATACACCATTTGCAACACCAAAAAGTGAACCAATTGCTACCTGTTCAATTAATAATTACAACCTATGAACCCTAATATATGTCGATGCTACAAAACCTAATCTCTGTCGACGCTCTTGACCATAATCTTTGTCGACGTTGTTAACCCTAATCTCTGTCAGCACTAAGAATAAATAAAGTGAACTATACTAGGAATTACTCAGATCTACTAACATTTAGGAGACGCCCTGAACCCTAATCTTTGTCAACGCTATTCACCCTAATATTTGTCAACGATATCAACCCTAATCTCTGCCAACGCTATCTACACTAATCTCTGTCGACACTACTGACCTAATCTCTGTTGACGCTTAGATGAAACAAAAAGTGAACTATACTATGAATTCCTCAGATCTACTAATAGTTTGTTGACGCCTTGAACCCTAATCTCTGTCAACGTTATTGACCCTAATCTCTGTCAACGCTACTGACCCTAATCTCTGTCGACGCTATAAACCCTAATCTCTGTCGTAGCCTAAGTCACTGTCGATGTCATGAACCGTAATCTCAGGTTAATACAAAATTGCAAACCCAATGTACACCATTTGCAACACAAAAGTAGAACTAATTGCAACCTGGTCAATGAACAATTGCACCATATGAACCCTAATCTCTATCGACGCTACTGACACTAATCTTTATTGATGCTACTGACATTAATCTCAATCGATGCTATTAAACCTAATCTCAGTTGACGCTATTAACCCTAATCTTTGTAAGCGCTAATAATAAAAAAGTGAACTATACAAGGAATTACTCAGATCTACTGATAGTTGGGGGGCATCCTAAACCCTAATATCAAACAAAGCCCATAGTCTCTAACGACGTAACAAATAATTGCTAATCACAATCAATGAAGTCATCTTATTACAAAATTGCAGACCTATTGTACACCATTTGCAATATCATATGTGACGCAATTGCAAACCTGATTAAATACGATTTGCAACATGGTTAGTTATCGTTTTGCATAAACACCAATTCAAAGCCTCCACTAAGTTTTCTAGATAATTGATAGAGTATAGCTTAAATAAGATAAGAAGAAACATAACGATTATGTAAAAACATAAGCACAAAAAAATATTGCAAAAAGTTAGAATACATATGTGACCTTGTTATTGATAACAAATTTGCTAAATTATTTAGATTTCATCATGGAGGAAATGCAATTTACAACATGTCTTTGAAACAATTACAACACGAGTGCTGGAGGAGTTGCAAATTACAACACATATGCGACCTTGTTAATATTTTCATCCCGGTTTGTTTGAAAGAAACTAATAAAAGATAAAAGGAAGAGGACAAAAAGAACTAGAATACTGTTTCTGTTGCTCTTGAATTCTCGAAACAACCTGCAGGTATGAATATATGAAATATGCTCATAATCTAAGTATAGAAACATACGCTGATAATGGTGATCAATAGCTAAAATATTGGGATAGGAATGACATAGTAACAAGGAGAATAAGGTAAAGTCGCAATCTAAAGTTTGCTGAAATATTCAACCTCAGTTCTGCTGACTGCAGTTACCACCGCAGGAGACGCCATCAAATCCGAGGACGACGCTGCTGCTGCTGCTGCTGCGGCGGCGACGGTCAGCGTCAGCAAGGCGGCTGTCAATGTCGACACCGGCGACGGCGCCGACGAGGCCGCCGCCGCCGAAGCTGCTGCTGCTAGTAGGTCACCTCCGCCCTTGCCTTTTCTGTTCGATTTGGATAAGATTAGTTAGGATTTGGAGCCGGTAGGTTACTACTCCGTGTGTTTCTGCATATCTGCTCAACTGCTCCTTCCTCGCATCCTGCTTAGTAGCTCCACCTTCCATTTCTTTAGATTCAACTTGATTTGCAGTCGGATCAGGTGGGGTGGTTGTGTCATGGTGTTGAATAGTGCTTATATACTAATATGTATTCGAAATACTGACAACTACTAAAATAAAAATACTGAATGTTTACACCCTAATTAATACTCGTAACAAAAATACTGATAAATAAAAACAAATACTAAAATAAAAAATTACTAAATACTAACAGCCAAATCGGTATTCTTAATAAAAGTAATGATAAATACATGCATGAAAAAAACGTGAGGAAGCAACATAAGAACATGCAGAGCATGCAAAAAAATGTTGGAGTAGAACGTACTCACTCCATACCCGAATTTGTTAACGTTTAGGATATGATTGTACTTACCAAGATATGATTAATAAGGGGTTAGTTTTTCATATTTGACCCTAATAAATATATTTGTGGTTGTATTTTGTACAAGTAGCAACCAGAGGTTCAAATGACCAGTGTAGCTGGTTTTCGGCCTTAGGCTAAGGTCACAGGTTCAATTCCTAGCAGCAGCGGATTTATTTTTGCTGCTTGTGATTGGTTTTTGCAGAATGAATTGCAAAATCAAATTAACGAGCGCAGCGGGAGGCGGAGGTTGGGAGGTGGCCGACTGGGCCTAGCGGTGTCGGGAGGTGGGGTTGGGAGGTGGCCGACCGAGAGGGAGGTGGGCCTAGCGGGCGGAGGGTGGACTGAGCGGGTGGGAACGCAGCGGGAGGTGGGCCGAGCGGGCAGCTGGATGGTTGGTCGGGTGCGTGCGGGTCGGTCTCGGTCGGGTGCATTCGGTCTGGTGGCCTGGGTGCATTCCATACAGAGAATGCACAACGGGCGAAGGGTGGACTGAGCGGGTGGGAACGCAGCGGGAGGTGGGCTGAGCGGGCAGCTGGATGGTCGGTCGGTCTCGGTCGGATGCGTGCGGGTCGGTGGGCTGGGTGCATCCCATACAATATATATATATATATATATATATATATATATATATATATATATATATATATATATATATATAAAGATACTCATGTATTTTAAAATGTATTTCAATTTATAGACCACAAAAGCTCCTTGATTACTGATTTCTTTTATACATGTATTTTAATTTATAGCTGAATATTTAATGTATTTTGGGTAAAGGGAACGATGCCCATGTAAAACGTAAAAGGAAAGGGTCTCCCGTGATGTGTGATGTGTGATGTGACAGTGTTTCCTTTTTATTTTCTAAGATTATTTAATTTGTTAATTTGAAAAATCTAGAAAATCAATGTCTGAGATTCGTTTAAAGATATTACCTCTTAGGAAGTAAAATTTGTACCACAACAAAGCCCTTCAATGAATACTATTCATATTTATCACTCCAAATTAGTTTATTATAAAAAATATTTTTCATTATTAATCTAATGATATTTATTTAATATGATAAATATTGATATTTTTTCTTCTTAATTGGTCATATTACAACGTAACACTATGTTAGAATGGTATGTTTTTCTAGACAGGGAGAGTAGTATTCTAGTCTTGCTCGTCCAATATGAGGTGGCCCGGATAGAGCCACTCAACCCATCCAACAATTTGGGTGTTTCTATGTGTATCTTCTTCTTTTTTAGATTGAGATGAGACCGCATAATTGTCGATGGAAAGTTGGACTCCCCATAAGCTGTAATACCAAGTGATGGGCCTTAAGAATAGGCCCGCGAAAGGAATAAGCAAACATGACGGACCGAAAACTACTCAGATTCAGCAAAGAAAGACACTTGAAGGTAGCTTAGGACTCTGAACTTGTATCCGAGTAGAACTAGAACATACCCTCGGCGGTGTCCGGACTATAAAGAGCCGCTAGGGCTATCACCAAAAACAGACACACGGTAATACACACACACTAGTACACAGACCTACTATAGCGGCGGTTGTAAACGTATTTCTACATGTGTTTTTCGTAACCACTTGCGCCGGAGGCCAGTAGAAATAGGACCACTATACAGACGGTTAATGTAGAACTGTCTGTGAAAATCAATTTCCATAGGCGGCTGACTTAAACAAACCGCCTGTGGAAACAGATTTCCACAGACGGTTTGTTTAAGTCAGCCGCCTGTGGAAATAGCCCCCACCCTACCAAATTTTTAAATTTTTAAATTTAAATCAGACCCTATATTTTACCCTAAACTTATTCGATGATGTTCAATTATACCCATATAGTATTTAACTATTTCATACATGTGGTTTCATGCTCATAAACATAAAGTCAAACTTATTTACAACATCAAAGTTTCATGCTCCCAAAAATAAAGTAAATGTATTTACAACAAAGTTTTCACTAGTGCTCACAAACACTATATATATACATCAAATTTTTCACTAGGGCTCTAATTAATAACCATTTCGACTAAGTTGCAGACCACTGATCTATGTGAGCGGTCTATACTTTGGTCACTTAAGGTGGCCGACTCGTCGTGATAATTCACCTCGTGAGGAATGACTTCTCTCATGATGAATGAGCACAAGTCATAAACTATGGCGTACAAAGTACGTTCGCTCATGTTAGTCTCCTTTGGTTGATTAACAGCTTCCTGAGAGGAAAGTTTATAAACATTAATATATACACTTGACAATACATTTGTAACTTTAATGTGAGAACTAAAATCCTGACTATTACTTATATTACCTTATAAGGGTTCCTGCTGTATCGTCCGTTCTGCCTCATGAACTCGCACACGTAGAATCCACACAGGACCGATCCAAGTGATTGCTTGTGGCACTATATAACAAGAAAGTGGTTATGTATATACTTACAACATCGTGTATGATATGTATTTATAACTTTTCATACATACCGACCAATGATGATATATGTTCAATGGCTGCCCTGGATTGTTTCACTTTCCCTTTTTTTAATTTGTAATACCTATATGCCCTATAATCTCGAATAGAATCACCATGTTATTCTCAAACTCTCATCAATAAAAGTATGCAAGCATATCTCAACTTACAGTTCCAAGTTGTTCAAGAACCGTGCATAGCTCGTAGTCGCATAGTCTGCGGAGTCTAATACCAACACCCTTCCTTGCCTAGGATAAATGACAAAGCAGATCTAGTGGTCTCTGTACGAAGCAAATTTATGATGCAAGTGTGTATTAAAATTATTAATTTGAACTATACAAACTCACACTTACCCAAAGTTATATGGGTCATTATGCATTTTTCTGTCTTGATATATAAGCATTGAGCTTGCCAGGTAGTAGGCGTATTCGGATTCAAACCTTTTCTTCAGCTTCTTTTTCATGTCCTCTCGTTCTTTACCTTCTAACCCTTTTAAGTATTTCTCGTCGTCTTCGA
This sequence comes from Microstegium vimineum, assembly GCA_022036555.1. NCBI lineage: Eukaryota > Viridiplantae > Streptophyta > Magnoliopsida > Poales > Poaceae > Microstegium > Microstegium vimineum. Next base: position 34,392,774 of record CM039122.1, on the reverse strand, counting down.
TTCTGAAGTTGTGCAGCTCCTCACATATTTTTATTGGGTTCAAATACGCAACCCTTTCATTTTCCCCGTGACGAGGATCGTTACCGAAACGCATGATCTGCTCATCATATTGCATTCTGCAAGGCGCACATTCATGTAAGATATACAATTAGAATAGATACAACTCACAAATAAAAACACATGCATATTTATTCGTATGGGTAACACTTACACTGCAAACAACGTTATGAGTTGTACGTTGAGTCTCTTGAGGCTCATCATCAACCACATGTCCTCGAATGTAATAATGCATGTCTGTCTTTTACTTGCAAATACAGGTGGTGGTATAGACACATTGATGGTGCAATGCCAACAGAATCTGCTCTCATGTACCAATCATGCAACCTTTTTATATCACTAGGGATCTTTATCAATTTATCCCACTCTAGTAGTGGCCTCCCCGAGTGATAACAATCAGGAACATGTTTGTAATCTTCCTTTATTGGCTTCCTGATATTTACTCTAATTACCTCAGGCTTTTTGGCTGACTTCTCGTGCTCATCCAAGTCAAGGGTACGAGTAGTGCATTGACGTCCAATTCCTACCAAAAATCTGTCCACTCCAGCATTTTTCTTTTTCTTTGGCTCCTAGGGGGATATCAATTTGGGTATTGGAAATTTCTTCTTTGGCTACGATGGAGTCACCATTGTTTGTTGTGGGTCTTTAGGTGCTGGGCAAGGTGGAGAACTGAATGATGGGTCCTTTGGTTTAGGAGGAGCCATGATCGGTGACAGTGGAAGAGACTGGGTAGGTGGTGATGGTGGGTCTGGAAGAGTCTGGGCAGGTGGTGATGGTAGGTCTGGAAGAGACTGGTCGGGTGGTGACGGTGGGTCTAGAAGAGATTGTGAAGGACCTGATGACCCATGAGTGAGTGGCAGGGCTTTAGAGGATCGTGTTGGCGGCTCATTCAATTGGACACGCTTCAGAGGATTGTGTTGGCGGCTCACTCAATTGGACATCTCGTCGAGGCCAAAGGATGAAGTTCTTGATAGCCTATCCAAGTGTCTCAATGCCCTCGAGACCGGCAATTTCTAGCATGTCATCTTCATATCCTTGGACGACCGTCACCACTTCAACCTTGCAGTAGTCCTCTGGAATGTCATCATGCGAACACATGGTGGATAAGTACCCATGTATGTTCAGCTTTGATGATGAGTGATTGACCAACACGTGAGTGTTTTAGTTTGATAAGTTTATTCTAACCCTTTGCGAAAGCAAATGTGTTCCTGTCTACCATCTTGTGGTGTGCAGGTGCTATGCTTAGTGACAGTGGTCAATGGCGTGGAGAAGGTCGAGTAGAGGCTTGCCGTGCCGATGGACTGAGAGCGGTGAAGGGCGGAAGCAAGGCTCGGACTGAGGGACCATGGGCGCCAGCGGACTAGCTGTGGTGGCTAGTACTTGGCACCGGCGAGTGCGAGAAGACATGGAGGTAGACCGAGTCGACCGAGTCAAGACGGTGGACGCGCGTGTCGAGCGAGGCTCAGGGGACTCAGAGTCCAACCGGGCGAAGACAAGGTGGTTCGGGCGATTTCTTTGCGGTGTTCTTCGTTCTTGCCCCTTTTCCCCCAAATCCTCGTTTCCCTTTAATTCTCACCAAATTGAGCGATGATTTCTTAGGATTAGCTCCCCAACTGTACAAGGATCATGCCTACAAAGTTTGGTTGCAGTTGGAGTTCATTTGGTTGAGTTTTGGGAAGATTTGGAGGAGAGAAAACAATTTTTGGGATCGCTGTGCAGATTTCGGGGGCGTAGGACGCTCCAGAGTTTGGCGTCGGACGGTCCGTCGGAGGCGACGGACGCTACGTAGTGCTGACGACAGTGTCCGTCGCGATCGTCCGTCGCTGGGGCTGTTTTCGGGCTGTTTTTTGAGCGTCGGACGCTCCTGACAGAGCAGCGTCCGTCGCCCTCTGCAGCGTCCGTCGCCAGCGTCCGTCGCCCTTCGAGCAAGGGTTTCCGGATTTTCTTCGTCGCTGTTTTGACCGTTTCTGTCTCATCCGGACTCCGAATCAAGTTCCGTTTGTTGCGTTGGATTCATATTCACGTAAGAAACCTGATTAGGTACTTTTGAGACCAGTTCTCATAAGTATTTTTGGGTGTTTCTCTGCCTCTTCTCTCTAGGGGTTGAGAGTACCGCTCTCGGTTAATCGGTTTCGAGTTCGTGGCTTTGATCGTTCTCCAACTTCTCCGACCGCTCCACTGCACCTTTAGGGGTCTTCCTAAGGTGTCCACCTACTTGTTAGGTCGTGTGTGAGTTGGTTCTTCCGAGGTCAAGTTTTGGGTGTGAGTTTGGGACAAGGGCCAAGTCTTTGAGTTGAATTTTATTTGGCTCCCATTCACCCCCCTCTGGTCGCCGTTCTCGGTCCTTCACATCACCATGATACTTGCGTCCTGGGATCGCAAATCCTGTGCCTACTACCCTTGTACGAAGATTGTAAATACCATATCTTATGACGAGGGAGCAAGGCGTGGGCATATCAATGTCGTCAACTACATAGTGAGTCTTGTTTGCTGTTGACGCAACACTGATTGGAATTGGTAAAGCCGTTGACGTCAAGCTGTTGTGATGTTGGGACTAGCTGCATCTCGAGACCCTGACCTGGCGTATGTTGTTGAACGGACACCACACTAGCCAATCTTTGCATCAACTTAGGAGGAGGATTGGGCAACATTTGGGACATCATCTCTTGGAAGTCTTTTTTTGCCTCTCCCTTAAAATATGAATCCATCTCTTCCTTGTATCGATCACGCTTCTTGTACTCACCTTGCCATTGTGGTCCGAATCCTTCTTTTGAAGATATGCTTCGAACACGACTAAGATGCTCGGGTTACCCAAGCCAGCAGTTAGGATGTCCCTATCTCTTCGTGGATTAAATAATCTTTTCTCATGTTCTGCTGCTACCGCTAATATGCTCTTAAGTGCTTCATCGGTAGCTGGGTCTTCAAAGGACATACCGGCCTCGGTTTGCATTGGTTTCCGAGCCATTATCCAGTTTGCGGCCCTTTCTCCAAGTTGCTCGGATAGCACTGGCAACCCTGCTGCCTTCTTGGTAGCCTCTTCTTCCCTCCATTTTGGAATCTGTCGTTGGTAACCACCAGTGCCTAAGTGGTGGGGGTACTTGTTCGTTTTTGCGAGCGCATAATTGGATTCGTTCCGAGCTAAGAACTCTGCCTGTTGCCTCTGCTATAGGAAAACCGCCCACTGACTGATCGAAATCTTGTACTTTTTTGTCGGGTCTGAGCCAGTCTTTGCCCACTTGGTATTCAAGTCGGACCTCCAGTTGCGGAATATGACCGTACATTGCTTCAGTGCAAACTCCTTTACCAGTGCTTCTGAGCCTCGAGGAAAAATAAACCTTGTCAACATCTTGGCCCAAAGCATGTTCCTAACATCGACTGACACATTTTTCCAGTGTTGGATTGTGACATCAAGATTGTCCCTAACTACGAAACCAAGTGCGTTTGAAAACATAGCTACGACAACCACAAGAGTGCGGGGCTGTCCTTTTGGGCTCACTTCTGAGATTCTATATGTCTCATATGGCCACCTATTCATTCCTCTATCACCTCGTTTCTGGTTACTCATCTTTCTTTTCCTTGAACTATTGGTGGTGGTGGTCTCGGTCGTTTCCGGTGCATCTTCTTGTGCCATTTCATATCGAGTTAACATTTCCCTCAACTCAGATAACACCTCCTATTCATGTCAAAACATACACTCATCAGATTACAAAAGCTAATCCATTGTGGCAGGCTAATCATGAAATTAGGTACAACCATGACATCCTATATGCGAAAATTACCTCATCTACTTCTGGATTGTAATCAGGGTCACATTCATATTCACGACGGGCCATCCTCTCTATGTGAGGATCAGTGCTGATGCTTGGTGATTTGTATTCAGGAGTAAATTCTTGGGACCCTGTTGCTTGCTCCGCGGGGTGGGACCCCGTTGCTTGCTCCATAGGGTGGGACCCCGGCGCTTGCTCTGTGGGGTGGGACCCTGTTGCTTGCTCCGCGGGGTGGGACCCCGTTGCTTGCTCCATAGGGTGGGACCCCGGTGCTTGCTCTGTGGGGTGGGACCCCGTTGCTTGCTCCGTGGGGTGGGACCCGCTGCTTGCTCCGTGGGGTGGGACCCCGTTGCTTGCTCCGTGGGGTCAGACCCCGTTGCTTGCTCCTTGGGTGGAGAACTCATTGTAAAATTCTATACAATTATATTTATATAATTAGTAATATGATTTGAGTGGTACACTACTATTATATAAGTACTACTGCAAGTATATACATACAAGTACACTACTAGTATATACAAGTATACTAAAATTGATTATATAAGCATTTAAGTACTCTACTATACTATACTATACTATACTATACTCTACTCTACTCCAACATATAAGTACACTACTCTACTCTACTGTACTCGAAAATCATGTACTATATATATAGCTTTTACAAGTATTTACAAGTACTCTACTATTCTAAATAAGCATGAATAAGCATAAAATTATACAAGTACTAATGAGGACATCCTCCATTATTACCCGTTGGCAAATACGCAACAAATAATGGGCCAAGTGGCCTAGATGTAGTCGGGCGGCGACCGTGTGAGCCTGTGAATAATCCCACCTTGCTTAGCTTGGGAGGAGGAAGCCACCTTAAAAGGGAGAGCCACCCTTCCCCTATCAGACTAGTCATTTAGGGAGATTGGACCTTTCTCCGAGTGGGTGTGCCTAACAACTGTTGGGGTCCGGGCAACCTCAATTTATGGGGCCTCGACCAACCCTACCTAGACCGGATGTATCATTTGGTATCAGAGCGGGGCCCTTGTTTAAGGGGGTGGGATTGATGAGGACATCCACCATTATTACCCGTTGGCAAAGACGCAACAAATAATGGGTCAAGTGGCCTAGTTGTAGTCGGGCGGCGACCGTGTGCGCCTGTGAATAATCTCACCTTGCTTAGCTTGGGAGGAGGAAGCCACCTTAAAAGGGAGAGCCACCCTTCCCCTATCAGTCTAGTCTTTTAGGGAGATTGGACCTTTCTCTGAGTGGGTGTGCCTAAGAACTATTGGGGTTCGGGCACCCTCAATTTATCGGGCCTCGGCCAACCCTACCTGGGCCGGATGTTTCAAGTACTCTCTCTGTTCTAAATAAGCATAAAAATATACAAGCACTCTCTCTTCTATTCTAAATAAACATGATTTGGGCCATTACAAAAAACAAAATGAAAAAACAATAGGCATACCCTCTCTCTGTCTTCCTCTCTTTGGGCCCAACAGTGGCGGCCCAGCAGTGGTGGGGCCACCCTACGTCTTCAACCCCGGCCCTCTCCCTCACAGCTAGCCGCCAGCCGCCACCGCCCCACCCTGCCCCACCACCAGCCGTGCGCGTGCGCCACCGCAACCGCGTGACACCACCACCACTGCAACCGCCACCGCCGCCACCGCGCGGCACAACAAACGCCACTGTTCGGAACGACACCACTGCCACCGGCACTGCGCGACCGCGCTCCACCATATGCCCCACCACCAGCAGTGCGTGCGTGCCACCACAACCGCACGACACCACTGCCACCGCCACCGCGCGGACGACACCACTGCCACCGGCACTGCCCCGCCGCATATAGAGAGAGAAGACAAGGGGGCGCTCGACTTACCGAGAGTGCTGAGGACGCCGATGTGTCAAGAGAGAGGGCTCAGCGGCGGGGAGGGCAGCACGGCGATGAGCTCAGGCGGCGTCATGAAAAATTTGGGCAGCCTAACGACGCTTCTTTGAAATTTGCGGGCGCCAGGGGACTTAGAAAATTTTAGGCTGAGAGCGCGGGCTATATAAGTGGACGATTTCTACCGGCGGTTCCTACTGCCAACCGCATGTAGAAATAGTTTCTATAGGCGGTTGTTACTGTTAGCCGCCTATAGAAATCATTTCTATAGGCGGTTGGCAGTAGGAACCGCCTGTATAAAGGTTTCAATGTGTTTATATATGTTGTATAAAGGTTGTATATTTTAAATATAATAGTTCCTATTTAGGGTTAGGGTTTATTAAGGTTTCTATTTAGCTCTAGGGGTTAGTTAAGCTAGGGTTTAGGGTTAGTTAAGCAAGATTCTATGTTTTAGGGTTTAGGGTTAGTTAATATAGGGTTCTATTTAGGGTTTATGGTTTATTAAGGTTAGTTAAGCTAGGGTTTAGGGTTTATGCTTGTCTATGTGTATTTCTGTATGTAGATGATTGGTAGTTTATGCTTGTGTAGTGGTACTGAATCATACAAGATAGACTTATATATAGAAAATTATAGCATAAAGGTGGAATAAGCATAAAGTCTCACATTTACAAACAATGAATGGTAGACATTGTAAGGTACACATTGTACCAAAAATGGATTACATGACAAATATAAACTAGGTTGCTACTGTTCTTCCTTGTCCATCGTGGCGAACCCAGGGCAATGAATTCTGTGGGATGCCTCGCTCAACATTCCTTATCTTCACTGTATGGTCTACAAAGAGAGACATATTGCTAAACTGGTTAAAATCCTCTAGATCAGATACACCATCAACTCCGATAGCTTGTTGCTTTCCAGGAAAAACTACATGCTTTGGTTGGTTCGTGCTTTTCTTGTCATTAGGAGAAAGGATCTGTTCAGCATAGAAAACCTATGCAGCACAGTTAGCCATTATCCACGGGTCATCTTTGTAGGCTACCTTACTTAGATCAAGAACTCTGACCCCATAGTTGTCCACTGTGACATGTTTGTCTTCAACCCATTCACATCGCAATATGGGGATTTGGAATGTACCATAGTCTAGTTCCCATATGTCAACAATGATGCCAAAGTATGTAATAATCTCACCTGTCTTAGAGTTAATGGCCTCGCATCGAACACCATTGTTTTGTGCCATGCTCTTTATGTCCTTGTACTTGGTACAGAATGTGAAGCCATTAATGTCATAGGTTTTCCATGTCGTGACCTAGCGTGAGGGTCTAGATGCCAACCCCTTGATGGTTTGTTCCTCGATTGTTTCCCCATGTGGAGTATCCTTCTCCCTTATCCATGTGTTGAATCGAGTCTTGTGTTCCTTCATTACCCAATCATCCGTGTGCCCATGATTATGTTCCCGAAGTTCATTTAAGTGTCCCTTGATCAAAGACTCCATTATCGAGAGCTGATGCAGGATACTGTGATGTGCCTCGAGGACTATGTTGTATTCTTTCAGGATGAATGGTTTTCGTCCCATCCTCCCACTTCCATACATCCTACCCCCATGTTGTGACGGAGGCAAACCTATTGCAACTTGGTCTTTTAGGACACTATTGCAGAATGGAACTCCGGACTCAATGGCTCTTCGGTTAAATACCCCTCAACCATAGACGCCTCTGGGCAAGCACGAGTCAAAACATATCCATTTAGTATTGCCATGAAACGCTCATAAGTCCACATTTCATGCAAGTACATAGGACCCAATGCCTCAATTTGGGGAACCAAGTGCACAACGAGGTGCACCATGATATCGAAGAATGCTGGGGGGAAACACATCTCAAACTGTGACAATGTCTCCACTATGAATTCCTAAAGAGTCGCTAACTCATCACGGTCAATCACCTTTTGTGAGATCTTGATGAAAATGAAGCATAGACGTGTTACTGCCATCTTTACGAACAAAGGATTTATAGCCCTGATGACAATCGGAAGGAAAGTAGTAAGCATGACATGACAATCATGTGAGTTGTAGTTGGTTAGTGTAAGGTCTTTCATTGACACGATACTCCGTATGCTAGAGCAAAATCCAGATGGGACTTTCAACTTCCTCAACCACACACACATCGCATGTTTCTCATCTATGTTGAGGTTGTAGCTTGCTGCGGGTAGATGACACTTCCCATTTTCTTGTAGAACAGGGTGAAGCTCTTTTTTATGCCTAACTATACCATGTCCATGCGTGAATTCAGTCCTTCCTTTGTCTTGCTCTTCATGTCTAGCAAGGTGCCAATTAGACTTTCAAACACGTTCTTCTAAACTTGCATACCATCGATCGCATGACGTACATCTAACTCTTTCTAGTATGGTAAATACTCAAAGAAAATAGACATCTTCTTGAATGTAGCCCCTGGAGTTGGTTTGACATCCTTTCTTGGTTTTCCGTCTTTTGTCTTCTTCCCAAAAACAAATTTGATTTTTCTAACTATTTGGAAAACTCTTTGGCCTTTACTATTACCTGATGGTGCAATAGAGTGTAGTTCATCGTTATTGTCGAAGTACTTAGCCATCTTTTTAAGGCGGTACCTGTGTCCTTCCGATAAGAAGCGTTTGTGTCTTATGTACACTATCTTATTAGATGTATTGAGGGACACGTAAGCAGTTTCATCTATGCAGAATACGCAACTAACCTTTCCCTTGAACTGCCGTGATAATGTGAAGAGAGCAGGGTAATCGTTGATCGTAACAAAAATAATTGCTCTCAGCGTGAAAGATTCTTTGCAATACTCGTCCCACATTTGAACACCTCTTTCCCACAACATTTTCATATCCTCCATTAAGGGCTCCAAAAAAACATCCATGTCCACTCCAGGTTGTGTAGGCCCAGAGATAAGGGTGGTTAGTAAAAGGTACTTCCGCTTTTGCATCAACCATTGGGGAAGGTTGTAGATGGTGATGATCATCGTCAATGTGCTATGCATGCTGTTCCTCTCAACAAATGGATTCATTCCATCAGTACCCAGTGCAAATCTAACATTTCTTGTTTCCTTTGCAAAGTCTTCATGGTTGTTATTGAAATCTCTCCACTACGTGCCATCAGCCAGATGATGAACCTTCCCATCATTTTTTGCTCATTTGAAGCATGCCAGCTCAAAAGTTTGGCATCCTATGGGTTAGCGAACAAACACCTCAATCGATCAACCACATGAAGGTACCACATCACTAAAGCAGGAATCTTTTTCTAGGCATAATACTCTACTTCATCTTTTTCTTTGCTTGTGAGGGGTTTTGGTGCTCTTTGTTGTGTATTCTTTCTCTTATTTCCTTTACACTTGGAGGCAGCACATTCTTCTTCTCGAAAGTCTTTATTCGTCTTATACCTACTTGCACCACAGTTTGGATAGCTGACCATGTCCTTATACTCATCACCTCGATATAGGATACAATAATTTCTACATGCGTGGATCCTCTCAACACCCATAGTGAGCGGGCTGATTAACTTCTTTGCATATTACATGTTAGCCGACACATTGTTCTCCTTTGGAAGCATGTCTGCGATAATACTCAAGAACGCATCAAAGCCAGCATCAGACAAATCATATCTAGCTTTGAACACCAAAAACTTAAGCATAGACCGCAGTGTCGTGAACTCTTAGGTACAACCCTTAGACTCATCATACAAATGCTCTTTTGCTGCATTCATCAGGGAATCCATATCTTTCATGAAGAACATTGAAGGGTCATCTAAATGACGATGCAACATTGCCTCTAACAATTCTACATCTTCTGCAACCATATTTGGAAGGACCTCACCTTCATTTGCTCCATCAAAACCATGATTAGGAAGAGGTTGTTGTGTCTCGTGTATGAACGGGAACTCGTCAACAAGCATATGTAGATCAACATCAATATCTGCAGTGTTTGCCATTGTATAATGCACAGAACTACCCTCTTCATGCTTTGTCCAAATCAAGTAATCCTTCATAAACCCTCGACAGACTATAAACCCCCGACAGACTAGATGAGAAAGGATTGTTTGAGTGTCATCAAATAGAACAACATTTTTACAGTCTATGCATGGACAATGTATGTGCTTCATCTTTGTTCTCCAAGCATGGTTCTTAGCAGCGTCAACAAACTTATGCAATTCTGGTAAGTATGATGGATCTAGTATTGACAACTCATACATCCATAATGACCTCTCCATCGTACCTGTACAAAAATATAATGAATTAATTGTATGCTAAAAGTTGAAACCATAGGCCTAGATCCAAAAAGTTACTCAAACCAAGCAAAAATGAATAAAAGGATGCAAGAGAGAGATAAACTAACCTTTGCTAGCACCTCCTTCTAAAAAAATGAATATCAAAACCTCTCCCAATTGTATTTTAAAAATCTAGATTTCCAAAAACGTCTCCAATGGTAGTTGACTGCGAGCTAGAAGAGTTATCGGGGGAGGAAGAAGGGATATGATTAAGTATAGAGTTTATCATATGGTACAATTTTTAAACATACATTTGTCTCACCACACAAACAAACAATTCATGAAACAATTTGAGAAATAAAGAAAATACACTAAATAATTAACCTACTTTATTAGAGAAACTAACAAAAAAAACTATATTGCTCTCTACATATGAAAACACTTCATGAACACAATCCATTGCTAGCTACAACTAAAAAATCCATTTCATAAGGTACATTTTTTAAACCTATGTTTGTCTCTCCATAAAAACAAACAATTCATGGAACAATTTATGCAAATAAAGAAAAAAATATTAAGTAAATGGACCTATATTGCTCTCTACATGAACATACCATTCATGGCTATAGCTTACATACAACTAAAAAAATTCTTGGATAAACTAAATTGATAACAAAACATGAGTAGGGAGAGTGGAGAGGCATCATCTAACCATCTTAAGCATAAAGATTTCACAAAATCTTGCCCATAACCTAGCTACCCTTCTCTCTCACTCATGGTGAAACCCTAGATCCAAAAGGCACTTAAATTGAGCAAGGAATGGACAAAATGAGGCAAGAGAGGCATAATCTAACCTTTCTTAGCAACCACCTTCCAAATATGAAGATCAAAACCTCTCCCCTTGTATTTGAAGAAATATGGACCTCCAAAATCACCTCCAATGGAAGTTGGCTGCGAGCTACAATATTTCTCGGGGAAGAAGAATGGTATATATAGCTACAGGAACAACATTGGTGGTTTCTTAAGTCCATATATTAAGTAAATAGGTTGACTTAGCTGAACCGCCTATGGAAATGAGCTATTTCCACATGCGGTTATTTTAAGACAACCGTCAATGTAAATTGGTTTACAGTGGCGATTCGTAGCTGGTCCGTACGCAACGTTTTGCACTGGCGCATGATAACTGAAATCGTCAGTGTAAATTATAGACCACCGCAGGTTTAGAGGTTCTTTGTACTAGTGACATACACCATGTACGAATACCACAAGCAATAATACACAAACAGGCTAACACCATCTGAACGTAAGGTAATTACTCAACTACGTCGAGGACATGAACCAGTATAAATCATATGTCTCTTTGCGCTAATCACCAAGTTTTGTGATTCGCCGAAGCCCGAACAACTGTCCCGGATACCCCCGTGGAAGGATATCGGTGGTAAAACATCGACAATAATATAGACACATTTTAGGGCCTCTTTGGAATAGAAAGGTAAGGTCTATCAGAGGTTAAGCTGAAAGAGATACCCTTTCCTCTCGATAAGGGGGAGGGTATCAGAACAGAGATAGTTTTTTAATTGAGAAAAGGCTATCAAAGTAGAGTATTACCCCTAGCAAGGGGGGGTTAGGTGGGTGGAAGGATCGTTATTTGATTATAATATATTTTCTTAAGTCTCCTTTGAGGGGGTTTGGGTTGTAAACAATGACGGAATCAAAAATGGCAAGAGGGCTAGTATGATCATACAAAATACAAAAACCAGCCAAATGCATATATATAATATAAATATTTATATAATCTATAGTTTTTGTTGTGATAATACATATAAGTGTTTTTTGAAAAGGAATTAAAAAACTTGCTTTTTTGTATTTGAGCCTCACTTTGGGAGGGGATTTAAATTTTTTTGTGGCATATGGGGATCGTTGCCCCTGCTCGTCCCCCTAGTCCCATCGCTGGTTGTGAATCTAGCTAGCTATAACACTATAGGCGAGATATACTTTCCTCATATACCAAAATCAAGAACATGCGTATGTGATATGTTTCTCACTAGCAAAGCTGCAGTCCAGCCGACCTAATAAAAAGAAAACAAAGAAGCATCAGCAAACATGAATATTAGCACCAGTATCCATCAACCACTTAGGCAAATGACAAACTAAAAGAACAATATGTAAACAATCAGCATACTTAGACATTCCCCTTTAGCTTGGCTAATAACCATATTTGTTGATTTCTTTTCATGCTCAAATTTAGGGTTTGAGCACGCACTTGCCCAATGCTTATCACTCTCGCAAATAAAACAACCATAACACTTTTCAAGGGAAGATGGCACACAAAACCATCATGGTGGCTGAGCCGGTACTCCAAGATACCTAGACCGGTTGGAATACCCCCATACACTTTTCAAGGGAAGACCAATGGACTAGCGCAGCAAATGCAGGACATTACCCACTAGTGGTGGGACCAACCATAGTAGGAGTGTCTGTATCTAAGTTACTCATTGACGGACACAAGATTACAGTGGTAACTAACTTCCCACTACAGACGCACTTCGAAACAAAGATGCAACAAGATGAATATCAAAACGGGCAGTAGAGCTCGGCGCTCTCAACCTATATTTCAAGCCAAGAACAACAATTAAATCACAAGCATTGTCTGACTTCATCGCTGAGTGAACAGAAGTTAGTCAAAAAGAACCCGAACTGATCCTATATCATTGGAAAATATACTTCGATGGATCCTTGAAACTAGGGGGGCATGAGTAGGAGTTCTACTAATATCTCCAGAGGGAAGACAACTAAAATATGTGTTACAAATACTTTGGCAAGCAGCCAATAACGAAGCAGAATATGAGGCCCACGTACACGGGCTAAGAGTGTCAAGCTCACTTGAGATCAAAAGATTACCCGCCTATGGAGACTCAGCCATGGTAATCAATCAAGTGAACAAAGAATAGGAATGCATAAAAGGCAAAAATGGAGAAAAAATTCCAAGGACCGGGAGATCCATCACGTTGTAAGAGATTCCAACGCCGCAGCAGATGTACTATCAAAATTAGGATCAGACAGAGCAAAAGTACCATGTGAGATATTTGTACAAGAACTCATAACTCCATCAATACAACAACCCAAGAGTACAATAAATGAACCAACATAACCAATGGATATAGACAAACTAGAAGAACTTGATCAATCAAGACTAGTCATGATCATACAAAATTATTGGAGACAAGCATACATCGACTATATAAATGAGAAGAAGTTACCCGGAGACAAAGCAACAACCACTCAGATCATACGAAAGAGAAAAAACTATTCCCTCATAAAAGATAAGTTATACAAGAGGGCAACATCTTTAGGAGTACTACTAAAATGTGTATCAATAGAAGAAGGAAAGGAGATATTGGAAGAAATCCACTAAGGTTGTTATGGAAACCACACAACTTCTAGAATACTAGTCGACAAAGCATTCAGAACTGGGTTCTATCGGCCAATAGCGCTTAAGGATGCAGAAAACTAGTCAGGACATACAAGAATTGCCAGATGTTTGCAAGGCAATCACATATACCAGTTGACAACCTGATATGCATACCACCGGCTTGACCCTTTTCATGTTGATGGCTGGATCAAGTCAGACCACTTAAGAAAGCAAAAGGAGGTTTTGAATACATATTTGTGGCAGTTGATAAATTCACTAAATGGATTGAATACAAACCTTTGGTCAAATATAGCGTAGAAAAAGCGGTAGAATTCATACAAGACATCATGTATAAATTTGGTATGCCCAACAGAATAATTACAGACCTCGGATCACCATTTACAATGAAAAAATTTCAATATTGGGCAAGATATTGTGAATAGAAATCGACTACGCATTAGTTGCACATCCACATGCTAATGGACATGTTGAAAGATCAAACAAACTTATATTACAAACTTTATGAAGTCCTGAAAGATTATGGGGGAAAATGGATCAAAGAATTACCTAAGGTAGTATGAGGTCTAAGAACACAAATCAGCAGAGCTACCGGGTACTCACCGTTCTTCTTAGTCTATGGATCAGAAGTTGTACTACCAACCGACTTGATTTGGAAATCCCCAAGAATCGAGCAGTACAAAGAAGGGGAAGTAGAAGTGAGAGATAATTCAATAATTCAGAATGCAAGATATCAACAAGGACTATGAAGACATTATGATAGAAACACCCAACCCCGAACATTAAAACTAGGGCATTCAGTTTTACGCCCGATTCAGAAGAAAAGACGACACAAACTACTCAGCCCATGGGAGAGTCCTTTCATCATCAAGAAAAACAACAGGACCCAGAACATACAAACTGATGACACAAGATGGAATCCCAATAAATAGCACTTGGCACATCAGCTAACTCAAGAAATTCTACAACTAGCAAAGAACATTGTATTCAACCCTCAAGTAAACAAGACTTTTCAGAAGAAATGACTACAAGTTGACGGCTTAGCCCAAGAGTGGTCAGACACGATTACGCCGCGAAAGCCTTGCGCCACGAGCACTTTGCACTTCTACAAGTCGATTGCTTGTCCCAAGAGTGGCACAGTCCAACACTATACGCCGCGAGCACTTCCACAAGTCGACTGCTTGTCCCAAGAGTGGCACAGTCATACACTATACACCACGAAAGCCTTGCGCCGCGAGCACTTCTACAAGTCGATTGTTTACCCTAACAGAGGTACGATCAGACACGATTACACTACAAAAGCCTTGTGTCGGGAGCACTTCTATAAGTCGACTGCTTGTCCCAAGAGCGAAATAATCAAACACTATACGTCGTGAAGCCTTGCATCGTGAGCACTTCTACAAGTCGACTGCTTGTCCCAAGAGCGGCATAGTAAGATACTATACGACATGAAAGCCTTGCACCGCGAGCACTTATACAAGTCGACTGCTTACCCCAAGAGTAGGACAGTTAGACAAGATTACGCCACGAAAAACCATGCGTCACGAGAACTTCTACACGTCGACTGCTTGTCCCAAGAGTGGCATAGCCAAACACTATACGCCGCCGAAAGCCTTACGTCGTGAGCACTTCTACAAGACTTATGCCATGAAAGCCTTGCGCCGCGAGCACTTCTACAAGACTTATGCCGCGAAAGCCTTGCGTCACAGGCACTTTTACAAGACTTATGCCGCGAAAGCCTTGCGCCGCGAGCACTTTTACAAGACTTATGCCACGAAAGCCTTGCGCCATGAGCACTTCTACAAGATTTATGCTGCGAAATCCTTGCGTTGCTAGCACTTTTACAAGACTTATGCCGCGAAAGCCTTGAGCTGTGAGCACTTCTACAGGACGATTCCTTATGCCGCGTAAGCCTTGCGCCACGAGCACTTTCACAAGATGACCAATTATGTCATGGAAGCCTTGCGCCGCGAGCACTTCTACAAGACGATCTCTTATGCTGCGAAATCCTTGCGCCACGAGTACTTCTACAAAATGACCACTTATGCTGCGAAAACATTGCATTGCGAGCACCTCTAAAACTCGGACATCTACAACTCAAGAGGAGAACTATCCACTACTTAGCCCCAAGAGCGGCATTATCCAAGAGTGATACTATCAACTTAGAGCAACACAAACAGCTCGTACGCCTATCACAATAAAGCTCAACCATACAAAGGACAACTCAGACATGAGAGCAACAAGATCAAATACGCAAATTGATAATTAAGAAATAGGCAAGGCACCAAAATCAAAAAGAACAATCTCAAATCACATGTCAAAGGGAAACAAAAAAGTCAGGATGATGAAGCCTGATCATACATTAAGACCTAGGTTATAATGTATCTTTGCGAACACATGGTTGACATGTACCCATGTATATTCAGTTTTGTGATGAGTGATCGTCCAACACTTGAGTGTTTTAGTTTGACTGGCTTACACTCATCCTTTGCGAAAGCAAATGTGTGCCTGTCTATTGGCTTGTGGTGTGCAAGTGCTATGCCCAGAGATAGTGGTCAATGGCGTGGAGAAGGTCAGGTAGAGGCTTGTCGTA
Source organism: Microstegium vimineum (assembly GCA_022036555.1). Taxonomy (NCBI): domain Eukaryota; kingdom Viridiplantae; phylum Streptophyta; class Magnoliopsida; order Poales; family Poaceae; genus Microstegium; species Microstegium vimineum. The sequence goes on along the minus strand of CM039122.1, from coordinate 34,376,817 downwards.
CCGATGGACTGAGAGCGGTGAAGGGCAGAAGCGGGGCTCAGACTGAGGGACCATGGGCGCCGGTGGACTAGCTGTGGTGGCTAGTGCTTGGCACCGGCGAGCGCGGGAAGACATGGAGGTAGACCGAGTCGACTGAGTCAAGACGGTGGACGAGCGGGTCGAGAGAAGGCTCATGGGACTCGGAGTCCTACCGGGCGAGGACAAGGTGGCTTGAGTCCAGCGGTTTGGTGGTTTGGGCCGCAAAAGCATCGGTGGACGGTTTTCGAGTTTGGGCCTTAAAACTCGGGGTTTGATAGTTGAGCCTAAAGCTACCGGTGGCGGGTTTCGTGGGTTTGGGCCTCAAAACCCGGGCGGAGCTTCCGAGGAAGCGGGGATGGCACGTGGCGGAATCCTGGAGGTTGCGTCGAGGCGACGACAACTCCTGATAGGAAGCGAGGCCATCCATTCAAATTGCGGGAAATATTTTCTGGAGCTTGGACTACAATGCTTAGGCTAGCTAGTTCACTCATGTATCTAGGGAGGTCTTTGGAAAATAGCCAAAGCCTGTTAAGTAGGGGATGAAGGGGTATCCCTCACCTTACCTCTTGAACACCTTTCATTATCCCCAACTCTCTCTCTCTCTCTAACCTCTCTCTAGTTCATGAGGGCCCTAGGTTGATCCCTTCAACCTTTGTAAGAACTCACACTTGTTGTCGGTGGGAATCGGAGGCCTTACCCTCCGTAAGACATGATGGCTTTGATTTCATGATCGTGTCCCTTGTGTTCTTGTGTTCTTCACATTTTGCTTTTTGCTCCTCTTTGATCCTGAGATGAGATTTTTTGGTTGAGAGTTGTTATTGCAAAACCATTTGAACCAAGTTGTTTGTAATTGTGAGGGGCATCTTTGCACCAAAGGAATTCCCCTCAAACCTCACGAGTACACAGATTGGGCTATTTCTTTGCAGCGTTCTTCGTTTCTTGGTCGCTCCCCGAATTTCTTCTCTTCCCTTTGATATAAGTCAAATTGAGCTACGATTTCTTCGGGATAGCTCCCCAACTGCACTAGGATCATGCCTACAAAGTTTGGTTGCAGTTGGTGATCTTTTGGTTATGTTTTGGGAAGATTCGGTGGAGAAAATTCGATTTTTGCGTTTACTGTGTTTCGATCAGGGGCGTCGGACGCTGTGTGATTTTGCGTCAGACGCTAGGACCTATGTCACCGAGCGTCCGTCGCCATTCTGTGCACATGCAAGTTTTGCATCAGACGCTAGTTAGCGTCTGTCGGTAGTGCGACGGAGCGTCCGTCGGTTTTCAGCCAGTGCGATCTCTCTGTGTAACTTGCGTCAGACGCTGCAGAGCGTCCGTCGGGACTACGTCAGACGCGTCTGTCTCTCTCAGTCGCTCTCGGGTTTGTTTCTGTTCTTGCGTCGGACGCTGCGGTCTGAGCGTCCGTCGTCTCTGTAGTCGAGCGTCCGTCGCACCCCAACGGTGCGTCCGTCGCCTGTCTTTCGAGCATTCGTCGCCTGTCTTTTGAGCGTCCAACGGCTGCTTTTCTGCCTGATTTTCCTTGGGTTCTTGCTGTTGGGAATATGTCCTAGAGGTAATCATAGAGATGATGTATTCCTTGTATCCATGACATGTTATGAATATCCATTAAAGACAACTTATATCGATTAGCAATTATGTGAATTGCTTGTGAAACTCTTTTACTTGTATGGTTATTATAAAAGTTGTCCCTGATCAGAGTTCGTGCAAGAATGCACATGAATATTAGATCAACACATTATTAGTTGTTGACTATGTTTCACAAGTCATGGACATGAGATGACAAACTAATAATATGGGCACATGTAGGACATGGTGCTGGACAGACCCGACATGAGATTGTCTCTATACACATCGTGTACGTTATGTCCTTAGACCTGAGATTGTCGTATGTACTCAAGATGTGAAACGACCTACCCTAGGACTACCAAACACTACTCCGTGACTGGTAGTTATAAAGGTAGCTTTCGGGTTTGTCAGGAAACATGCTGTGAGACATAGTCAATCAAGATGGAATTTGCCACTCTCCATATGAGAGAGATATCACTGGATCACTCAAATGATTAGATCATGAAATGCATGGTCGTGCTTGGGTTAAGTGTTAACCCACGAGTTGAACCAAATATCATGAGGCAAAGGAATAACATGTATATTGTATTGTGGTGGTTCGTCTGATATGATCATAGCGTATGCATAGGAGTTGACATGCCTTGCTAGAGGCCGCTGTCAACTATTGGTCGAGTAAGAGTACTTGGGCCATGTCTATGTGTGCGTGAGCCCATAGGGTCGCACGCTTAAGGGGCTGGAAGCCTAATTCGGGTTGGACCCGAATTAGACTAGGTTTAGGGTTGCTAATGGACCTCCAACGTGGGAGCTCATTAGGACAACTATATAAGCAAGGGGTGGGCGCGAGGAGAGATACTCACGTTCTTTGGCAGCCGCCGTCACCCTCCCCATGCTCGCGCCTAGTACTCCTCGCGGACCTAGCAGTCCAGAGGTGTGACGCTTCTTCCCTGCACGTGTGGGATTCCTCAGAGGTGTTGCATCTGGAGCACAAGGACGAACCGCGAGAAGGAGATGTTGAGACGGACGACCTCTCAACTGCACGGCACTGCTGCGACGTGCACGACTACATCAAGTCGCTTCCGCTGCACCTACGCGTCTAGTGGTAACCCCGTGATCTATAACTAGCACTAGTTCCTGGTTTATGAGGTAGAAAAATTTTATTTTCTGGCTAGCGTAGCAACCTCATAACCCTACACTTGCCTCGTTTCGATAGGGGTTGAGAACACAATCTTGGGCGGTTCCGGTGAGTTTTTTTTCTCCACTGGCGGTGAGCTCTCATTTGTTTGATTTTGTCTGAATCCCCGCTCACGTTGCTCAGGGGAGGTTGAGCACCCATCAACTGGGTTTGGTTTTTGGGAAGAGTGGCCCAAATATTTTGAGAGAATATTGAGGCTCCCATTCACCCCCCTCTGGTCGTCGTTCTCGATCCTTCAATCTTATAAGGCCACCACAGGGCCAAAAGTTGTCTCACATCAATTCAAATAGAAGGAGGAGGAGGCAGTACATTCATTTGCTCAAGAATTTGGTCCGTAAGACCACTAGCAGGTTTGAGTTGTAGGACACAGTAACCATCTAGCAGTTACTCATAGAGTATTAAGCATAATGCACAATGTAGCCATGTTTCCTTAGGCTACTTATTTTCTCTCATAGTTGTTGACGGTAATTTCACCATGTTTTTATACCATCAAAACCGTCAACAAAACACTTTTTCCAGGAGCTAGCAAGCAAAGACATAATGATTTTTATCAAATAAATAGTTCCACATGTCCATGGAGTATTTCTAGGACTATAGGAAATGGAGAGAAATGAGCTAGTGGGACCCACCATAGGGGGGTCGGCCGACCACCCTATGGGGCCCACTACTCTCCCTAAGCACTCCACATGATAGGAGGGCCCACCTGTCCTAGTAAGGGGGTCACTACCTTCTTATGCAGGTCGGCCGACCTATAAATGGCACCCACCAAGATCTCTAGCCACTCCATGACATGTGGGCCATGCTTTTAGAAGGTTGGCAGTGGTCCACATGTCATAGGGGCGTCGGCCGATCCCCTAAGGTGACTTTGTGGCCACTCCTATCTCCCACGCTGGTCATGATCTAGGAGAAGCACTCCCAAGTGATCCTCCACCCTTGGATCAACTTGTGCTTTCTCTAAACGGCTCATATTCACTTCACATGGATCAATGGGCCCACAAGAGTACAAACTGACGTCCAAAAGAGGTCCAACTTGTGCACACCCACTCCAAGACAGGTGGGCCATCTTCTAGAAGGACTGGTGCGGTCCCACCACCCATAGGGGGGTTCGGCCGACCCCCCCCCTAAGGCCTAGGGGGCGCCCACCTCCCTTGCATGGAGGCATGCAAAGAAGCAGATGCTCAAATCCTCTCCACCCTTGATCTGAAGGCGGTTGGGATCTAAGGGCTCTCTCACCCATCACGCGGATCGATGAGGTGGCGGTGGAGTAGCCGCTACTCCACCTCTCCATTATAAATAGCCCCTCACTCCCTCTCATTCAAGACACACCAAGGAGGAGCTACTCTCTCTACCCATAGGCGAAGCCCTACTCTACTAGTAGCATAGAAAATAGGGAGAGAGTGAGGAGAGTCTGGAGGAGAGCCAGCCCTGTCTGGCATCTTCTCTGAGCTGTACCTCAGCGGATGTGGCCTTCTCTTTTGTAAGTCTGCATTTGAGATTCCTTATTGATAATTGATCTTTAGTTCTGGTAAAGTATTTTACTTTAGTTGTTCAATGGTTCACCGCCTTTAAACTAGTAGTCTAGTCATTTTCACCGGGATTCAGATTATAGTAGTAAGATATAGTTTAGACGTGGTGTCTAGGCTATACGCTTACCTGTGTCTGCAGCTTGTCCAATGGTTTGTTTGTGGTACCTAGTAGGGGTGACAGACATATCTAGGCTTTGATCCCACCATGTTCGGGCAAGTTCTTAAAGCGTAGGCCTTCTTGTGCTAGGCGGTTTAGCAACCTTCTGTTGCTAAGTGGCCTAGTGGCCCGAAGTGAACAACCTTTGTATCTTACCTTGCCTTGCTAGTTTCATAACCATAGAGATCATCTCTACCCAACTTATTATAAACCCCTTGTGTCATCATAGGATGAACTTAGTTTTTTTGTTAACTACACTTTACGTTCCCTATGGATTCGATACCCTAGGAATACTCTTGGGTGAAAACTACCTTGACAGTCGTGCACTTGCGGTTTATCCTTTGCGTCACCTTTGGTGTCAACAATAGAACTCTATTAAATCAGTTTATTCTCTCTCACATAACACTATTCAATCAGTCGACTGTTTGAATGCAAAACAAAGGAATAGGAAAAAAACATGAATAGAATATAGAAAAGTATATGATTTGAAAACACATGAATATAAACTTTGAAAAGCCTCCGATCCAAACATGCCCATTAACGTGTGTCCGCTAAAATTGTTATATGTACATCCACATCCGTATTTATTTCTATGAATACTAATTGGATATATTTAGATCTGTTTTGTGGTATTTTTCTTTATCCGGATTATAGATATCGGGCAACATCCATATTCGTGAAGGATATGGTACTAGATAAAACTAACTAAAATTTATCCGTGTGACTAGTGGTTTACTAATTTTGTAATCGTACTAATATGTGCCTGAGCATCTCCAACAACTCAAAATAGGTTGTTATTTTTATAACTTTAGCAAAATTACAAAATTCCCTCTATAACAACTTGGTAAATCAACTTACTATTTATTCTAAGTTTGTATCCAGCGGTGTCGCACGCGGATATATCCACAAGCAGTGTAGCTTACTATTGGTGATTTTTTTCCCTCACGCTGTAATTTTTTTTTCTTCCGCGAGTTTTTTTCTGCAAGATTTTTTTCCTCCCGTAAGTTTTTTCCGGCGAATTTTTTTCGTGAGTATTTTTCTTGGGCAAGTTTTTTCCTTTTTCTTTTTTCCCGCGAGTTTTTTTTCCTCCGCCAGTTTTTTCTTTTTATTTTCCCCACGAGTGTTTTTCTTTTTTTGCGCGAGTTTTTTTCTTCCACGAGTTTTTTCTTTTTTCCAGCGACTTTTTTTTCTTCCGCGAGTTTTTTTTTCAGCGAGTTTTTTTCTTGCGCGAGTTTTATCCGGTGGGCTTTCTTTTTTCAAGTTTAGCAAGATGGAATACCAAATTATTGGAGAGAGGGTTTTTTTTCCCTTGCCAAATATTTTAGCAACTTGCTAAACAACATGATTTGGCAAGTCAAATTTAAGGAGTTTTTGGAGATGCTCTAACAACTTAAAAGTAATGACCTATACTATTAATTATATAAAAATTTATTTAGTGTTTATATAACTAATGATATTAACTTAATATCACTAATTGTCTTGATTTCTGTTAAGATGACCATTAATAATCATTAAAACTATTTAACAGTAATAATTATTAATATTAATTTTAATATTAACAATGATATATAAAACACGTGTGTGGTATTGATTGACTTATTGTTGTACCTGTTTATGAGAATTATACTCATCATTCTACCTTTGAAATGATTTCTCGTTTCTATAAATACCAGGCAGGCTATTCTTTTGCATTTAACGATTATTACCATCCTCACAGCTTTAGATATATATCTACATAAGTACAGTAAAATTCTTTGAACACTTCATTTGTTTTATATTTTTGGGCCATTGTCAACTTAAAACCACTGATCATATTTGAACACAGTTTGTTAATATTGTGTCAGCATACATATTGTGCGAGATAGCTATACTTCTAATTTTCCTATATCATATAAACTAGAAATAATGCATATATATAATCATCAATACATTTTTATAATTGGCTATATAATTTTAGCAAAGACTTGGGGTCTGTTTGGTACAGCTTATAACAACTTCATGAAACTGTTATATGAAATTGTTATAAGCTGTTTTTTTACCAAACACCTCTTTTCAAAACAGCTTCACCCCTAAAGCTGTTTTTCTCCGCCTCCCACAAACATATGAAGTGGGATGAAGCTGAAAATAGTAGCTTATCACAGCTTTCTCCCCCTTTCTCTCTCACATGCATGCATAAAGTTGTTGGTGAAGCTGTTTTGTCAAACATTTTTTTTAAAATAGCTCAGTTTTACTTAGAAAGTTGTTTGTAAAGCTATTTTCTAAAAAAACAGATTCACTAGTGAAGCTAAGCTGTATCAAACAGGCCCTTGGTTTTGTATTAGGATTATGACTTATATTTCTATGTGAACAATGTATATAATTTTAGCACCATTTTTAAGACTTGGTTTTGCATTACAATATTAGTGTGCTGCTTCTTCTTGGATTTAGTTGCTCTTTTCTTGAAGGGTAGCAGTGTGCTTGACGTAGCAGCCGTCTGGGCAATAGCACGGAATCAGGGATATCATCCACCACAGCTTCCAAAGCGTGATTCCATTGAGACTGGTCTAAACCGCGGCCCACAGAGGACATGATGGCATAGAGGACATCTCTTTTCATTTTATATATTGTTTGTTTTACACTATTTACTTTTCTAGTTTTTCATTTCGTTTTACTTTTTATTATTATGTTAACACTATATTTTGGCACGCTTAGAAAGATAATAGGTGAGCCAGCATGCAGTAAAATTCAGAGGCAAGCATTTGGGATATTTGGCAGGTGCAATCGGCTGATTTATAAGAATTCGGCAAAGTGATCGTGCGGTCGGCTATTTTAAGAGTGATGATCTTCCATTAAGGAAAGCGACAAAAACGGCGAGTGAGAGCCGAATCGGGCAACCGACATTGCAACGATTAAGGAAATAAAGATTCCAGAAGGAAAAAATAGGGTTAAATGTGTTGTGTTCTTTTCTTTAAATATCTTGTAATCGTATCCTTTCAGAATTCATGTCATGACCAGGGTATAAATATAAACTCTTGTCTATTGTAAAAGGTGTTTACAACCAAACAAATACAACCGGCCCTGTGCCAACTTCGAGTCCTTTGTCGTGTCGTCGAGTTCTTCGAGAGGAATCATCGATCCGTCGACCTCCATAAGTCTTGGTAACCTTGTTATCATGTCTAGTATCATGCGGTGGATTTAGATATTGATGCAAATAGTCTTGTTTATTATCAATGATCGTCGGCGGATCTTTGTTAAATAATCAAGAGGTATTCGCTTGTGTTTTGTTTATGAGTAAATGTCGTGCGGCGGATATTTGCTTGTATGCTTAGCAAAAGCAAGATAGTTATCGACTCCTATAGATCTGACAAGATCTACTGGGTTCATTAAGTTATCGTGTTGCATGTTTTATATAATCTTTAGAATTTGCAAACACTCTTTTGCCCAATCTAGATTGATACGGTTCGTCTCTTATTAGTTTATATAGATCTATCTATGTTATGATGAATTGCTTTCATGTTGTTTCAATGAGTAGATCTTGTATCTATAAATAGCCAAATTTTCGGTTCTCGAAGCATCCGGACACCCGATTGAAGTCACGCTTTCCGGCTTGCTGTGTGTTAGACGCAGTACATCACTTTTTGTGTCAACATATTCTTTTTGAATTTTAATACTGCATTTTATTTTATTTTATTATAGTTAATTACTATTATGTTTTGTGATGTATTTGGTTATATTTCGTAGTATACATGTGTTATTTTATGATGAATTTTATGATGTTTTTTTATGTTCACATAGTCTCTGTGTTATATTTTTTTAGGTTCTCATAGTATATATGTGATGTTTTCAATTTGTTTTTTTGTTGTTTACATGTTATATATTTGATGTTCTATGTTGTATTTTTATGATGTTCTTATAGTATATACGTGATGTTCTAATGTTCACATGGTATTCATATGATGTTCTACATTGCATTTTTGCGATATTCACACAATAAATACATGATGTTTATATAGTATACATATAATGTTTTATGCTATGTTTAGTGATATTTGTGTAGTGTTCATGTCATGTTCTACGATGTATTTGTAGGTTTAGTAGTATACAATGGTGTTATTGGATAGTTTTTTTGTTCAGTAGTTTTCTTTTCTTTTTTATTTGACTAATTAATTATTAAACATATTTTATTATTCATATTTTAATTATTAAACATATTTATTATTATATTTCATTAAACATATGATTCCTTATAACCAAGTTTTGATTAGCACTAATACGTATGCTATGTGAACATCACGTATGTTATAAGTTGAACTCAGAGTAGTGGTTGTCACTTTAGTAGGAGAAAAAATTACCACATATCTATTTATGTTTTACATTTTTACGCAATTTAAGACCTCTATTAATGACTACGACCTCCATTATGTAAGTTACTATTGATATCAATATGACAATATCGTGTTAGTTCGTATCAAATGAAAATGCAATCTTGATATTTTCTCAGTACATAAGCACATATATATATTTAGACATAGATATATTCTAACTTTAATTTCATTTGACTCATATTGTGCAAACACATGGTGATAAATACTCGTGTCGTTCAGTTTTATAATGAGTGAATTGCTAACATAAAGCCATTTTAGGTTGAGGGTGTTCAACTAAACTACTGCGAAAGTAGAGTTCAGCATGTCTCTTGACTTTGTGTTGCACAAGTGTTGAGCTCTGAGGCGGTAGTCAATGGTGAGGTGAAGGTCAAGTAAAGACAGACCATGCTTATGGACTGAGTGGTAAAGGGAGGACGTGAGGCTTGGACCGAGGGACCAAAGGGTCTGAGGACTAGCCGTGGTGGCTAACACTTGGGGCATTGACAAGTGAAAGAGGACATGGAGGTGACCGTGTTGACCAAGTCAAGATGATGATCGAGCAAGTCAAGCGAGAAGGCTCTGGAAGACTTGGCGCGGTCGACGAGGTGACATGTGTTGAGTGCGGGGATGCGTATGGAGTATGCTACTTGCAAAGCGGTTTGGTGGTTGGGACCTCGAAACCATCGGTGGCTGGTTTATGGGTTTGGGCCTGAAAACTTGGTTGGAGCTTCCGAGGAAGCAGGGATGCATGTGGTGGAATTCTGGTAGTTGCGCCGAGGTGACGACAAGTCCAAGCAAGAAGCGTGTTCATCCGATGAAGATGATGAAGAAGATTCGAGCGAGTTGGATCATAATGTCTTAGGGCTAGGTGATTCTCTCATGTATCAAGGGGCTATTTAGAAATGTCCAATACACCCTGTTAAATAAGGATGATGGGATTCTAAGTCCCTCACCTCTTTCGTTACCTCATTTCCTCCTCCCACCTTCCTTAGACTCTCACCCTCTCCCTTAGATTTCTTGCTTAGAGGTCCACAGATGCTTTGGTGATTCATCCATGTAACTTGAACCAATTGATCAGGAATGGAGGCTTTAACCTCCTCGTGCCATGGTGGTGTCAATTCTTAAATCTATTGAGTCCTTGTTCATCTTGTTTTTACATTTTCTCGTTATCGGTTTTCACTCAAATCTGTCCATACTTGATCTTTTTGCGATCCGTTTTTTGGAGAGTATGCTATAAACCCTTGTGAAGCTTTCCAACGAAGGAATTGAATTGGTTTGGGTGAGCATGTAGATCAACTGTTTTTTGTGTCTATATTCATTTCCTCTCGTTCTTTTGGTTCTTGATTTTCTCTGAAATTTGTGAGTGTCAAAAGGCTATGATTTTCATACAGTAGATTCACATATACCTTGAGAGCCTTCTCACAAATTTAAGGTCAATCGAAGTTGAAACGAAAGAGATACGATGTTTTTGTTTCAATCTGAGTAGTTTTCGAAGGCACTGGACTCGCCCACCGGATGCGTCCGATGGTTTTTAGCCTAGCATCGGACGCTGACCACTTGTCTTTGTCTCTCCCGCTGTTCCAGCATCTGGTGAGTGATTGAGTCACAATTTTGCCCGTAACTTTCTCGTGTGGATTCGAAATCAAGTTCTATTTGTTGCATTGAATTAGTATTCACTAAGGAACATGATGGAATACTTTTGAGACCAGTTCTCATAAGTATTTTTATGTGAGCTCTTGCCTCTTCTCTCTATGGGTTGAGAGCTTCGCTATTGGAGTTTTAGTTTGGGGTTTTGGCTTTCAATAGATCCGCTCTACCTCTTGGTAATCACCAAAGGTATCAACCCACTCTTGGGTCATGATCTTACTGCTCGTGTGTGTTTGCTTCTTGGGTTTTTATTTTGGGAAGAGTGGTCCAAATATTTCTGAGAGAAATTTGAGGTTCCCATTCACCCCACTCAGGTCACCGTTTTGGTCCTTCAATTGGTATTTGAGCCAGTTAAGGATCATTCCACCTTAATTGGTCTATGATCCATAAAGGCGACATGGAGCGTGGTTCTGGAAAACCATCATTCTTCGATGGAACAAACTACCTGTACTAGAAGAGTTGCATGTCCGCTTATTTTTAGGGAGTTGATTGGCTTGTGTGGGAGATTTGTGAGGATGCCAATTATGAGGTTCTTGCTCCTCGCGTGGGTCAAGACCAAGTGATCCAACATAACGCAAATAGCAAGGCTGATAGCATATTCTTTCTGAGCCTTTCACTTAACTTCCTGAGTTTGAGCGAGTCTTGAACTTTTGTACGTCTCAGGAGACCTGCAAATTCTTGAAAGATTTCATGAGGGTAATACCCAAGTCAATCCATACTCTGTGACATGTACAAAAGAGAGTACGAGAAATTTGTTCAGATGGGTGGCAAATCTATTGGCACAATGGTTTCTCGATTCCAATCGATTGTAAAAAAGATGCGCGCCAATAGAGCTTGTTTGCCTTATTATGATCATGAGATGGCTATCAAACGTTTACATGCCCTTGATCAGAAGTGTGGAAGTTAAGGTGGCTGCAATTCAAGAGTCATCTAACTACGAGACTCTCACCGTGGATGAGCTTTTTAACAAGCTTAAGTCCACGAAGATCGACCACTAGACCCGAGCCAAGCTAGAGAACCCTTCTACTCCAACCATGGCTTTGGTATAAGATACTAGTGGGTTGAGCTCTTCTTCTAACCCTTCACAAGAGTTCTTTACTTTGTCTTCTTTCGTCTCTGACACAGAGGAGTCAGTGGAGGCGCTCAGAGACGACGAGCTGGCTCTGGTCATGAGCCGGTTCTCGTGGTTTCATGATAACCGCTTGAATCATCGGCGTGGTGGTCAGAAGCAGGGATGCTATGGATGCAAAGATCTCTATCACTTCATTGTCAACTGCTCCAAGAAGACCAAGCACAACTTCGGCAAGGGCAAGTCAAAGCCCGAGTTTACGTCCTTCGACAAGTATAAGTCCAAGAGGGGCTTCAACAAGGATGTTGTCAATAAGAAGATACTCATGAAGGAGAAGGCCTAGCAGCACAGCTTCCTCGCGTCACTCAGTGACCTCGACGACTCCTGCGACGAGTGTGGCTCTCCCTCCCCGAGCGAGGATGATGAGTCCGAGAGGAAAGTTGAGGACAAGCTCAACGGTCTCTGCTTCTACGTCAACTCTGAGAACGACAGCTTGTGCACCTTGGCACATGGAACCGAGGAGACCGGTTAGGACGACATGATCGACGACATCGACACATCCGAGGTATCACCTTCAGTTGAGTCTCTTTTTGCTGAGGTGAATTCCCTTAGTGATACTGTGTTTAGACATGATGCTTTGCTTAAGCGCGCTGCTTGTGAGAGGAAGGAATTCAAGGAAAAATATGACAGAGCGCTTAAGGATCTTGAGTTTGCTAGAACGACTATGACTATTTCTAAGGGGACAAAGTGTGATACTTTTGCCATGCATATGTCTATTCTCATTTCTCTACAAGATAAGTATAACACTTTGTTGGATGAGCATAGTGAGCTGAAGGCTAGCCTACTTTGTTGGGTGCGTGCAAGTCTTTCTGAGGCTTGCGATCTAAGCTAGCACAAAAGGAGGCTAGGATTGTTGTTTTAAAACGGCCAGTTCAGATAGCACTTCTTCTAGGTCTAATCGCTTTGAGGCTTTGGAGTTGGAGGATTAAGTCATGTAGACATGACAAGATGCAAACCAAGGAGGAAAACATATACCTTCGGTCCATTTTGAGTTGATTGTTTTGTAGTGAGTTGTAGTGGGGGATGATGATCAGTCACTTTAGGAGGGGAACTAGATGTCTGGGTTAGGTTGTGCACTAGGTCGGAAGGGCGAGAGTTCTTTTGGAAAGATTGGTGAGTGTAGTGGACTGAGCCCAAGTGAGAAACCCACCACTACTCCCAAGCTTACCAAGATCACCCCACCTAAGCCCCACCACTATAGCAAGTGTGGATTCCCAAACCGAATTATCTCCGGAGCCCACTTGATACTCTGCCTAACATATCTGAGGATCCCCTTCCTAAGACCAAGTTAGCTAGACCAAGCCATTCCCACAAAAGAGTGAACAACCAACCGCCCAAGAGAGAGGTAAGGCATCATTGTGACTATTGCTAGAGGGATGTGCACTTAGCTGATTTTTGTTTTAGGAGGAAGAGAGATAAGCGGCGTGAGTACGAGTTGAACAACCGGGACATGTACCTTCCACCAGTTGTCGCACGTGTATCGCCTGTTCAGAGGCATAGCTCTAGACCGAGAGGTGCAATGCCTCAAGGTGCTAGGGCTTAGGTTGCGAGACCATGCGATGGTCGTGCCTAGCGACGTACTGGTTGTGACCTATACGACTTTGGACCTCGTGGCGGTGGCTTTGTCTCCCACAACGCTAGCAGATCACATTTTCTCTATCGTGGTGATCGTTATTCTCCTATGGGACATGTCATGTTTGGTGTTTTTTCTATCACTTTTCAGGGGCAAATGTCCCAACACTGTTATCCTTCATAGTTTACTAACCTCAGTGTTGCGCCATTTGCTCAACCCATGTCTTTCTACTGATTCAGGAAAGAGGAACTAGCTTTGATCATTGTCAAACCTCTTTGAAGCTTCATAGAACCACTGTAATTTTTAGCTGCATCAGTTTACCATGGATATGTTTTTTCCTTGGCTTGGTTATGATTATTGTTTTGGTGCATTGACTTCTTTAGGATGACATGAGGAAGAAGGTGGAAATGTTGGAGAAGAAACTGCATTGGTTGGGCGAGAATGTGTTTATCAATGGCATCACAACCACAAAGCTCAAGAAGGACCAGCAAAAACTTGGTCGAAAGGTGTAGAAGATGAAGAAAAAACCTTGATGCAATTTATATGTGTACTATCCACTTGGGTATGCACATGCTCATATGTGTAAAGACCTATGTTGTGGTAGGACTTGTTCTTTTGGTTCTGCCTTAATATATGTGTATATGCTAATTTGGACTATAATGGACAGTTATGGTAATTGGTGTTCTAGATGCTGATGCATTATATGTATATGCTAATTTGGACCATAATTTCCAGTTATAATACTCGTGTTTCTAGATGCTAATGCATTATCTATTATATATGTATGATTTGGCATCACAAGTGTGATATCAATTGCTTCTTGCTTTTGTTGTGACACTAAGCCACTAAACTTATCCTCAGTTGTCCTGATCGGTTAACTGGAACCTCCTCAATGGAGATCAATCACATAATTCTTCAGATGTGGGAATTGCCTTTTTTATAATTAGTTTTTCCCTAAGAAAATGGAGTTGAAATGGACAGTTGATTCAAGCAGTAATAAATGAAAGGTGTTACAACTAAAGATGGAAGCACAACTATACATAATGTGTTTCGGATAATAAAATCATCTCCCATTCTGACTTTTTGAGCAGTGCCAATAAATTAAAGAAGAAGTTCAAAACATAATGCAATTCCTTAGCTAGCACAAATATTTAGAGAATACAACACACAAATACATCAAGTCGCAGACCACAATTATTTTACTCAAAATCACTATATTCACCACCATCATCATCAGATATTGTCACTGGTCCTTCATTTTGACTATCATACTATTCAGCAGGTTAGTCATGGTCAGCAGGTTCAGCAGGTTAGGAAGGAATAAGCATTGTTGCATCAGGTCTTCATGGTATGAATGGGGATGACACAGTGACAGACAAGATATATCCCAAGTGAATTCTGATACGGCCCAACAAATCTCCTAGCAGTCTGACTCTGGCCTCCCGCACAGGAAGGAAGGCACTCCGCCTAGGGTCAGTCTGCCATTGAACCTTGGGGGCAGGCTGCGTCACTACGTCAAAAATGATTTTGCGCAACGGTGGCAAAATGCCCTCCATGGCGGCCACCATTTCTGTCCGCCACGGTTAGTAGAAGCACGGCCGGTAGCCAGAGAGCCCGCTATGGTTAACCATTTACCGCAGCGGGCAGCATAACATGCCCGCTGCGGTTAATATCGATTAACCGCAACGGTCGCTGTAAGGTTACCGCCACGGTTAATACATTTACCGCAACAGTCTCATTAGGGCGTCTGCTGTAGTTAATCAGTATTAAACGTAGTGGTCATTTTATAATGTTCGCAACGGTTATGTCTTTTATAAATAGCTACAGTTCGTCCTTCTTATTCCTCACAGCTTCTCTCTTCCAAGACTCATAGGGGGAGGCTTTGCCCGAATTTTTGACCAAACCATTAGATTGAGGTTTTGAGTGTTGTTTTGGAGGAGAAGGACATCATAAGAGGTATTTAAAAGGTTCCCATGGTCTTTTCTTTCTCTCTTTTCCTCTTTTTTGACCTCTTTAGATCTAGATCTAGTTTCATAGAGGAAGGAGAGAAAGCTTGTGTTTTTATCTAGAATCATAATATTAGATACCTAAAAGCTTTTAAAGGATTCCCATGTTTTTTTTTCTCTCTCTTTTCCTTGCTTTTTGACCTCTCTATATCTAGATCCAAAAACATCATGGAGGAAGGAGAGAAAACTTGTATTTTTTTATCTAGAATCATAATATTAGATGCCTAAAAGCTTTTAAAGGGTTCCCATGCTCTTTTCCTTGCTTTTTGAGCTCTCTAGATATAAATCTAGATCTAGATCTAGATGTAGATTAATGGAGGAAAGAGAAACCTTGTGTCTTTTTTTATCTAGATTCATAATATTATATGCCTAAAAGCTTTTGTTGTTTATGTGTACGGTTTGCAGGCAATATGGATAGGTCAGAATGGATATACAAGATTAGTAGAGTACTTGATCTACGGTATCTCACCGAAGTGAGGAAGTTTATTGCCGCTGCGAGAGCTCACAATGATAGATCGAAGCAGATGACAACCGTGTGTCCGTGTTCTCACTGCAAGAATCTGATCGCCTACAATGACAATGGCAAGGTGCAATCTCATTTGATTCGATTTGGTTTCGTAGAGAATTACGCAATCTGGACTCATCATGGCGAAAGTGTCAACCCGAGTGGTGGTGGTGCATCTAGAGTGAGCTTGGCATCGACGACGGCGAACCAAGAGCCACGTGCGCCAGAGGTCTCATGTTTAGCCACAACATCGCCAGCCTGCAACGACATTAATGTTTGTGATTACATCACGGTGGAGGATCTACTCGAGGACATGGAAGATGATGATGGTGGTCAAGAGGCCACCGTGTAGGAACCCGAGGATGTGCAACTTTTTGATGATTTAGTGAAGCACATCGATGAGGATGACGTTGTGAATGGTTCCCCAAAGTGGTTGGAAAATTTCAGAGAGATGCAACAGATGTCACTTGATCATCTGTATCAGGCACTGTTCGCCTACACGGTCGTGTAGCCCGTGTACACACCGTGTAAACGCTACACGGTGGTACACCGTTTCCGTTTAATCAGCTGTTTTGACCATTTAAACGCCGTTTTGCCCATTTAAACACCCGTTTTTCCGAATAATGGGCTAAACAGAAGGTGACCGACTGTTTACCGTTTAGCGTTTAGGATAACATTGTTATTAGGATGGTGGCGAATGTTCGGAAGAGTGCACCGTGCTCCGTTTTATCCTCCACATGTTGATGATGAAGGTCCGACATGGTTGGTCTGACAATAGCTTCAATGAGCTGTTAAGTTACCTTGCTACCACGTACACGAAAGGTAACAAGTTTCCCATGAATACTTATCAGGCAAAGAAGTTGATTCGTATAGTGTCGATGAAACAAGGCATCAATGGGGGACAAGGAAGCGCCAGGGGGGCAACAAGGCACGAAGGAGGCACCAAGGAAGGATCCAGGCATGAGCGCTAAATCACCACCGTACACTACTACATTCGAAAGGTACGATATCGTGATGCATAATATCCTGTTAAACTTTCTATCCCAAAAAAGGCTAGTAACCTTTCTTAAACTCTCTTAACCATTCTCTAGGCCTCCAAATACTCGCCAACATCTATTTCTGAAAGCGGAAGACTGTCCTATCAACTATGAGCGTGGGAAGTTCTTGATTCCTAAGACACAACTCATAGACGAGGAACTATGGGATATAAGGAAATTTCATCTGTGGAATATGGAAGGGGCAGAAGCCGGGATGTCAAGTTTTACAATCAAGATTCCCCCGGAGTACTTCCACTTGCCCGAAACTATTACTCTTCCCGTAGACTTCCGCGACATGTATAATCTATTGCGGGAAGCATACCTTGATATAGTCCAAGTCACCCTATTCAATCTGTAAGTCTCATTGTCAGTTATACAGATTTCAGCACTACTAATGGTCAACTATATACTTATTATGACACGATGGCTTTTCCGTGCAGGACGTCGGTGATAGTAAGCAACAAAAAGAAACATCATGTTCTCTAACTCTCTCCGGCGCATATTGCTGAGATAGTCATCAAAGAGTATGAGATAACGGATCGAACGTTGACCGTGTGGCAGAGGAAACAGAAATACGACGACAATATGAAAGAGGAGAAGAAGGTATTGTCAAGGTACATCCTATTAGTGATGAGGAAGGTCCACCAGGATGTGCCGCCCTGTATCAAGGCGGCTTACCACTTTGGGTAAGTCAAAATTGTACATAGAGCTAAGTGGCTAGGATCATAAACTCACATCGTCGTCGTAACCTGTAATTTGTTTGAATGGTGTAGCTAGGGCCAAGTCGATGGCCACTGGGTTGCATTTCTCATCTATCCTCAAGATGGTAGGGCATGCATATTTGACTCATTGAGGGTACCAAACAGGCCAGGGTACAAGGCCTTCGAAGATTGCTTGAAAGCGTAAGTCACCAAGCTTTTCGATCATTTACGGTTATATCGTACGTATTCAAATTGTTGCTAACTAACACTAATGCATTTCGTATAGTGCTTACAAGGCATACCCCAAGGAACCCTAATGTTGGGATTAAAGAAGTGAAAAGTTCAAGAAGAAACATGAATACCACTTAAAGATTCGACGTGAATTCCCCGTAAGTATTCCAAAGATTCATCATGTTTTCCTATATATGTATTGTTCTAATGCTTCTATATCGATCTTGCAGTGCGCTAAACAACCTTATGGATCAAAGGCATGTGGCTTGTACACCTGCTGAGAGTCCCAATGGTGTTTTGGGTTTGAGTAATTGATGAAACCCACCTAAGTATTAACCTTGATCTCTAAGTGTGAATCATGAGATAAGTTGGTACATACCATGTGATGGAGCAAGGTGGATCAAGAGAGGATAGCACAAGCTCTAGCATGGTGGTGGAAAGGAAAATGGTGTGAAGGCAAAGGTGATTGCTAGGAACCATTTTCGGTTTGGTGATCAAGACATCATAGAGAATGTGATCACATTTAGGATAGATAGCCGTACTATCAAGGAGGGAGCTCTTAAGTATGATTATGGTTATCATGCGCCACTAGGTTCATATGCATTGCACTAAAATCAATCGAACTAGTGGAAACAACCAACTTAATCCAAGATAAGTGTGAACTAAAAGCTAACACACGTGCACAAGTGTTGGGATCACTTAGTATTGGCTCTTGGAAGCTTGGAGAAGTTGGAGGAAGTGTTTGGGCAGCTCAAAGAGCTTCGGATGGAGGTCCGGACGCTAGGGTTTGGTGCCATCCGGACCATCGGCGATGGGTCCGGAGGCACACCCTAGGTCGGCTCGGCTGAGAGAGTAGTCCGGACGCTGTTTGTGGTCCGGACGCTCAGCTCTGGACGCAGGGTCCGGAGTTTGGAGCTCTCTATTGCTCTCTGGAAAAGTGATCCGAACGCAGGATGATGGTCCGGACCAAGAACCGGACGCGGGTCTGGAGGTGCTGGCTGCTCGGGGCAGCTCTCGGGTGTTCTCGGGCGCGCGGAAATATATTTCCAGACCCATGAACAGTAGAGTCCGGACGCTACTGTTGCTAGCGACCGGAGGCACGTGGCGCGCTGCGGTGTGCGTGGGAAGAAGCCGATTCAAACGGCTAGGTGACCGGACGCATGGCCGTTGGTTCGGACTACGCTTGGCACGCGACCGGAGGTTGCGTCCGGAGTGGCGAACAGAGGGGATGTCTCTCTGTGTGGGGGCATCCGGACGCCGTTGATGGTCCGGACCCCACACTCTTTCTTGCGTCTGGAGGTGGCGCAGAAAGCTTTTTTTATGGGCAAAACGGCTAGTTGTGAGTGAGGGCTATATATAGCTATATGGCCGGCCCTTTGAAGAACTTCTTGCACATTCTCATCACTCACACACTTGTGTTCATTTGTGAGAAGCCCACCACTCATTCCTCTCAACATATTTGACATATTCATGAGAGATTGAGTGAATCCAAGTGCATTGCTTTGTTGATTGCATTCTAGTGGCACATGGTGATCGTCGTCATCGCGGAGCTCTTGTTATTCTTGGAGATTGCCATCTCCTAGACGGCTTGGTGCAACGAGGATCGTTGAGCGGAGGAAGGTTATTGTCTCCGGCTCCGATCGGTGGATTGTGAGGGGTTCTTGAACCTACCTTGCGGGAGATTCGCAAAAGGTATCTCTAGTGGATTCCTCGTAGCTTGGAGATCCCCATCTTGTGTTGGTTGTGCGGCACCCTTGAACAGGTTTGGCTTTGATTGCCAATTAGCGCGTGAACCTCCAAGTGGGTGTATCGCTACAACGAGGACTAGCTTGTTGGCAAACAAGTGAACCTCGGTAAAAAATCTTGTGTCACATTGTCTCTACCGAGGATTTCATATTGTGATTGATTGGTTATCTTATTGCTACTCTCCTCGTCGGTATACCTAACTCTAGCTTTGCATTTACATTCTTACACTCTTGCAAAGTAGAGCCTCTAGCTTAGCTTGTGTAGCTTAATAGTATAGCTCTAAGTCTCTAGCTCTTGTGTGTGACATAGATCATCTTTCTAGTGAATAGAATTGGTAGGTGGCTTGCCTAACCTTAGTGCTAGTGCAAACTTGCTTATAGTCGTGTTTTATTGTAACAAGTTTGCTAAGTGTTGTTGTAGAAAATTTAATTAGGCTATTCACCCCCCCTCTAGCTATGCCTAGACCTTTCATATGTGCACAACTAAAGTAGTGCAAGGAGGACACCAGCAACTGGAAGAAGCTCAAGGCGGGAGTCAAGCATTGGGAATGCATTACGAAAGACCAACTTGCTTTCAAGTAACTCAAGGCGGACATCTATAAGTTCCTACTTGAGAAATGTGTGCTCGAAGGGCAAGAATTCTTCGACGATGAGGGTGACCTGGTGGTTCTACCTGAGTTCGAGAAGTTTAGGAAATGGGACACCATGCTCCATCCCACAGATTACAAACACCAAATGGAAATTTGAATTAGACATGTAATCCTTGGTTCCATTTGTGTATTGTTGACACAAAAAGCGTCGGATCTGCGAACACCTCGGCTTATACCCGAACTCGATATCCAAAGGTGTGCCAGTTGATTTGACCAGTTAATCAACAAGGACGATAACTAGAACAACAATGAACGAGACGACAACGATACGCCCGGACGTCAAGGCTCAGATTGCTCAAAAAGCGGAACTCGCGAGGTAGATGGAGATCTTGTAGATGCAGCCCGTCGAGATCGTAAGAACTCGTAGGTAGATTATAACTAATGCGAAAAAGGTAGATGCTGAAAAGTAAGACAAAAATAATAGATTTGTTTGATTGTATTGGATATCCTCAATACGAGCCCTAGATACATATTTATACTCCGGTAGGAGGAGTTGTACACAGACACGACTCATACCTAAACAAACTCCTACATTCAAGGAAATAAATGACTCACGCAAGAGTCAGACTCAAACTAATATAATAATACTGGTATAAAATCACCAGTTTCCTTATCTATTCTCCTCGCGATGACACTTTCCATCGGCAGATTTCTTTCCATCCGCAACCTTCTTCCATTACCATCGGCATCTGTCTACTGACGTCATCTATATCCTGCATCCATCGGCAACATTCCCGATCGGCAATGTTCTCCTGTCTCCATCGGCAACATTTTTTGATCGGCAAATACCCTTCTTTTATCTTTGACGTTTCTTCAATCTCCTGCTTCTATCGATAATCTGATTGGCGATATTCTGACGCCGATAAGGAGAAGTAGCCATCCTTCCACCAATTATTGCATCCGGTTCATATTGACACATACCAAAAAAATGGTGTCAACACATGCCCCTCAATTTCGGAGTATAAAATATCTTATGCACCGAAATTTGCTCTACTGTAATCTTACCCTCCAAAATTCCACTGCTATTTTGATTACCGTGCAGCGTCGCTGTAAATTACGAACAACTCCCGCAACTGTAGCACCAACAGTTGCAACTCCTCGATCACTACGCAGACTCATTGCGATATACTCCCATACCTTTGTCCAGTCAAAAAGAAAATTCGAAAAGGCCCCTTGACCCAGACCTATAAAGATCATCGTCCGTTCTCCTTTCCACCCTAAGTTCACATCTTCACCTTTGTTCCACCATCATCTCCGAAGAGCACCAGCGGCGGTTCTTCCTCTCTCATCAAGAATCACGCTCCCTGCAAGAACTCCTACTTCAATGGCGATCAACTTCACCGTCCCCGCGGTAATTTTTTCTCTTCCCTTCCTGTATATGCTGCAATTTTATCTTTTTGTACCGTCTTACAATACCTTCTCTCTTCCTTTCTTTTCTTTTCTGGATCTAGGAAATGCGCAAGAAAATAGTGATCCCTACCGATCAAGCATATTTCTGCTGTCTAGGCCCGATGGGAAATCCCGATCCAACTAACCTCATCAACGCAGAAACCAACCGTATCCCATTTAGATCCGAATGCTTCGATCTGGGGTTGTGGACAAACACCTTCCGTTCATGGCCCAAACCTACCAAAGGATGGAAAAATTGGTACCTCAGGATGGCTAGATGACAACAGACCTATTGGTCAGAACGCAACATAGATTATTGCATTAGATTATCACTTGCCGATATGACTAAGAATGAAAACATGATGATTGCTGCTTCTTATTTCTGGTCCGATACGATGAACGCATTCCTATTCAAACATGGACCAGCTACTCCTACTCTTGCCGATGTGTACATGCTCACCGGCTTGGATGTCTCTTCTGCCGATAACACCTCCCTTTTTTAGAAGAAACCTGAGCAGCGAGTAACTATTCGCAATACCGTTGGCTGCACTGGGTATATCCAAGAATATCAAAAGACCGGATCGGTAGACCAAAGGGAGCACATCATTTTCCTGAACATGTGGCTAGAGAAGTTCATCTTCTGCGGTAGAATAGTTGGACCTACCGATACGTATCTTTCTGCAGCAAAACTTCTAGCCCACGGAAGTCTTCCCCTTGGCCGATATCTCCTTGGTTCAGTTTACTATCTTCTACACCAGGTGTCCAGAAAACTGCTGCTAGGCGAGCCCATCGGCAACCTTGGAGGTTCTTGGTGGTTCATTAACTTATGGCTAAACGCCCACATGCATAAATGTCTTCAATTTGATTTGTTCAGCCGGCGATTTCCAAGAGAAATATCTGAGGATTATGTGTTCGCCGAAAATGAATCGGCAACCCGTTTTCCGCTTAACTTCGGGAAGCCATGATAGTGCTACCTGGAACCGATGCCAACGAAGTTCAATTTGGTCTGTTCTTCCAGAAATTCTACTCCGGACTTCCGGTTGCAGAACGGGTCTGGTGGCCTTATAACGATGAATACAATCGATTTCCACTCTCCCTCAGCCTTACCGATGGGACTATACCTCAGAATGAAGGAAGCATGAAGGCTACCATCACTCCCCAGGCCATTCCAGTTAACATCTTTAGGAGTGGGAAGAACACTTCTCCATCTTATGAATTTTATTACCCATCGGCAGCAGCAAGACAACTAGCATTTGGTCAATTACCGATCAAACTCAGTTATGCTAACGTGATAAAACCAAGAGGAACTATCTCCAATGCTACGGACTGGAACAAGATAGTTACTCTCTCCCCTCGGGCCGATGTAACAAACATTGACTTTTCTTCTTGGACACCGACGTCTTTTTTCACTAAGTCATATAAATCCTGGTGGCAAGAATGGAAAGATCAACTATTCGCCGTATCATCACATTACTATCGGCATTTGATTGATGATGATCATATTATTCCTGATGATGCGGTGAGTTTACTTTTGATTTTATTCCTTCCTTCTCTTCAAATACATCAGTAACTAATTTCCTGTCAACGGGTTAATGATCCAATCCCCCAAAAGAGCAGACGCGGTAAATATTTCAACCTACGACTAATGAACCCTATGTCAGCAATCGGCAGCAAGGCCCCTTCACTGGCTACTTTCACGTATGGAAAAACATCCAAAGTCACCCTCAAACCCAAAAAACCGATTGAGGTTGCTACTATTCCATCGGTCACTGCCACTGTCTTAGCACAATCTTCCGAGGTAACAGTCTCCATTCTCTGTGCCGATTATAAATTCTCACCTGCAGTATCCACTTAATCTTCACCTCGCATGGCATGCTCCCTTTCGCAGCTAATGAGTTCATCGGCAGCGGTCCCGAATGTACCAAGTTTCTCCAATTCGGTCTGCCGATGTCCCCCATGCGCAAAAATCGAAGCGTCACAGCTCCTCGAGTGCTTCTCCCCGATCAAAACATCCAAAGCCGTCAGCCCCAATTGCTTCACCAGCTGCGTCTTCTCAAACTACGACCGATACACCAGCACCAGAGACAACATCGGCATCTATCCCTATCCCCCCTATACAGACAAGTCCATTGGCAACCATCGCCAACTCGCAAGATACAACTGTGCCAACCGATTTACCAAGCCCAAGGCAAGAAACTCATCTGAAAACGGTAAGTTCGTCTGTCACAAACTTTTCAAAACACAAACTTATGATTAGAGAATTCTAACTCTCTTCTTTTCAGGCCCAAGACTCCCCAAATAGTCTATTCTCTTTTGCCATCAACTTGCCGGAAGAAAATGAAGAAGAAGAAAGCTTTGCACCATTATCAAACGCTATATCGGCAGAAGTAAAGACCAAACTTGAAGCACTGTTATCCTTACTGCAACAAAGTACTTCTGACCTAGTCCAAGATTCCAATGCAGTAAGGGTAGCTTTCAAGGAAATTCAGGGCCAGCTACCCGCCGATATCGAAGAGATACTCTTCCAAGCAGCGTTTATTGAAAGTCGACAACTCCAATATCAACGGGCTTTTACGCCGTATTGTCGATAGGATTACCCAATCAAAGCTTGAAGAGGAGATACTCAAGTTCAAGCAAACTGCGGATGAAAAGCACAAAGACATCAACCACCCGGAGTCTTCTAACAGCGAACAAGAGATCATCTGCCTATCGGCACAAAGAGAAAAACGGTTGGCCGAACTGAAGAAAGTAGATGAAGCTCTAAATTCAGCTAACCAGAAAAAGATTCAACTCCCAATCACCACCAATATTTTGCAACAAGAAAGGGATGCCAATGCCCATGAAGCTCTTCTGCTGAGGAGCAAAATCAAGCCAGTTGAGGGTTCTGCCGATGACGACGCTAGGAAAATAGAGGAGACGAACCAGATTCGCCTGCGCGCGATTTCCTCCATCCAATCCCTGTTGTAATCTGCTGTGTCGTTAACTATGATCTCTGACAATTGATTTTGCTTGTAATATAACGTTTGTGCATTCTTCTACGGATGTTCTACATGATAATTCTATCATCGGTGTGTGCATTCACATCACTTTTTATGCATCTATCCGGATAAGCACTTTGATTGCATCGCGGCGTACTATTCGATCCGACCACGAAGCATTATTTAATTTCGTAATTTAACACCGATCAACACATTAAGAGTACATCGGTGCATTGATTACCGACATAGCTGGAACCAAGCTAACAGGTAATCGATGTTTGATTATTTTTGGTCTTAAACCAGGTATTTCTATATAGTTCCGAATAAAGCAAACCTCATCATTCAACGATTGTTTACATTGAAAAATCCAACCTAATAAAATTAATCTAGACTTATTGCTATCATCGATATTTATCTCTACTAAATCATCTACCGATGTAAACCCCCACCTAGGCTCTCCATCATCGGCCAACCGATATATTAAAATTCCTCTTTAGAGAACTGCCTGGATTGGTATGATCTAGTAATCGGCAACTTTGAGAAACTCAGTATCCCAAGCTTCGCCTGATATGCACTTGGTTTGCTTGTAAGTTTCTGATTCTGCCGATGCAACCATTGACGGGGCTTCACTCCGGACGATCTCAATCTTGTCCCCGACCCATTGCATGAGGTTTTGATGCATCGTGGAAGGAATACAACAATTAGAATGAATCCAATCCCTTCCTAGGAGCAAGTTGTAGGTACCTTTACCGCTGATCACAAAAAACGTTGTCGGCAAAGTTTTGCTGCCGATAGTTAATTCTATGCATATTGCTCCCATAGTTGGTGACACATTACCTTCAAAATCTTTCAGCTTCATGTCTGTCTTGACTAAGTCTTGGTCACCTTTTCCAAGCTTCCTGAACATGACATACGACATTATATTAATCGACGCCCCACCATCGACTAACATCTTTGATATCGGTTGCCCATCGACTTTGCCCTTGACAAACAAAGCTTTCAAATGCTGCCTTTTATCATCGGCAGGTTTCTCAAAGACAGCTGCCATCAGATTTAGCACTAGCTGAGCCATATCAGCAGCTTCTTCTTCATTATCAGTAGGTGTCATGAACTCCATCGGCAACATAACAACCATATTGACTTCTGCCGATGGATTCCTTTCCTGGTCTTTTGGCTTCCATCCTTGAACTGGAAATCCTCCCTTCGAAGGGTTCTCACCATACTGCAGATCATTCTGGCGTTCGCGCTGGATCCTCCTTCTCTGAGTCTTCGTCAGACCCTTGGGACACCATTGAGGAAGCTTAGTCTTCCAAACAGGCTGGTACTGTTTCTCACCATGTCGGCTTGCACTACCCCTTATGTTTGGATCTCTGGAGAATATCTCTTCATCGAGCACCCTCGCATCAGCCATCTCTTCAAGCTTCTCTTGACGAATACACTTGCCGAGCCTGTCATGTACACTGAGTTTGCCCCCAAGTCGATCATGCATTGATTCCTTTCCCCGGATCAGCCTAGCATAGCTGGATTCACGATCTTCAAAGCGAAACTCCCTCTTTGATCGATCGGTAGGATAGTACCCATTGCATTCAGGACAATTATCGGCAGTGGGCAGCTTGATGCCTTCTTCCCAGCAATGGACGAAGAAGGGGCACTTCTAATGATCTTTATGCTGATACCACTCTTGCCATCTCTCTTCTTCCCGCTGCCGATGTTGTTCTTCTTGTGAACGCTTATATTCTAGTCGCGGTCTTCTATGCGTGATCACAACACCATACGATGAACGTCTCTTTGACTATCTGGAGCCATTGCTTTCATCGGCAGTTCTTTTACCCTCCCTTTCATCGGCAAGCTTTTTTCCCTTTACATCTTGTATAGCTATTTGATGTTCAGGATCCACCGACGAATTCTTCTTGGCTACTTCCGATGTCAGTACTTTGACCTTTCCACTAATTTCCACCATATTATTAGGAAACGGATGCTGGTCAATTTTCATCGGCCTCTGGGCTCTAGAATTTTCAAACTTAATTCGCCCAGACTCGATTTCTGACTGCAGCTGCTGCCTAAAGACTTTGCAATCATTGGTACTGTGTGAGGTTGCATCATGCCACTTACAGTACCTCATCCTTCTAAGCTCTTCAGCCGATGGAATCACTTGATTAGGCGCCAGCTTAATCCGCCCTTCTTGAAGCAACAGATCAAATATTCTATCGGTTTTAGCAGTATCGAAAGTAAATCTTTCAGCCTCCTTCTGACCAAACGGACAGGATATCGGCCTCTTATCCTTTACCCACTCAGCAACGTCGATATCCGTCCCTTCGTCTGATTCAGAATCTTCTTCTTGTTCAATGAAAGATACCTTCTTGTTCCAAGTCTTTCTAGGTTCGAAGGCTTTAACTTCTTGATCGGCAACTCTCTGCACGAGATGGCTGAGGCTTTCGAATTCTTGAGATGCATATTTGTCCTTGATGTGTGGCAGTAATCCCTGGAAGGCTAAATCTGCCAATTGCTGATCATCCAGCACTAAGCTGTAACTTTTATTTCTTCACGTCCCGACGAAGATTTCTATCGATTCGTCATTACGTTGCTTTAGCTTGACTAAATCGGTAATTCTCTTCTCATGCACGCCAGAAAAGAAGTATCTGTGAAACTGCTTCTTTAGATCGGCCCTAGTAATTATAGAGTTTGGAGGAAGCGAGATGAACCACGTAAATGCCGATCCAGATAAGGATGACGAAAACAGTCTCACCTTTAGTTCATCTCTGGTAGCTGCTTCTCCACATTGGATAATGAAACGATTGATATGCTCCATCGTCGATGTATCATCTTGGCCAGAAAATATCATGAAATCTGGCACCTTGTACCGATTCGGAAGAGGAATCAAGTCGTACGCCGGAGGATATGGCGTCCGATAAGAATACGTATTAACCTTAAGGCTTGATGCCGAACTGTTCTTTCATCACTTCGGCGTTCTTATCGGCCCAGTATGCATCTTGATCCTGCCGATGCGCAGGCTGGACATTCATCGGCTGGACTGGTTGATACATACCCTCTTGCCTCTGTAGTGGGTAAGCTGGCCCAATTGGCGTAGGCGTGACACCACCTTGCTGAACATTATGCATCGGCTGACCTGCCAATATATATCCTTGGACACCTACTGGGGTGTATTGGGACACCACTGGCCGATACACCGATGTCTCATTCTGAACGATGGACGGGTAAGGGTATTGTTGCGCCCCCGTTATCTGGTGCCCAGATTGCACCACCTGTTGTTGAATTGGACCGGCCCACACAGGGTTGTGGGTCATCGGCATGTGACCTGCCGACAGTTGGTAATTGCCCGGCGCCTACTGTTCCTGCATCCTGGAATAGTCAACGAATGGGCCCCCTGGATGCACTGACACCCCCGTTGGAGGGTTCGCCATCATCATAGGATAGTTTATAACTGTCCTATCCTGTTGCATCGGCAACGCATTTGCCGATGGTTGCCCGCAAGACATCTTGGGTCCGACCATCTAAAGACTCCCCGGCGACAACTGCATGTTTGGAGCAGACGCAGCATGATGCATCACCGGACTCATCGGTTGTGCCGATGTCGCCAATTCCACAGGAGCCTTCCCCGCCGCATTGTCTTGGATCAACTTGGCGTCGGCAGACGAATTTGGAGGCATACCGTACCCCCACCAGTTAGCGGGAGCCGGTTGTTTCGGGACCATCTGTCCTGTTGCCGCTGATGCCGCTGGATCGGTGCTCAGCTGAACGACGCTTGCAGGGCTTGATTTTGTCGGTGTAACTTCATCGGCAGAAGGATTTACATGCTGGAACGCTGGAGCCGCCGATGAAATTGTAGCAGATACCGACCCAGGTCGATGATACGCTGTACCGACATATTTAGGTGGCTGCCCTTCTTTGAAATATTGCATGACAACATTATATACAGTATTGGACAGCACCGTGGAGTGGTTAATCAACGCCTGATTTAACGCGGTATTAACCATATCTTGTAACTTACCGGGATTGGCATCGAAAGTGACCTACCGCGGCAACGGCGTATCTTGCTTCTGCACTGCATCGCCACTCTTGTTTAGGCTGAAGGATTTCAGATACAACTGCTTGTACTCCTCTATAGCCAGTTGATTTGACTAGTTAATCAACAAGGACAATAACTAGAACACAATGAACGAGACGACAGCGATACGCCCGGACGTCAAGGCTCAGATTGCTTAAAAAGCGGAACTCGCGAGGTATACGGAGATCTTGTAGATGCAGCCCGTCGAGATCGTAACAACTCGTAGGTAGATTATAACTAATACGAAAAAGGTAGATGCTGAAAAGTAAGACGAAAATAATAGATTTGTTTGATTGTATTGGATATCCTCAATACGAGCCCTAGATACATATTTATACTCCGGTAGGAGGAGTTGTACACAGACACGACTCATACATAAATAAACTCCTACATTAAAGGAAATAAGTAACTCATGCAAGAGTCGGACTCAAACTGATATAATAATACTGGTATAAAATCAGCAGTTTCCTTATCTATTCTCCTCGCGATGACACTTTCCATCGGCAGATTTCTTTTCATCCGCAACCTTCTTCCATTACCATCGGCATCTGTCTACTGACGTCGTCTATATCCTACATCCATCGGCAACATTTCCGATCGGCAACGTTCTCCTATCTCCATCGGCAACATTTTTCGATCGGCAAATACCCTTCTTTTATCTTTGACGTTTCTTCAATCTTCTGCTTCTATCGGCAATCTGATTGGCGATATTCTGACACCGATAAGGAGAAGCAGTCATCCTTCTACCAATCATTGCATCTGGTTCATATTGACACATACAAAAAAAAACGGTGTCAACATGTATATGTCAGATATATGAGGACAACTATGTGTTGTGTATGTGAATTTGATTCTGTGTATGGATGATATATATATATATATATATATATATATATATATATATATATATATTGTTTATCTCTGCCATGAATTCTGGTTATTGTATGAAATCTATAAATATTGAATTCAGATTCTGAAACTGTATTTTTATTTTTTTTAATTAAAAAATTAATTTTGGCGGACATTGTAACATGTTCGCTACGGTTATTACATTAACCATAGCGGTCGACTTAAACGCCCCCGCTGCGGTTAATGCTATTTACCGCAGCGGGCGCTGGTGATCACCATGATAAATGCCAGATTTATCGTGGCCTTGTCATTGTAGCGGACGTCTTTGACCGCTGCGATAAACTATTTTTGATCTACGCGAAAAAGCATGGTGGCATAGTGCATAAATAGTTCCCAGAGGAAAACTAGACTTCGAGAATAGTTCCTAGAGGTAAAACTTTTTCCTAAACACAACATGCTTGAATTTGCAAGGTTGCGTAGAACTGAAGGAAAACTATATTTTATTTTTTTTCAAACCATAAGATCTCTGAATAACATTTTTTCCATTGATAGGAAGTTCAGAAAAACATTAAAATGGCTTTTAAGCACATGAAAATAGAAAACTGAATTGCAATGCACAAAAAAAATAGAAAGCTAGAATTAAACATACAAAATAAATAATGCAACGACATGAATGCAATAAACATAAACATATTTTATTCTTTGAATTAACAAAAGCTAAACAACTATTGGATATATTTCCTTTAAAAAAAACTTACAACAATAGATTTGTGTTAAAAATGTATTTATGATGATATTGGTGTTTTAGTCACCGACTTTATAAATATAAGAGAAATTAATAGTTAAAATCTATTTTGTATGAAATCATGAGAGTAGCACAAAATTAGGACATCAGTGTTACTGAGAACTCTCACAAGTTGTAAACGACTTCTAGAGAAGCAGCAGCGCGCACATCGAGTCAGCGCTGTATCATTTCCTGGTATATCCCTTGACATGTTACTCAAGGCGCCTCGACCACGAGAGGCCCTCCCTATGGTGATAAAGCCACATCATCATCAGTCATCGGACAGAAAAGGCACAGCGCAGGAGAATTATTCCTGTCTGCTGACTCAGTGCAGAATCAGAGCCCAGAGGCTAAACAAATTAAAAGCGCAAAAGGATAAGGCGTGCACCTCAGCCTGACCTGTGCTTCCTTGCATCGCGCTCTACCTCTATCTGGGAAAGCCTGATCTCCAGCACAATGCCATGACATGCATGCGACTCCACTTGCTGCTCAGAGTCTGATCTCATCGCCCCACTCCAGCTTTAATTGACGAATCATCATTTTCATTTATTAAACAATCTAAGAAAACGGCGTGACCGTCGGTGGTGGGTCAATCATGGAATTGGATAGTTCCTATCAAAATTCCAAAAGTTTATCAAATTTCCTCATAGAGCATTAAATATAGGTATAAATATAACTAATTATATAATTTATCTATAATTTTTTAGAAGAATCTTCCAAACATAATTACTTTATAATTGAACAATAATTATCAAATATAAACAAAACGTTATAGTATTTTACACCGTAAATATTTTGGATCTAAACAAGACCGACTGTGTAACCGCGGAACTAATCAAAGGTCAATGGAAGCAGCACCTGCAAGTGTACGTGCCGAGAAAAAAAAAGTAACGTTTGGTGATGCTCACATGGAAGCCAAAAAAATGCTCCTAAGGCTTGTTTGGATCAAAGGATTTGCAAAGAAATTTTGAAGGAATACATTCCATAGAAAATGAATCCTTTGTAGTGTTTGAAATGAAGAAATGTTAAGTTCATTTCCAAAGGAAAGGAATTCATAGTAGTGCAAAACAAAGGAAATAAAATATCCACTCTAACCCAAGGGAAAGAATCTTTGCTCTCTCTTGCTTCCCATGTTTGCTCATGGTTCATGAAGTTTTGTCTCTCCATTCCAAACACCTCAAAGTATTTATTCCTGTGTTTTGTAATCTTATAGTTTTCCACTATTCACTCGATCTTATTCATGCGTTTTTTCCTATTCTTTCGTTTTATATTCCTTTGTTCCAAAAAGGCTGTTTTGGTAGCCATGGTCGTGGCCATTTTTCCTAGCTCGGTCCTTGTTTGCAAAGCTAGAGTTACCTACTTCAATGAATGTACACGTTTTGTGCAAGATGGCTAGGAATAGTCTCACTTCAACGCTTGAATATATTCTAGATAGCTTTAACTGGTTAGTAATTTGATTTATCATTCCTAATTATTGATTCAGTTTATGCAGGACAACTAGCGCCGTAATTCAAGTTTTGTCTCCCACTCAAGCTTATTTTTGTTATTCACTACCCTATACATACGGTCTCAAGGAAACGTATTTATCCTAGTTAGAAAATCATTATTGGTACCACCACATCAACAACGTGAAGCGACAACAGTATCTAATAATTTATCGCAAAAGGAAATGCCCTTATAGCAACTTGTCTTGAGTCAACGATGAGAGGCCTGTGAGGTGGTGTAGAAGTCTGCGGCGGCTGCTGTTTCGTCGTCATGGCGATGCTCGTGCCACGTCTAAGGTCAAGGATACTGTGGCGGTTGATGACATGATGGCAAGATGGAGTGCGGTGGATCGAACGCGATCTACCGGCGGCACGGATCGGGTTTGAGCGAGCTTGGTTTCACCGCGACGACGGATGTCATCGTCAGCACCACTCTCGTCGTTTCAATCTGGATTGTGATCCTGACGGATGGGCGCTCAAAGACTTATTCGCTTCCGCGAGATCGAGCGTCTGCTGCAGTCCACCTCAACGCCGGTGGTTTCCTCCGGTTCGGGTGATTCAGGTTTGGCGGCGTCGGCTGGTGTCGACGGTCTTCACCGGTAGCAAATGCAGCTGGTTTCCTTTCTCGTATAATATAGGTTGGACATCTATGTCCTACTTATCTTTTTTCGATGTATTTGTATTTGGATATGTTTTTCTATTAATTAATACAGGTATACTTTATAAAAAAAACATTGAGAATATAAATCATCAATAACTTTTAGTTATTGAGTTTCCAAATGTGAAAATTATATGAATAAATTTGTGTTGAAAAATACTTTCATAAAAATATAGATATATCATTATTCCATCAATATTTTTATAAAAACAAAAGGTTAAAATTGTGTTTGGGAGACCATATCGCTGTCCAACACGTCATGTAATTAGGATATAGAGGGAGTACACATCTTGGATTTCACTATGTCAGGCAATACAAAAGAGACACCTCAACTAGTGATTGGGAATTGAAACTGTTGGAGAACGTGGTTGGCTACTCACTACACAAATTAATTACCCCCTAAAACATGATCACTTGTATATAGATGATCATAGATTATCACTACGTCAATTTTCATTTTGCACGGCGGTCATTTTAAATTAATCACAGCGGGCAGACAGGTCCGCCACGAACGTAAGGTCACGGTAAATAAGAAGACTACTTTTTTGCCCGCCGCGGTAAATACATCGCAAAAAACAAAAAAAAGCCCACACGGGCTCCGATCTGGGCCGTGCGGGCTTCGATCTGGGCCGTGCGGGCTCCCATCTGGGCATCGGATCCGCTCCGGTGGCCGCCCGCCGTGGACGCAGGGAGGAGGGAGCCGCCCGCCGGGGACACGCCGTCCGCCGTGGACGCGCCGACCTCCGTGGACGCAGGGAGGAGGGAGCCCCCCGCCGTGGACACAGGGAGGATGTAGCCGCCCGCGAGCCGTCGCCGCCGAGTTCGAGGAGGAGGAGGCAGCGCCCGCGAGCCGCCGCCGTGGACGCGCCGCACGGATCTGCTGCTTGGTGAAGAGATCTGGCCGCTCGGATCTGTCCGGGAGGGGAAGGAGAGATCGGGGAGGGAGGAGAAGCGTGAGGGTGAAGAGAGATGGCGATTGCTGCGTGAGAGAGGAGGGAGAGGGTGAGGAAGTGAGGGGATGACGAAACCCTATTTCTTGTATTTTTATGAAGATGCCTAACGGGCCTGGGTTGGACCTAGTGGGCCTTGGCCATTTACCGTGGCGGGCCTTATTTGATGTCCGCTGCGGTAAATACCCTATTTACCGCAGCGGACACGTTAAGATGTTCAGTGCGGTAAATCAATTTATCGCAGCGGACAAAAATGCTCGTCACGGTAAATAAAAAATATCCTCTTTAGTAAATCAGGGGATTTTCAGCAGCGGTCAAAATTAGTGTACGCCACGGAGGGCTTTTAGGAAACACTGCGGAAAATCACGTAGTGTATACCTTCTCAATGTGTGGCACAGCGGAAAACTTGGCGAAACGAGCGTAGTCGATATTGTTAACGTCGAGAAAGTAGTTGTACCGTACGACGTAGTGCACAACGCATCATTACCTCTATGGACGTCCACATGCACAGAGAGGAAGAACGGTGCAATGGACTGTGCTAGCCCTCCATGATGCGCTACGACACACATGTCCATGCACCAGGCAACAGTAGCGTGTGCGTGCGTCCATGCCCTAGGGAGCGGCGAAGTGAGTGTTTTTGTGATTAGGGTTAAGAAACCTCTTGGTTGATGATTAGCATATATAGGAATTGTTAATTAGGCAACATGGTCTAGATAGGCCAAAAATTACTTGTGCATATAATCAAAAATCTCCCACATGTACAAGACAATCAGTGTGGCCAAAAACTACTGCTTTCATGAACTCAATTCAATTCATCCATTTATCGTTTTAGTCCTTGCTGCTTTCATGAACTCAATCAATTGATTCATTTATCATTTTAGTCCTCCCTCCTTAAGTGTGTGACCCTATCGGTTCGTGTAATCAATGGGTATAAGCAGAAAACACTTTCTGATCGATAGACGACATTGGCCTCTAAGTCATACCGACTCCTGAAGATTCACAAAGATCGTATCTTGCACAACATTTTAACACTCTCTATTACTATGTCCTTTTATCACACGACACTGTAAGGAACATGGACCCATGGCCCATGTAGTTAGATTTTGGTGTTTGATGATCAACATGACCGAATTGGACTAACATGTTTGCAAGTGTTTGTTTTGTAGTCCATTAGGGTGCAAACATGACTTGGACAAAGGCTACATGGTGATCCAAGTGATCAAAACAACAAGCAAGACATTTGAAGCATGAAAAATAACCTACAAGATCAAAGTCCAAGCATGAAGGATGGAACCAAGCCGGAAGAAAAGATCGCGAAGAAACAGGTCAAAAGAGCTTCACAGAGACGAAGAAGCTCCGGGCCATTGTCTAAAAGGTCCAATGCAAAACAGAGAAATTCCAGTGAGCTCAGAGAGCTCCGGACCATTGGCTAAAGGTCCGGGGCTATACAAAGAGCATCCAGTAAACTCTGGAGGCTCCGAACCAGGTCTGGAGGCGAACTCCGGACCATTGAAGATGGTCATGTGCTGTACAAAGTGAAGCCAACAGGGAGCTTCAGACCCGATGAATAGTAATTTGTTCTATGCTCGTATTTTGAGCATAACTCCTAGCTCCGAACTCTATTTTGGATGATCTTGGACTTTTTGGAAAGCTTATGAAATGTTATACATCCCTGAACTTATTGAAATGAAGTTGGAGAAAATATTATGCACCAGACTAGGGGAGAATGGTTCGGTGCTCCCGAGTGAGTTCGGTCCTGTGCTACTCTGCGCCGCCCACTTTGGTTCCGACGGCTAGTTTCTTCATGGGACTTATAAATAGACCTCCACACCAGCCATTTGAGGTGTGAGAGACCTGAGGAAACATACAAGGGTGTTGGTACACCATTCTAGTGCTCTGCACTTGCATAGAGCTTAGTGATACACTTGGTGATTAGCATAGATGCTTTGCGAAGTACTTAAGTTAGTTAGACCTTTGCTCAGTGCACTTGCTCTAGGTGTTGGCCTAGTGTTTAGTCAGGTTTACACACCTCTTGATCCAAGGTGGTTGCACGCACCGTCTTTGTACTCGACGGGGTGTGTAGTCTTGCGGGATCACACCAACCACGTTTGTGGTGTGGCCGCCTCCGTGTACCAAAGGGAACAAGGCCCGCGGCGATTCAGCTAGAAGCTTGATAGTGAAGACGACGGGGAGCATCCGAGAGAGGCTTGCTGGAAGGCACATCAGAGACCCACTTGTGCGTGGAGAGAGCCTGAGGCTATCTACGGAGTTACCCGACCGGGAGCTTGGCCCTTGCGCGGGATTCCTTGCAAGGGGCTCAAACGAGTACTAGGGGGAAGCTTGAGTGCTTCTCGATACCTCGGTAAAAATATCGGAGTCGTCGAGGGAAGTTTGCATCTCTACCTTGCTCTTTACCTTCCGCACTTACTTTGTCTACTTTGTTGTTTTTTACCTTTCCTAGCTTAGTTGATAGGCTAGTTGGTAGGTTTGGAACCTAGGTTGCATATCACTTTTGCGGTAGAGATACCAACACACTATCAAAACCGTAGTTGCACATCTAGATAGTTTATCTTATTGCATAGGTTTTGTTAGGGATTCAGTTGCAGAACAATTCCACAATTCTTTAGATGATCACTAAACTAATGGTTGAAATATTCACCATCATGATCTGATCATAGGAATTTAATTGCCTTGAAGTCTTGCTAGTATGATTCTGCACTTCATTTTGGAACTCTTTGAACTCTTCAACGAATTTTGCCTTGTTCCTCATTAAATAGATTAACTATATCTACTTAAGTGATCAGTAAAGGTAATAAAGTACTAAAAAACACCTATCACGGTCAAGTTCATTTTGCCACATACATATGTATGTACTAGGCCTAATAGCTCGCTTGCTCTCTGTCTATGTCCAACAAAGGGAGCTTTAGTCATCTTTCCATGTAGCCATGACTCACATGTTTCAATTGATTCATAATCAAAAGAATCGAGAAGACCATCCTTATGGAGCCTCTCTATGTGTTTCTTGCCTATATGGCCTAATCGACAATGCCACAAGTAAGTAGGATTATAATCATATTTATAAACTCTCTTAGAATTAACATTATTGATTTTAGTTTCTTCTAGATTAAGAACGTAAATCCCATTGACAACAAGACATCTCCCATAGTACATGGCATTCATAAAAATAGAACAACACTTGTTATTACAAATTCAAAACCATCATCCTCTAAATTTGATGAGAAATTTATAGTTTTAGCAGAGTTTTAAACCAACATGCATGTTGGTGGGGGTATTTATACTCCTCCACTTGCTTCTCTGAGGGTATTTTGCTCATTCTATCAGTTGAGATACACTTGGAGAGTGTGAGAGAGATCAAGAGCCCTAGTGAGGAGTTGAGATTTGCTAATCCATAGACTAGATCCCTCATTAGTGAGAAGAGAGAAACAAGTGTGCATCCACTCATCTCATTAGGCATGTGTGAGTCAAGTGAGAGTTCTATCTTGTTACTTTTGGTGATCGATAGCACCTAGATGGTTTGGTGGTGATCGAGAGCGTGAAGATCATCCGGAGGCAATTGTGGATGACTCAAGCCAAGTTGTGATCACTTATGGGTGATTTAATGAGCCGAAGAGACGAAGAATCATCCTGTACGGAGCACTTGGTCCTTGTGCTGATCAAGGCGGAGCGATACCCTTGTGCAGGTGCTCCAACGAGGACTAGGGTTAGTGTTGACTCCTCGATAACTCGACAAAACATTGTCATGTCAACTTCAATTCTCCTTAGCTTGCAATTACTTTCAAGCATTATAATTCTTGCAATATGTCCATCATGACTTGCTCATTTTAAAGTGTTAGTACTTATTTTGTCTACTTAGTGTTAGTACTTATTCTAAACAGTGTTAGTACTTATTTTGCAATACGTCCATCAATTATAAAAATATATTCTATAACTAATCTAATGATAATTATTTTGTCTAATTAGTGTTAGTACTTTTTCATATAACTTTAGTCGTGTTTGACTGCTCAAATGTAGAATTGCGCGCTTTTGTGGACGAAGGTAGTATTATGTTAGGTGTCATTCATATTTTGTAATTTAGGTGTAATGGTTTTTTTTTTCAAAATCTCAAGAACAACCCTTATACTCATTGTAGTTATTGCTTACGTATTGTTAGAAATCTTCTAAGTCACTAGCTCCTTGAGCAGATATTTCCTAATATAAGTTGTTTGTATCTAAAGTTTGTAAAGAGTTTGATTCATGAAATGGATGAAACTTGTCTAATGTAATATATGGGAGTTGCTAAAATTCACGTGCCTGAAATTTATATTTTCTTTCAGGCGACGGTTATTGCACATCTTTTATGTTAAAATTGTAAATTTTGTTCACTGTAATTTCTATAGATATAATCTGTAAGTTTTGGATCCGAAAATAAAAACAACCGGTAGACAAACTACAAGCTCGACAAGATCTTATCGGCGTTGACACAAAGACAATTAACAATTTACAATCATTTCTATAGTTAGACAAACACAAAAATTTGATAGGTTTCTACTCAACAATAGTTAACAAATCACAGCATCCGTATAAAACACAAAACGAGTACGTGATACACCACCTCCGCACTACGAGCTGGCATACGTCACGACCACAATCGCTGACAACGCTAATAGGAGGGAGTCACGTCCAGCATTTTGGTAGCAAGGAACCTACACACTGTTGGTGGCCGAAACATTGCCTGAATGGATAGTAAAAAAACAGGCCCCCTGATGAATAGGAACTGTGGTAATATATATGATATGTATATAGGACCTTGGTAGAGATTTTTCTTTCTCTTTTGTTATTGTAAATTGTCACCAATGACCTGTACAGTAAAACCACGTCACCAACTCAGAGATGTGTTTTAGCTATAGGGCATTATTTTTTTCTCATCAGAGACGCATTACGAGTGCCACGTTTAGCCGCATCACTATCTGCTTTTCTGACATTGTGTTTCTAAAGGAGCAACTAGCGCCTATATAAGTTTGGGTTTTCTTTCTTTTCCAAGGAAAGAAAAACAGACTGAGCATACGAAAACATTACTGAAACATGTACAATATATCAATGTCTACAGTTAATGTGATTCGAATTAGGTCCATAACCATAAGCCCCTTATACGTGGATTACTTCTTCTGTCCCTAAATGACTATCATTTGCGTTTTTAAAAAATATATATTTAACAAAATATATATTAAAAATATAAATAACTATGACATATAACCAGTATCATTGGAAATATCTTTAAATCTAATTTTTAATAAATTTATTTATAGATATAAATGTTGTTCATATTTTCTACAAATCGAATCAAACTTATGGCATGAACACCAACGGAGACAATTATTTAGGGACGGGGGAGTATTTATCAACCATAATCCATGTCTCTACTCTTGAATCTCGTACGTCTACGGAAATGAATCTTTTCTACTTCTTCTATCTTAAAAAGAGTATAATTCTCAATTTAAAACAATTCAAATTTGTAAAATTTCACTAATTTATATAAAATAGTACTATTAATATTTGTATCTACAAATATGTTTACTATGCAGATATATTCATGGTCAATTTAATAATATTTATTTGGTCAAATCTAAAATTATTTTATATCCCTTAAAAGAGAAAAATATTCTTTTCTGCAAACAACCGAGTATATCCTTCCGAACGAGATGACAAAATGCGAACAACAAACATGACATGACACACAGCTAACTGCCTGCAATCAGTGGCACGTACGAGCCAACTGCCTAGGAGAGGCTGGGGCGCTGGGCGGTCGACCTCGTACGCGCGCATATGGAATGGAACTGGATGCCGGTGTTGGAATCGGTCTATACTACCGCTACCGCAGATAGAGCATCGATTATTATTCCTGTTCTCTCCTCAACAATTGGGAGAATAAAGCTCAGTTACGTACATACATGAATCAACATAGCAGACGAGTTTGTTGTCAAAAACAAAAAAAAACAGAGCAGACGACTTCACAGCTGCTATGTGCGCGTGACACTATGGCTTATTCCTGTTTCAAATAGGAGCTGGAAAGTGCAATGGGAAATGGATGGTCCAACGGTGCTCATCAGGCTCTTCGGGCTTCAATTCAGAAGTTCAGATGGTCACACGTATGTAGGTACAAATCTAGCTTCTGTGTGATTGTGATGCAATGTCACACCTGGTTTTAAGAACAAAACCAGATATACCCTATATGTGAACCCAGGAAGTCAAATCTCACATATAGCCACAGAACAAAGTAATATCAAAAGACAATACTTAAGTATATAACACATATGGTCAAAGGAATAACATTGAGAGAGCAAACAACGGTAAGACACTCCGATCTTCAGGTGAAGACTCCACTCCATAGGGACCAACTGACTGGTTGATCACAAGCCTAACTGCTCAAGACTCTTGCAATCTGGTACCCATCCGGGATTTTTATCCAAAGATTGAAAAGAATAAACAAGCGTAAGTACTTTCGTACTCAACAAACATACATGGGGTTCATGAGGCTCAAAAAGTTGACACTGGTTTACTGCGATAAGCATTTTTAGTTGATTCCAAACTTTACAATTGAGGTCTCATAAATTATGCTTAAGCCCCCGAATTAAACCACATGATCATATAGCAATTGAATGAATAACATAAATAACCTGATAAAGCGATTCACAAGTAATAACCAACATGTAAACATTGTTTCTGTGAGTTTTCCGTTATTAGTCTGTAAGTTTTCCGGGCCGCTCGTGTCCGTAAGCACGGCTGATATATCAGTTTTTAACACTCTGCAGAGGTTGTACACTTTACCCATGAGTCGTGTTTGCCCAAATGCCCCGGGATCATGACTCCCTTAACACTACCGAGGTGAGCGGGCAGGATACACTATGAAGTCTTTCAAAGGGGCTCGCTGACATACCACAGACAGTACGGATCCACGGGCAAGGGGTATACGGGAGCCCCGGGATGGTAGACACACGCAACGGTCCCCACTCCAGCCACAACCCGCAACCGCTCGGCAATGGCAACTTTCGTGAACTGCCGCATGCGAGAGAGTGACCCTAATACTGAACTAAAGCCAGAGCCATATAGCCCTCATGGTTGTACTGTATGTCCCAGCTTTTGCTGATAGATAGGGTCTTAAATCCATGTTACTAAAAAGTCAAGTTTTACTTCATCATTTCATGTAGTCATAAATCAAGATTAAAGATCATGCTTTGTTAAAGAGGAGCACTAGCAATACTACCCAGATGCAAAGATAACCCATAGGATTCCAAGGTTCAAGGTAACAATTCTAGGTAAGCCGTAAGGTAACAAGATTAGACACATGCATATGATTTTGTTCAAAAATATCATGAATAGGTCATCAAGGAAGATCCCATATAATACTTGCCTTAAAAGCTTAGATCCTTCTTCTAGTCTTCAAAAGAACTTCTAGAAAGCCAACTTCTTGATCTTCAACGTAACACTCACCGATTGGACAAAATCACAAACACCACTCAAACACCTGACCAAACATAACATACATACATATCTATTTAGAACATTACACCAATCAATTAAAAAGATTTTAAAAGAAAACTACGCATCTCTACGATCACACAGGCGCGAAGAACACGCTAATCGAAGCTACAAAGATCAAGATACATCTACCGAAAGATTTACTTTTATAAAAGAGAACTATGAGCTTTATTAGTTTTAACTATGTAAAATAATGGATAAGGTATTTCAGAGAAACACCCAAGTTAAATTAAGTCAAAGTTATATTTGGATCTTGAAATAAAAGTAGAACTAATCATATTTTATATATAAAACAAGTTGCATGGTTATTAATCAAGTTTAGGAGTTAACCATAAAATTTCAGAGTTATTAACATGGTATTAAAGATCACTAATGAAAAGGTTATGCCGATACGAAGCCAACGCAACTTGAACGGGACGAAACGGATTAAAAACGGAGAAGATATGATTTAAACAAAATTTAGAGATTAAACAGGGAATTTAAAAGACATTAAATAAATATTTATTTTCAAAGTTCATAAACAGATTTGATTATGGTTTTAACATGTAGATAAAAACTCTACGAATCTAACGCAATTTGAAAGGACTAAAACGGAGCTAAAACGAAGAAACGGTGGAGATTGGAAGAGCAGTGGTAAACTTGTAAATATACCTTCTCCTTCCTTGATCCAAGTTCTTTCTCACGTACGTGACCATGTCTCATGTAGGGGAAGGAGAGGAGCCTCGGCCAGGGATGTCAATCGGACGTCGGGCAAGGGATGTCGATCGGAGAGCATCACCACGGTTGGAGTAGGCTGCACGATAACGGCAAAGTAGGAAAAAGATATGATTTTCTACCGTTAGGTATTCCCAAACTAGGGGCACCCCTTGTGGTAGACGTGGTGTGCTTTGGTCAAGGGGTGGGTACATATTTATAGGGAGAAAGACTCTCCACCTCAACATCAACTAGCGATATGGTACTAATTGACGTTGCACCTCCACCTTTACTAACGGGTCAAATTAACCATCAAAGCCCATTAGTAAATAAATGATTGGGCTTTTGTGATATATGAGGATTATTGCACATGGGCTTTGTGGGCTGGTGAGAAATTGAGATGCTTATTATTTATTTTCGAAATAAATTATTTTCATGAATAAAATAATTCCAGAAAAGTCTAGAACTAATAATTAAGCCACGAAAAATACTCTGAATGCTCCAAAAATTCAGGAAAAATTCTCGGAGATACTTTTGAACACAATGAACCCAAATAAAGTATTTGGAGCTCATGAAAGGATATTTTGGAGCATCTAAAAAATTAGAATTTGCTCATAGATAAATAGGAAAAAGGTCCGGAAAAATTCAGAAAAAATCCCGGAAAGAATTTAGAGACATGTTGATGAATTATGAACTCAAGGGAATCATTTGGATCAAGAGACAACGGATACTGGGAATGTCCAAACGAAAGGTTAAGATCGAGAACAAGAATTTGATTATAGAAAAAGACAGAGATGAGCCAGAGACAGATAAACGACTTTCTAATCGCATTTTTAAAACTTTATACACTCACATGCATCAAGACAAGGAACAAACAAACACCACAACAATCAAGCCCGTCAAATTAATTTAGAAAAGTTTATAAATTCACTTTTCCTATATTTTTATGAGCACCAAATCACAATTAAATCATTTTATTACTATTTTTTCACAAAGCAAAAATTTAGGGTATTACATGCAACAAGTTTTGTCTTTAGCTAGTACTCCTACACGACTGGGATTAGTATATTATTGTATAGCATATGCGATTGGGTGAACTGGAATCGGTTTCCACTAGGCAACGAGATGGACTGATTGAGATGAGGCTTAAGATAACTTCACAGAATCTCACGGGGTGTTGTTTCAAAAAGAAAACGTCTCATTTA
Organism: Microstegium vimineum; assembly: GCA_022036555.1. NCBI lineage: Eukaryota > Viridiplantae > Streptophyta > Magnoliopsida > Poales > Poaceae > Microstegium > Microstegium vimineum. The sequence goes on along the minus strand of CM039122.1, from coordinate 34,334,190 downwards.
TTATTAGATATGTTATATAGATGGAGTGGTAAGCTAAGTGTAAAATAGTGAATGCAGTTGTTAGAGGCATTTTTTTTAAGTTAGGAGGGACTTTTAATCCCGGTTGCGGCAACCGAAACTAAAGAAAATTGTCCCTAACCGGGACTACAAGCCACCTGTGTACCTGTGTACCTGTGTTGGAGGGCAGTTTTTTTATAAAAATCTCTATTCTTAACAATAAGAAAAGATATAATAAAGAATCGAAACTAAAGAAAATTGTCCCCAACCGGGACTAGAAGCCACCTGTGTACTAGTGTGAAAATCTAAAATAAAGAATGGAAATATTTAAAGATTTCTTTAAAGTTGTTGGAGGGCAGCTTTTTAATAAAAAAACTCTATTCATATCAATAAGGAAGAATATAAAGATGTTTTTAGAGTTGATCTTAGAGGTGACTTAAATCAGATTTTAGAGACAGTTGCAACAATCGCTATGTGTAGAAAGCATCCATCTTTAAGAGTACCTATACAATCACTTTTAGAAATGGATCTACAGAGACGGGCCAAAATGTCAGTCACCTCTTAAAATCGATTTCAAAAAGCGGTTGGAATTATCAGTCACCTTTGAAAATAGTTTTGCAAAGGAGGTTGATGTTTTCAACATCCCTGTATTTTTTAATTTGTAAAAGTATTTTTTTGAATTTAGAATTTCATTTCTCGTCAATTTATCGGATCTATTTTTATGTAACGTACTATACACAAACTTTAATGGTATTTGATATATATTGATTTGTATTCCTAACATTGTTGTTATATTTCATGTACGTATACGTGCTATATATACACGGTCAAATTTCAACATAATATTAATAATTTGTGCTGATAGCTCTGGTATGTTGTCTACAATTGAATATATATAGATAGATACATACATTTTGAATGTTCAACTAATTTTCCCTTACCAACATAATTCTGGACTGATTGTGAATCTAATTTCTTTACATTATATCAACTCTTTGATACCTATTAGTTTGGGAGGTATTTTCGGAACAAGCTTGCAAATATGTTTGGGAGGTATTTTCGGAACAAGCTTGCAAATATGTTTGGGAGGTATTTTCGGAACAAGCTTGCAAATATTTTATGCTGTCAAATTTTGTTGCTAATATGACATTAGTCTAAGTATCTCTTTTATTTCCACCATTGTTGACACTAGAAGTGACAAACGGGAAAAAGACCGCAAGCATACGGTTGTAGCACTTCACCTAGGAGTATTCCAAGGTATCGCAATTTATATTTTCCCAAGGGAAAGCGGAGCTAGAAATGATAATTGGAGAGAGATCCTAGAGAGCACCTAAATTTAGTACCAACTAGTACAGGGGGTAAACGATATATGTGATAGGAAGGGTGATGGAAGAATAAGCCAAGGTAAAAGATAAAGATAACTTAGAGATAACTAGATAGTATAGCTAGGTGGGAGGACAACGAGATAGTATAGGGACTCCTATGCGATTCACTCTACTTCAATATACTTAGCCAATTAATTAGTCTAAACACTATAGTTTGTCTCCACAATACAAGTATACTAGGTGAGGGGATAGATTAGTAGGAGGACAAAACTCCTACCGGGCCGCGCTCTTTTTTTACGGGGGCCTTACCTTTTAAGAACTTGCCTAAGAACATGTGGTGGAATACAAAGACTAGACAAGGCTGACACTCTCTTGCTAGCTACCACAAACAATCCGTGCAACAAGTGGTAACCAAGGATAAGGTGATGTATAAGCACCACGCTTACACACAACTTACTACTTTGACTATGATCTATAATCAAAGCACCCTATGACAGGTAATGATCGCATACGGGAAAGGCCACAAGGATCACAGACTATTGATGTAAAGGCTAGTAATAAGCAAAAGCATATAACAAGACTATAACTAGTAATGCTCGAAGTAAAGACTAAGTAAAGTAGAGGAAAAGTAATATATTGAATAAGGTAAAGTCTTACAAAGAAGGACAAATACAAGAGCTATATCAGACTTTCCAGAAGACGACTCCTGAAATCCCGAGAGCAGCTCAACTCAACTCTAACTCCCACTCTAGACTAACTACTAGAACAATCTAAGAAATAGAGCTTGTAGGCTTCTTCACCATGTATCAAGAGGGTGGTAAGAGCCTCTATTTATAGTGGGAGATGGAGTAGGAGCTACTCTATCACCACGTCATCGATCCAGGAGACTTCAATCCTTCACCCTTGGATCCACCGCCTCTAAACCGACTTAGAGTGGATGGTTATGATCTTCAACATGTGTTTATTGTGCAGGGGAGTCACCAGGCGCAACACCGACCTAGGGGGAGGTCGGCCGACCCCCCCTATGGGTTGTGGGCCCAGCCTTGGCCTTCTAGAGCATGCCCCACTGGTTAGGGACCAAGTGGGGGGCTGGAGCCTCTGGTAGGAGGTTGGCTGATCTCCCTATAGAGATCTAGGCCCACCTCGTCCTTCCAGAAGGTGTCCCCACTTGTCATCTGGTTGGGTTGGTTCTTCTGAGTTGTTTGTCATGTTGATCTATTTGATGTGGGCCTATGGATCCATGTGAGTTGCATGTGAGCCGTTGGGAGAAAGCAAAGTGTGAATCTGAGGGTTGAGATCCACTCAGAGGTGCTTCTCCTAGATCATGGCTAGAGGGGAGAGCTGGTGGGCCCTATAGGAGGTCAGCCGACCCCCTATGTGGGTCCCACTGGCTCTCATTTGCTTCATTTGTTCAATCCTGCAATCAAATACTCATGGACATGTGGAACTTGTTATTTTATAAAGAATGCTCATGATGTGATTGTTTTATCCTTGATCCTAAGGATGTTGACATAATTTTAGTTATGTAAAAGTGTACCATTCTTGGTGCCAACAAGATCCCCCAAGCTTAACCTTTGCTCGTCCCGAGCAAATAATCAAACTTAGCCTCGGTGGATCAGGAGTTGCTACTATGCTTCATATTTCAAGAATACTAAATCTACAACAAACATACTTCTCTTTTGAATGGAAAAATTGGCAATAAAGACTCACCTATATTACCTTAGTCCTTCATGGGGCTTATGGCTTTATCCTTTGTCTTGGGAGGTTGAGAGATAGAACAACTTGACTTGAGCACTAGTTTTCTTATTCTTTCACAAGTTTCATATCAGAGGTTTTTTGTAAAGTTTTGTAAAAGAAAGACTTAGTGTTCCTCAAATGGTACTCTCGAGTTGCTCATAAGGTGTATGATTCCTCACCAAGGCACAAATCAAAGTTTGCCTTCTTTTTCATCCTACTCTAAAGGCTTATGTGGAGCTATAGGTAGGGATAAAAGATGTAGCAAACTTACCTTGCATATATTGTAAAGTAAAATTCCGGATCCAAGGAGAGAAATGTCATACTCTTAGATCAAGATGTGCAAGTGTGTGGAAACATGACAAATGACCAATACTCCTTTATATGATCTCTCTTTCCTAACTCATTATTTTGAGACATAGCTATCTTTTTATTTTATTTATTTTATTTTTTATGAGCTTTGATGTGCTCATCATTTTTCTAAAACTTGGGACTTTAATGTGCCCCTATATTTTTCATAATTTTGCATAGTCTATGTCTCATTTACTAGCAACATACTAGAGAGAGAATTTTCTATTAGAGCATGGAGTATGAACTATGTGGAAAATGTAAGGCATGTTTCTGCGTACTTCCAGTGTAGAAACATCATGTATATGTGGCATGTACGTGATCTTGATCTTGGGAACATGATAAATCTCTCAACAAGGGTCACAAAACTTGACCAAACTCAACACAAAGCAAGCAGCTTATGTAGAAAGCTTATATCATGAAAGAGCATATATGGCTTTGGTAGGAATTTTCACCATTGAGGAACAAAAGTGTTTTTATCATTTTAATAAATAAAACTCCGATAGTCATTCTTGCTTAGAACAATATTATAGCAGCTCTTATCTTGTATTATCATGTCTCGCAACAACTTAATTATACTTAGTTACAACATTTGCAACCCACAAAAGTTTTAGGTTCATGATGGTTTCTTTTAAGACAAGTAATCCATACTTAGAGAAATACCAAGTTGTAAACTAAGTACTAGAGAAACATTTAGTAGAGCAACTATTCATCATTTCCATAAGGGATAAAGATATTCATTGAACATGTGAGATTATAGAGAAGTCTATTTTTAGATGCAATCAAAGATAAGCAAGAAAGATGCATGAAGGTAAATACTGAAATTAAAAACTTAACTTAGTGGGGAGGGAACCTCCGCCAAGCTTATCCTTTGCTCAATATGGTGGTGGTTGATATGGAAAATATTTCCACACCATTCTCCACCGCTGGATTTCTTCTTCTTGTTGGGCTTCAAATTGTTCGGTGGTTTGCTGGATTATTTCAGCTGTCACACCATGCTCAACACGAAGCTCGCCTATGGCATTGGTGAGATTATCTAGTTGTTGTTGCCGCTCAGGATGCTCCCTATCTCATGGGGACGAGAAGGATGCTCGTGGTCCTTGAGGACGTGGTGGCCGAGGAGGCATGCCACTGGAAGTACCCATGACATCGGAGGTTGCATCATCTTCCTCCTCGCTAACAGCTCCCCGAGAAGGACTGCCTTGTTCCATATGAACAATGTATATCCCTTCTTGTGCTCTCCTGTTTGTACCTGCAACATCTCTTTGGCCATGTCCTTGATCTAAGTCAAGTGTTAGTTTATGGGTCCTATACAACTGACATTGCCTATTAAGAAGAGGAACCCCAGTTATATGGCCACTATAAATCATTTTGAGTCCATTCTTGGGACCTCTTTTTAGCATTTGAGCAGTTGTAAGATATTCTTCTGAAATTACTACTCTAGGCGAAGAGATGTATAGAACAGGATACGTTCCATCTAGCAAGCTCATGGATTCAGCAAGATGAGTGATTAAAGATGTGAATTGTATGGGTTCATCATTTTCAATTGATTCTTGCCAAAATTCCACTAGACATTTCATAGGAGAGATTTGAATTTTATTGACCATGGCATAAAGCAATTTTAAATCTATGTCTATTAGCATGCTAGCATCATATCCGGGAAACAAAGTCATGTTCATCCTAAGATGGATGAAACAAAGGGTTGGATTATGTATTTCCTCAGATTTGGGGTTTGAGCAATCATTCAAGGCAGAGATAGATAACCCAAATTTCCTTTTGTTAAATCTATGCATGGCAAGATCTAAATCAAGCAAGCATGAATCATCAAAACCGAGAGCAACATTCAGTTGGCTCCAAGTTAGATTAAAGCTTTGATTAAACATGTGGAAGGTTATTTCATCATTAGAGACTTGTAGAGAGCACAAAAACTCTAAGGTGAGCAATTTGATTCCATGTTCATCTACTTGCCAAAAACTAGACCAATCAATGGTAGAAAAGATAGTATCGAATTCAGTGTTCATACCTGCGTTGGAGAGAAGAGTTGGATTCAATATCCTCGTATGCTCGAAGGATCGATCCTGAAGAGAGAGATATCTTTGGTTCTCTAGTTGGTTGAACCAGAGACCACTTTGTTGATCATACATCCTCATTGGTTGCACCATGGGTGCACCAAGATGAGGCATCTCCATCGGTGGTTCCTCCTCCTCCTGAGGTTGTCCTTCGGTTTGGATGTTCTCTCAAGTGCATTGGTCAGAACCACCCCTTCTCCTTTCTTGAGAAGTGTCCTCGAATTGGTGGGAGCGTCGAGATGAACTCCCACGTAGGACTTGATTTGCTTTCTTGAATACGAATTTCAAGGGGTTCTTCATCTTCTAGAGAGAAAGAGGGACACAAGGACAAGACTAGGACAAGGCTTTGCGTAGAGTGGATTTCCTAGTTTGCCTTGTGAGGAGAGGCTTGAGATAAGAGAAGCTTGATATCTTCTTGTGGACTTGAGAGAGAGTAGCGCGGTGGTTTTGGCCAGGGGTGTAGCGGTTTTGGGAGCGTGCGGCAAGGCCGTGGCCAAGGGCGGACTGGGGCACGCCAGAATCAATGGATGTGTATTGAGAACAAAACTGATACTGATGAGATTCCAGAGGAAGGAGAAGAAGGTGAGGTCGTTGGGGGTGAGTTCTGATGAGGACATCCTCCATTATTACCCGTTGGCAAATACGCAACAAATAATGGGCCAAGTGGCCCAGTTGTAATCGGGCGGCGAACGTGTGAGCCTCTGAATAATCCCACCTTGCTTATCTTGGGAGGAGGAAGCCACCTTAAAAGGGAGAGCCACCCTTCCCCTATCAGACTAGTCTTTTAGGGAGATTGGGCCTTTCTCCGAGTGGGTGTGCCTAAGAACTGTTGGGGTCCAGGCAACCTCAATTTATCGGGCCTCGGCCAACCCTACCTGGGCCGGATGTATCATTTGGTATCAAAGCCAGCCACTAGGGCTCCCGTCCAGCTAGCAATCGAAGAACTAGTAAGAACAAGATGAAACAAGCACTCAATTTCAAGATGAATATGAAGGTTTCAATCTGAGAACACAATATGGTGAGGTTCTGTTGACAATCAGACGGACGGTTGATCCAACACGCACGCTGAAAGGCGGCAGCAATAGCTAACTCGACGAAACAAAACCTAAATTGTTTGTGGCGGCTCTAAAGACTTATAAGGAGTTGGGAGGACGACCACAAGGGTGTTGGGGTCGTTTCCCAACCCTAGGACACGTCCCTAATGGACCCAACTTGACACATGGGCCATCAGCCCAAATTAAGGTGACGCAGCACCGGTGGACAGAAAAGGACTCGGTACAAAAACGACTACTCTGGATGTGTCCGATAAGATATAGCCTTGGTTCTGGATCCGTTGGAAAGTAGACTTGATAAGTTTTCCAAAAAGTGCGAGAATGTCCCAATCGGAGTCTGTATGAAGTCGTGGCATCCATCACAAGTTTGTGTTGTCCTGCAGTCCAAATCCAGCTAGCGCCCATCTCGTGTCCCGCTGATCCTCTCCATTGTTTCTGAGCAAAACAAGAGTGCACGTGTCTCCATTGTCTAAATATAATGGACAAGAGTTTGAGAATGAACTTACTTGATGGTTGAGTTCATGGGCACGAGCACGAGTAATAGGACCAAGTGGTGCTGGAGATGGTGTTGGTGTGGTGTTGATGTCCTCATCAAGTTCCCACCTCAAGCTGACCCGATCCCTAACAAGTGGGAAGGGCATGCCGAGCCAGGGGATGATCCAAAGTGGGAGCTTCATGGTGCAAACACTGGTGTTGATGGAAGAGCGTCTCAAGGCTCAGGTAATCACCAAGCTCCTCATATTGCTGAGAATACAAATCCTCATAATCCTAGGATTGCATGTCAGAAGTGTGGTCTGTTTAATCACAACACTAGTGAGTGTCGTAGGCAGAGCTGTGACATCTGTGGTTTCTTCAATCATACCACTTATGAGTGCAAGAAATGTCACCCTTGGAATTTTGGACCTGAGCTTTATGCTACACAAGTTTAAGACCAAAGCTTTCTGTTCATTGAGGAATGTGTTGATCCCAAGGTGGCTAGGGAAAAAGCTAGTACAGTGGTGATTTCTGTGACAAGTGGGGCGGTCAATGCTAAACAAATAGAGTTGGAGTTCATGAACCTGATTGGGTCTGAAACCTGGAGATGAAGGGCTAAGCCTGTTAGTGAGAGTAAATTTTTGCTGAGATTTCCAACTGCCAAAATGGCTGATCAATGGAGTTTTCTCAAGAATCTAACCATGAGAAATGGAGCTCAAATTCAGATTGAATCTTGGTCACCAGTTGTTGGTGCTAAAGGGGTGTTGCAATCAGCCTGGTTCAAAGTGAGCAGGATTCCTACTGATCAACGATCTATGAGAACTCTTGCTAGTTGGTGGTCTAGTTGGTAAGGTTATGGAAGTGGATGATGAAACCAGATTCAACTATGACTTTGTTGGGCTGAGAATTGCCTGCAGAGGTGTTTCTAGAGTTCCAAAAATTGCTGAAGGCACGCTGGGAATGTACATCATTGATTTTGGTTTTGAAAGGGAGGTTATTGAGGAAGGTAATGGAAAACAGCTCAAGAGTGGTTCTAAGGTTGATGATGGAAACCAACCACCTCCTAAGAAATCTAGGATGGAAATGATGGGTGGTAAAAGTACTCCTGATAGCAGCAATCTTGATAGCAATCTCCCCACCAAATCTGCCAATGAGAAAGTTGCAGGCAAACAAAAAATGGTTTGGTCTGCCCCTCCTAAATCAAAAAACCTATCTACTTTCATGAAGGATGCTCAAAATGCCTATAAAACCCTCACTGATGTTGGTGATGATGAGAAAGTCCATGTTCCTGAGACCTTTGAAGATTTTGACTCTGATTCAGATGATAACTCCTTATCTCATAAGCTTAGTCACTTGGCTAGAATTGACTCTTCTAAAGATAATCCTGGTGAACCATCAAGGCAGCTTTGGAATGTAAACATCCCTGGGTTAGTCAAAGAACCTTTGCCTACTATTGCCTCAGATATTATCACCAAGTGTACAATCCCTCATGAGGTATCTCAGTCACCAGAAATCTTCATTGCTGATGACAATATTGTCAATACTCAAGAGAGTGTAGAACTGAAGCCTAGGATGAATGATCTAGAGGCTGAACATTCTGCTCTTGAAGAAAACAAGTTATCCAAGATTGAGGCCCCAATGCTGGAAGACAAAGCTAAAGAGGGTAGAAGGAGGAGTGATAGATTGAAAAAGAATACCTCATTGACAACCATGGAAAAAAATCAGACGATGGCACATAAAAGGAATCTTGAAGGTAATCCCTCTTGCATTAATTCATTCTCTAGCTTACCCATAGAGGAGCTTCTACATATTTCTACTGATATGGGTGTCACTTTGGAAGAAAATGATTTTGATACCTTTAACCTTCTGAAAAACTTGGAAAAGGATAGAGAAGATTTATATCAAAAGCAAAATGAAAAGGTTGTGGAATCTCAAACTGAGACATTTGAGATTACACACAATGATAAACCTATTCTTGAATTGGATTGGATCCAGGAAGAATCATCTGACTTTGATGACTTTATCCTTGTGGAATACAGGAAGAAAAAAAGAGAGAGTAATAAGAATAGTAAAATCTCTCCCAAGCTTAAAGGGAAGAAACAAGTAGAGGAAGTTCCTGACTCAAAAAAACTAGAGGAAGAAAGCCTAAGGCTAATTCTTCTAGAAATATCAAAACAAAGGTTAAATGACAATGCAAGGACTGATCTGGAACTGTAGAGGTCTGAAAAAGAAAGGAGTTGCTACTTTTCTGAAAAATGTCATATATCAATATTCTTTTCATTTTATTGGTTTACAAGAAACCATGATAAAAAATTGTGATGAGAAAGTTTTAAGAAAGTTTGATCCTCACCAGGACTACCTTTGGTTATATAACTCAACCAAAGGGAAGTCTAGAGGTATTTTAGTTGGAGTCAAAATTGATTTGTATGATGTTGGATCCTTTAAACAAGGTGAATTCATGTTGCAACTAAATCTTTGGGATAAAACTAACAAGATAAAATGGAACTTGTTAGTTGTATATGGAGCTGCTCATGATGATAAAAAGCTAGAGTTCCTCTCTGAACTCTCTACCTTCTGTTCCAATAGTTCTGAACCTATGATGATTGGTGGTGATTTTAATATCATCAGATATGCTCATGAAAGAAATAGAAATAGTGGGACTCAGAGATTCTCTGATCTATTCAACTCCCTTATTAACTTTCATGAATTAAGAGAAATAGATATGACTGGTGGATTGTATACCTGGTCTAATAACCAAGATAATCCTATTCTGGAAAAATTAGACAGACTTTTGATGACCAAGGATTGGGAAGACATGTTTCCTCAAGTTTGGATTAAAAAACTTCCTAGAGAAGTGTCTGATCATAACCCTCTGATCTTAACTTCTACTCAGTCAAATTTTACCAAACCGATTCAATTTAGATTTGAGCTGAGTTGGTTATCAAACCCTGACTTCATCTCCTCTGTTGAAAAGATTTGGCTAAAACCTTGTAGGGCTAAATCTTCTCTTGACAAAATTCAGCAAAAACTGAAGTTACTGAAGCAGTACTTCAAAGGTTGGGGGTTTCAATTTACAAGGTGAACTTAGAAAACAGAGAAAAGAATTAAGTGAGGAGATTAGAGATCTGGAAAATATTGAAGAAAATTTAGGTCTCAACACCCAACAGATGCTAAGGAAAATGAGCCTTGTTAAGTAAAACTTACAGCTACTTGATCAAGAAGAAACTTATTGGCACAATAGATGCCATGAGGACTGGCTTTTGAAAGGAGATAACAATACAAAATACTTTCATAAAATTGCAAATGGGAGGAAAAGGAAAAATACTATTATATCCCTTGAGCAAGATGGACTTATCATTGAAGGTGATGAAAATTTTCTAAATCATGCTACTAGCTACTATTCTGAACTTTTTGGCCGTGAAGAGGATCATAATGTGCATATTGATGAATCCATGTGGACCAACCTTTTTCTCGAACGCGCAGGAGAGGTGCGCGTCAATATATTAAGAAGAAAACAGGGGTAAAGAGCCCCAAGATGGTACAGAGATAAGGGGTTGTAACCCACCCAAATACAGAGCTAAACAAACTAACAAGTTAACTTACATTTGCTAAAGACTTGACTAGGAACACAGAAAAAACCTAAATTAAGATGCTGCTGGTGCTTGGGCAAGGAGAAAAGAAACCCCTCGGGCCCCAGCAAGAGACCACTGTAGTAACTCCTCGCTAAAGGTTGAGATGGAGGTTTGTAGACTTGGGTTGATTCCATCAAAGACACAGCGATTCCGATGATTCCACAGGGTCCAAGCTCCTAAGATAACAATAGAGTTTGAACCCTTCTTCTCTTGACCTGACACCCTTTTGCTTATTTTTTCGCACCAATCTTCAAACCTCGTCTCCTCTGTTTGTGGTGCAAGGTTCTGTAAGCCAAAACTGTGCAAGATGGCGAACCAGACTTGCCGAGAAAAAACACAAGAAATCAATAAGTGGTCAAGTGTTTCATCGGCTTGGTCACAAAGTGGACACACTTCAGGATGTGGGAGGCCTTTTATTACTAGACGATCATCCGTCCAACATTTCTTGTATGCCACTGTCCACATGAAGAATTTGCATTTGTTAGGCGCCCAACTTTTCCAAATACGCTCCCACGGGTTGAATTGTGTCGAGCCTGTGAAGAGAGCTTCATATGCTGACTTTGCCGAGTACAAGCCGGTGGAAGAGAACTGCCATAAATATGTGTCCTCTACCTCTGGCTGCAACTCCACATTTTCAAGTAAATCCCAAAGCTGTAGGTATTCTAGTAGTATGTTAACTATGAGTGCTCCTTTTAAATCTGAGACCCATCTCCTATTGTTTAAGGCATCAAAAAATTTTCTTCCTTTTGCTCTTGTTGCCGCTGCAGCAAAAAGGTGTGGATAGGAGTGTTCAAAACTTTTCCCAGATACCCATCTGTCAGTCCAGAAATGTGTATTTTTTCCATTGCCCACGATAGACCTCACAACTACAGAAAAGAAAGCTTTAACCTGTGGTGGAGCTTTCATTGGCAGGAATGCCCATGGTTTGTCTGGTTCAGTCTTTTGCAGCCAGAGCCATCTCAATCTCAAGGCCCAACATAAGTACTGGAGGTTGGATATGCCCAAACCACCTAACTCAGTTGGTCTAGTAACTTTTGGCCAAGCAATCAAATAGTGGCCCCCCCTCACATCCTTCCTTCCTTTCCACAAAAAACCTCTTCTAATCTTGTCAATAGGTTTCAAAGCCCAAGAAGGAAGATCTAGCGCCATTACTAAATAAATCAACATGGATGTGAGAACAAATTGGACCAGCACCTTCCTACCAGCTTTATTGAGGAGGTTAGCCTTCCACCCTGGTAACTTATCAGCAAACTTGTCAATAATGGGTTGAATTTGTGCCCTGGTAAGTTTGTGGGGTGAGAGAGGTACACCCAAGTACTTACAGGGGAAATCAGAGATCTGACAGGGAAGGTGTGTGAGCAGGACAACATGGTCTTCTTCTGAGCACTGTATAGGGTGGACACTGCTTTTTTGTATATTGGTTCAAAGCCCAGAGGATTCTCCAAAGAGCTGCAGTATATCCAAAGTAATTCTGATGTCACTCGATGTGGGTCGAAGAAAGATGACCACGTCATCCGCATATAAAGAAATGCGGTGCTGCAAGGCTCTTCTTGCTAAGGGTTGGATGAGCTCTTCTTCTGAAGCCTTTTGAATCAAAAGACAGAGGACATCCATCACTAATATGAATACCATTGGGGAGAGCGGGTCCCCTTGCCTTAAACCTCGGTGGTGCTTAATCCTGTCACCAGGAGAGCCATTTAACAAAATCTGCGTGGAGGAGGAGGCAAGCAGTCCACTAAAGATATCCCGCCATATTTGGCCAAAACCGAGGCGTTGCAACACTTCTAGCAGAAAAGGCCAAGCAACTGAATCAAAAGCCTTGGTAATGTCCAACTTCAGGAGGATATGTTCTTGTTTCTGTTGGTGTAAAAATTTTGTAGTTTGCTTGACTAACATAAAATTATTCAAGATGAAACGACCTTTTATGAAAGCACTCTGATTAGGCGTAACCAACTGATCCAAACGGCAGGCCAGCCTATTAGCTAACAGCTTTGTTACAAGTTTGGCAAAGGAATGAACCAATCTTATAGGTCTGTAATCCCTTATACTATTGGCGTCATCTTTCCTTGGCAGGAGCGTGATATAAGCATAATTGAGAGGTTCAAAGTTGCTGAATTTTCTGCTCTAGATAGCGGACATTGCTGCCATAATGTCTTGTTTAATAATGGGCCACCAAACCTTATAAAACTTGCTTGTAAAGCCATCAGGTCCTGAGGCTTTATCTGCGGGAAGTGAGCAAATTGTTTTCCAGACTTCTTCTTCAGAGAAAGGAGTATCCAACTCCAACAGATCAAGAGATGGTGCATTCAGCTCAGACAAATTTATAGTAGCATCTCGACCGATGCTTTCGCCCAAAAGAGCATTATAGAAATTGAAAATATTCTGCTCCTTATCCTCATGCTTTGTGAGAACCACACCCTCATCGGTTGCAAGTTTATATATGAAATTTTTTCTTTTTCGGAACCTGGCAAAGGAGTGGAACATGGCTGTATTAGCGTCGCCCTCACTGAGCCACAGAATTTGGGATCGGCTGCGTGCAATTGAGCGTTGAAGGGAAGAAAGAGCCAGGGAGTGTAGTTTGAGTTTATTCCGTAGCCAGATCTCCATACCGGATAGGACCCTATGGTCCTGAGCAATTTCCAACTGGTGCAGGATTTCTCTTGCCAATTCCAGCTGACTATTAACATGTCCAATTGTTTTCTGACTCCAGCTTTGGAGACTCCTAGCTGTGGCTTTGAATTTCTGTACTAGGGTATTAAAAGGGCAGTTGGCGGTTTGAACTGAGGTCCACGCAGAATCAACAACATCCTGAAAACCAACAAGCTTGCACCAAAAAGATTCAAAATGGAACCTGGCCTTCCCAGGCTGTACATCATGCAATCCTAGGAGGAGGGGGCAGTGGTCGGAACCATCAGATGCGCAGCTCTGGAGTAAGCAATTTGGGAAAAGATTCTCCAATTCAGAGGAGCACAATACTCGATCAAGCTTGACAAGTGTAGGGGAATCCTGCTGGTTAGACCATGTATATTTACGACCTTGCAGTGGCAAATCTTTTAATTCCAAAACATTAATGAGAAGACGAAACCTGCCCAACATTGCTCTTTTGAGAATTCCATTATTTTTGTCCTCAGCATTTGTAATAAGATTAAAATCCCCAAGAACTACCCAAGGACCATCACAGGCAGCTCTCACATCTCTCAGTTCTTGCAGAAATAAAATTTTCCTCTCATCTCCTTGAGGTCCATAGACACCAGTTATCCACCAAGAAGGTAAGCCACTTGGAGAAAATTTAACCGAAACACTGTTGTCATCTACCCTGCTAGCACTGGTTGGACCAAGGCCATGACGCCAAGCTAAGAGCACACCACCACTTGCACCAACAGCCGGTAATTCAACCCAATGAGTGAAATCAGAGCCCAACATAGAAAGGATAACACCACGGGGCACAACTGCCATTTTTGTTTCTTGCAAACAAACAATGTCCACTCGACAGGAATCCACTAGAGTGCGCACTGCATCTTGGCGAGTTTTCAAATTGAGACCACGTACATTCCAACATAGAATTTTTTAAGGATTCATCATTATACAGTGGGGGGGGGGGGTCGACCACACGAACTAGAAGATCAGACAACTAACGCCGAAGCATCAGCCACCATATCCTCTGGAGCTGTCCACCCAAACAGGGCAGCCAGAGCTCGAACATGGGAATCAGCTAGAGAGGAAGAATCTGTAAAGAGCTTACTGTACTCATCCAGAGCTTGTTGGTCAATTCCTTCAGTCTCCCCGATGATGTTTAGTGCCCGCATAGCTTTCTTACTTGATCTTGAGGGGGCAGGTGTCTCAGGCGCCAGTCCAGCAATTCGACGACTGCGGCGCGGTGGAGCAGTTGGAGTCCGCGCCCTTGAACCCAGTCTATTTGCAAGGGGGGTTGGGAGGATCCTTCTTGTATTCAAAGTCACTTTTGAAAGGAAACAAGCATGCGGGCTCGAAGGCGAGTCTGAATGTCTTGGGGGGATGACACCGCCTGCTGCTTGCTGGACTGCAACAGCCTGAGAAAGCCCTTTTCGTCGTCGCCGGAAATAAGTCTTCAAGGGTGGAGGCATTACAGGCACTGCAGACGCCTCTTCGTCAGCAGTAGACGCGCCAACCAAGGCAGCTGCAACATCCGAAGTTGTCGCCATGCTGGTTTCATCTGCCCCCCCCCAACTGTCAGGGTCAACTGGGGAGGCTCGCCGGTAGGGGATGGGCGCGCTGCGATAGGCGGAGTCTCGGCCAAGACATCAACACATCCAGAGCCAGGAGGCATCCGATGCGGAGTCACGGCCTGAACTGCCACGCCTACCTGCTCAGCCGAGGCTACCATGCTCACCAGATCAGGGTCTGGGAGCGGAGCTGTAGCTGCGCCAATGTTCTTCCCCAAACAGCACTGAATCCTGGGGTGAGTCTTCGCAGATACAGTGACGCCGGCTTCAAGCAGGAACCCCTCGAGGGCAGTAGCTACCGGACTAGAGGTGGCGAGGTCTGGCGAGGAGCCCAACGATGCCAACATCGGAGAGTTGATAGGAATATCGTCAAGATGAGAGTCTATGGAAGGGACGTTCATTGCAGTTCCTGCTGGGCCAAAGGCCAAGTTCAACAATTCAGAAACAACCAGAGGTGTAACTGGGCCTATTTGAGGTGGCATTGCAGGCTGAAGCAGGCCAAGATCAGCTCCCAACAGATATAATGGGTCGTGCCTCGGGGAATCCTCCACAAAACATGGCCCAGGCATAATGATGAGGGCCGCCAAATCTTCAAGGATTCCCGGCATGGGCGAGATGGTCAATGGAATTGAAGGCGCCTGCATGGCATCGGGGGCCGAGAATAACGAGCCATCGACCTCCTCGCAACTCGCGACCCGGCCGCCAGTTGCAGGTCCCGAGCCCAACCGATGTTGCATAGGACCCCGCGAAACGTCCCCTCGGGCCCCGGGACCAAGGGCCTCCACATCCGGAGAACCGTGAATACGCCGCCGGCGCCGGCGCTCATCACACGGTGGAGAAGGGGGTTGATCGCCGCCATCTCCATGCGTTGGCGCCCTTGAGATAGCGATCTTGATTTTGTACCTTAACGCACGTTTCACCGGGGGGGATTCTTCAACTTGCACAGGAGGTTCGACGATGTCCAAGTACATGACCGCCGGGATGAGCTCCAACATGGAACACCATGCCTTAAGACGGAAGGAGGAATAGTCCCTTCGTTCAACTGTGTTAGGGTGAAGGTCTCGCACCCAACACCACTCATCTAGAAGATGTTCAGCAGTCTCGAGCTCCCAGGCGTGCGTCGGAATGCCGCTCAGCTCGATGTCGACGAGCGAGGGCAGCACTACTGCAGCCGCGTTCTTGAACCGCGACCAACGCCTAAAGACGAGAGTGATCGACGGCAGGCGAAGTGGTCGCCCCTCATCGTAGACACGAACGGCCAAAGCTTCATCAGGGAGGATCATGATACCCTCCACAAGGCTTAGACGGTGAAACACCAGCGACTCAGCCAGGAGGTCGTGATGGCGAGCAATCCCCGCCAGCAGAGCCTCAACTGGAAGAGTCACCAGGTCTCCAACCATCGAAACCGAGAGGGCCAAGCGCAACTCATCCTCAGCCCTGACCATCCTAGTCGAATGGTCGACAATGCGACGGTGCCGGACCGAGGCATCATCGGAGGAGGCCAGAGCACGATCGTTGATAGCCACCTGGGAGGAAACATCGTCATCTTCAATCGGCTGGCTGGGAGGCACGCCAGGGACAGCAGCACCAGCGGCACCAGCGCGCCGCCGCTTCCTGACACGACGATGACGCCTGATTCGCTGGCCATGGCCAGCCGCGGCATCCACGTTCTCCCCGACGGCGTCAGTCGCAGACTCCATTGTCGTCTCCTTCATAGAGACAAGGGCTCCAGGCGCCACCTTGGGCTGCCAAACGAGGGTAGAGCAAGGCCCCTCCTCGAGAACACGTCCACACCTGGAATAGGCAGACGCCAGATGCCCTATCTCATGACACTTGAAGCAGCGAGGTCTGACTCGGCAGGCGGCAGCGCGGTGGGAAGGGTCGAAGCAGTTAAAGCTTCTTCCCCTGAGGTCGACCGGCACCGGCCGACGGTGGCCACGCAGCTCCTTCAAACGCTTCTTACGCGCGCTGCGGCCTTCATAGCGTTGCCACCCAGACTCGTCGGGGCCTTCACGGGTGTATTCCTGGCGAGGACGTGCCCTCAGGACGACCTTAGGAGGCGGCCTTGGGGCGACGAACGGAGAGGCATTGTTCGGTGAAGCAGCAGATGAAACGTCGCCTGAGGCCAGCACGTCGCGAAACGATGGGGCAGAAGAGGGACCGACCGCAGGGAACGTTGGACTCGAGTCGCACCACCTCGCAGACTTGGAACGACCTACCTTTGGGTTGGGAGGCGACGGGGGAGGGAAAGAGGCTGAGTGGGTGGTCGTCGGGCCATGAGCAGGCACCGACGTGGGGCTGGTGGACGAGGGGGCGCCGGGAAGGGGAGGGGTAGGAGAGTCGCCAGGAAGGGGAGGGGAAGCGGAGGTACCCATCACCATGTGGACCAACCTTGAACAAGTGTCTGATGTTGACAACCCCCTACTCTGTCAGCCATTCTCCGAGGAAGAAGTTAAGGGGGTCATTTTCCATATGGAAAAAAATAAAGCAGCCGGCCCTGATAAAATACCTATTGAGTTCTATCAGTCTTGTTGGGGGATTGTCAAATCTGATATTATAAATGTTTTCCATGATTTCTATAATGGAAATTGTGATATTAGTAAGCTTAACTACGGTATCATTACTTTATTACCCAAATTCCCTGATGCTTATCAAATACAACAATTCAGACCCATCTGCCTTCTCAATTGCTTATATAAGCTGATCACTAAAACTTTAACTGTGAGATTGGAAAGAGTGGCTCGGAAGTTGACCCACCCTAATCAAACAGCCTTTATGAAAGGGAGGAATATTATGAGTGGTATCATGGTTCTTCATGAAGTCATGCATGAAACCAAAAGGAAAAAACAAACTAGCATCATTCTTAAACTAGACTTTGAGAAAGCTTACGACAAAGTCAAGTGGAGCTTCCTTTTTCAATGTCTAGCTACTAGAGGTTTTAATGATAAGTGGTATAGCTAGATAAAACAAGTTGTCTCAGGTGGGACTGTAAGTGTGAAACTCAATAACAGTATAGGTCCCTACATCAAAAGCTTTAAAGGGGTAAGACAGGGCGACCCCCTATCCCCAACTCTTTTTAACTTTGTTGCTGATGGCCTGTGTAGAATGGTCCATAAAGCTCAGAGTAATGGTCTTATCATTGGTTTGATTGATCATATAGTGGACAAGGGTGTTGCTATACTCCAATATGCTGATGACACCATTATTTGTCTAAAACATGATAATAATGGTGCCAGGAAAATGAAATTCCTCCTATATCTCTATGAATTAATGGTTGGCCTCAAAATTAACTTTCATAAAAGTGAAATTCTGACCATCAATGATGAAGAAAGCTATGCTGAGGTCTATGCAGATATCTTCAATTGTCAAATTGGAACATTCCCTATTAAGTATTTAGGGGTTCCTGTAAGCCCCAATAGACTTCATGTTGGAGATTGGATCCCTTTAATTGAAAAAATCTCTAAAAGGTTAGATATTTGGAAAGGTGGCACTATGTCCATTGCTAGGAGATCTACTTTGATTTACACCAGCCTTAGCAATGCTTCCTTATACCACATGTCCATCTATCTCTTGCCTAAAACTATTGTCTACAAGCTTGATAAGATTAGAAGAAGTTTCTTTTGGCAAGGTGGAGGAGCAAAGAAAAAGTATCATCTAATTAGATGGGCTAGAATTTGTAAACATAAGAGAAAAAGGGGGTCTTGGTATCAAAGATATAAGGAGAATGAATGTTTGTCTAATGAGCAAGTGGTGGTGGAAATTAGAAAATGAAAATGGTATTTGGTAGCAAATTATAAAATTCAAATATCTTAATGGTAAGTCAGTTTGTACTGTGAACCACAGACAAACTGATTCAGCCATGTGGACTGATTTGCTGAAGATAAAAAATATTTACCTTAAAGGTAGGAAAATGAAGGTTAATAATGGTAAATCTTCTCTTTTTTGGAAAGATACATGGCTGTATGAAAAACCTCTCTGTGTGCTATTCCCTGAACTTTTCAAGTTGTGTGAACAAAAAGATATCACTGTTCATCAGACTGTTATTAACCCATCTGGTGTAACTTTCACTAGATGGTTGGTAGATGAACTCAGAAGTAGCTGGGGGAAGCATCTACATGCTGTCACTAGTACCCAGTTGGGGGAAGGGGCTGACCTTGCTAGATGGCGACACACTGTGAATGGTCATTTCACTGTTAAGTCATTGTATAAAGCCCTATCAGTGAATGACTCTGGGCCTTATCATAAAAAGATTTGGAAAGGGAAAATCCTTCTAAAATCAAAATTTTCTTATGGCTACTCATGAATAATGCGATTCGTACTAAAGACAACATGCTTAAAAGACGATGGCTGGTAGTCCCACTTGTTACTTTTGTAATGACGATGAAAATATGCAACATCTGTTATTCAAATGCAGTAATGCTCAGGTGCTGAGAATGTACCAAATTCCATTAATCACTGTTGGAATTGGTGTGAAAAATGGTTACCAACAGGCCAACAATTCCATACCCTGGGCATTGCAGCTATTTGCTGGGCAATTTTGAAAACAAGAAACAAAATATGTTTTGATGGCAAAATTATAACCAGCCCGGCTACAATAGTCTGCTTTGCTTGTTTCTTAATGAAATACTGGGCAGATCTCATCGGGGAGGAAGATAAGGAAGCCCTGGTTGAAGTCGTCAATACCATGCTGGCCATTGCAGTGAAGTTGACAAAGAAACGAAAGGAGGAACAGACTCAGTTGATGCTGAAGAACGGACAAGGTGATGATAGCGACGAGTGAAGCAGCGCGTGCTGAAAAGCGTGTTCTCTTGGCTGTCTGTAGTTCTTTTCTGGAGTTTTATGTATCATCATAGGATGAATGTTTCCCCTCCAGGTTGGGTGTCCCCCTCTTCTTTCTTTCTCAATCCTTTGGAAGTCTGGCTGGGTCAGTTCTTGTTGCTTACCGGTCTTTTGCTGAACTCTGTTATCTGGTAGCTCCTATCTGTTAAACTCTGTTACACTGTATTTCCGTTTGATCAATGGAAATGGGGTTTTCCTCGTGTCAAAAAAAAGAACTTCACTAGAGAGTAGAGAGGAGAGAGCAAGGCAAGGAATGGTTTGAGCTAGAACTGGTTTCTGGTTGGGGTGTGAGGATTTGAGCTCTCCTTGCATGACCTTTTATAGGGGAAGGAGATGACACCAAGGAGGCACCAAGGGGTGGTCAGCCGACCCCCTATGGGCATGCCCTTGGGTGCCATGAGCACTAGCTTTAAGAGATGACTTACACAAAGCAAAAGGGAAGGGAGAGGTCGGCCAACCTCTATGAAATACTCCAAAGTGGAGATTCCACTCACACTTTTCCTAGTGCTTGGTGAAAGGTAAGACCTGTTATGTGTTATGATCAAAATCTAAGCCAAAGTGCTCAAGATTCTCCTCTTTAAACAAAGAGTAGTGGGGGACAAAAGCATGTCATGCTTTGACCAAAAGATGATTGATGTGTTTTCTTTTTCAAAACATGACAAAGTGAAAGTGTTCATGATTCCTGTTGACATTTCTTAACACCACTTTGAATATTGGGTTGTCACCCCTAGCATGGTGCTAGAAATGTGCGGTGATATTTATGAATGTAAAGGCTCTCAAGAAAATATATTTATTCTATCCGCAAGCGCACAGATAAAATACCAATTGTAGCACTTCACCAGAAAAGTAATTCTGAGTATCATTTATTTATAATTTTGCTAAAGGAAAAACAAAACATTGGTGGCATGAACTAACAAGGGTTTAAGACCAGAGATGGACTTGCAGAGCATGATTACTTATGAGAAACTCAATCACAAAGTCACTTGCTTCGGCAGGGGGTAAGCCATAATAATAATAATGATATTGAAGTGTAAGCTCAAAGATAAATAACACAGAGATTAGAGATAGACTACTCCATATAAATGTAAGGTGACGTCGGATTAGTAAGAGAATAACTTCTAAGTGTATTCTAATATGTTAAGTCATAATCTACTCTAGCACATATACAATCATATATATAGCAATAAAGGACTCTTCATCTATGTATAAGGAACATCGGTAAAGAAAGCCAGGATATAACAAGAATTACTCCGCAATACCAATTATGCATGTCCTACCAACGGGGGATGGACTATATAAGAAACAATGGAACTGTCACTTCCACGAACTACCACGCGACCCGGCCAATAGGATACATTTGCAGGTAAATAGCGTCTAAGCACCACGCTTACATGTGATCTACCACCTAACTCCCTCGAGGAAAGAGCTAAGCACTTTGCAAACTCATAAATAAACTCATTATCAATCATAACTATATCAAGTATAGAACTAGAACAAACTAAGAACACAATAAATAGAAACATAGTGATATTAAGAATAAAGTCGTAGAGAAAGATACAAGATAATACCAATCTTTATGATGACGATGTGAAATCCAGAGCGTGATGCTCTACTTCTCTAGATCTATCTAATCAATCCTATAGAACTTGAAGGAATTGGGAGTAGCTATTCTAATTCTCTGGTGGAGAGAGGGATATGAAACCCTAGCTTTGATGGCTTCCTCTAATAATGATTTTCTCCTCCCCTCAGGGGTGGCAGGGCCTTGCTTATATAGCCCCCTCAAATGAACGTGGACCATCGGATCAAACCGACCTTAATCGAGTGGTTTAGATTCATCCTCAAAGGCGGTTTGGTATAATCCTCGAAGTGGAAGGTGATTGGCCACCAGGGTAGGGCGGGCACCCTGGGTGTCGGCCCCCTCGGCTACTGGCTTGGTCTAGTTACTTCTAAAGTCTTTCTGAGTATTCTTTTCTTGTGCGGAGGTCTTTTCTCTCTATGTAAACATGACATGTGGACCTTCCGTTGCTCTTTTCCTGATAACTCCCTGTAAAAACATAAACTCACCAAAACTTATGGAATTCTGTCAGTTGGACCCCCTAAGTCTATGGTGGTGATTCAATTAAGTCCTTTTTAGTTCTTGTTGACATAAAGAAATTGATACTTAACGACCGTCAACAAGCTCCCCAAGCTTACCCTTTGCTCGTCCCTGAGCAAACAGCTAACTCAGATGGATTAAAAGTTGCTTTAAGTTTTTCTTTCTAACAAGCACACATGCATTCAACATAAAATTCTCCTCCAGTTTAGAGTGACTTACCATGGGGCTTAGTACCTGCACTTGAGTCTTGAGTAATTGAAAGATAAAATAATCAAGTCAAGCACTATGTCTCATGCTCTGTACTTCACCTCTGTTATGGAGTTTTCATAATTTTTCAAATAAAACTTAGAGTTCCTTAGCATGTTTCTCTCAAGTCTCTCATATGTGGTTTTTCTAGATCCTTACCAAGGCTTTGATGGTGTATGCCCTTCTCTCAAATATGTGGTATTTGTGGTATAAGGCTTGTGGTATTGCCTTTTCTCTCATCCTACTTCTAATAGGCTGATATCTGGAGCTTATAGGTGGGAGATAGCGAATACATACTTACAAAACATATGTTGCATAGTCAAACCGACGATCCAAAGGAACGAGTCAATATGTCATCAAATCAAGACGTGCATGTGTGGCGAATGAATGGTGTATGATGATGATGGTGAGGTAATGGTGATGATGGAGATGGTGATGATGACTTTCTTATCTTTGCTTTTGGGAGAACATGGGCTATCTTTTATGTTTTTTTTGAGTGGGTAGATGCATACCCCCAATTCTACTGTCGGACATGCTGATATTTTTTCCTCTCAAAGTTTCGGACACTTGCCCCTTTTTATTCCTCGGAGATATGTATATTATTTTTTTCTTTTTCGAGGGTCCGAGCACTTGCCTCTTTTTATTTCCTCGGATATATATATTTTTGCATAGCCCATGCTCTTTCTATATTGAATCTTTGAGAGTAACACTATTGATGAGTGATAAAATATTTGGTGGATCTGGAGATGGAAATGAGTGGATGTATGTAGATGCGTACTTCTAGGATAGAAGCAGCATGTATGGATGGAGTGTATATGGATGCATACTTCTAGGCTAGAAGTAGCGTGTGTGGGTGTAGTGTAAGTGAATCTTGATTCAGACCAGATGACTAGTTCCCGAGGGTCACACAGCTTGACCACACCCAATGCTCATAAGCAGTATGTAAAAAGGTGTGGTTTCCTAATCTAGTAGGCATGTATATATGGTTGTGGTTGGAATTTAAACTCTCCTCATGCTTAGGAACTCATCATGTGGCATTTTTAATTTTTTCAAAATAAATCTCCAGAATTTAGTGTTGCAAGAACAAGATAAACAGTAACTCAAACTTTCATATCATGTCACTCAATTACCTAGACTTAGTTTAGGCTTACGCTCCCATAGGTATTTAGATCATTGTTTTATTTATTGGGAGGACTTTATATTGAAAGCTAGGTTCTTGTAAGAAAGTAAACCGAGCACTGTTCGTTATTTTTATTATGCTAATCTTTTTATTCAAAATAGATTAAATAAAGCACACTTATCTATACACTCTTTTTATTTGGTTTTCATAATTAAGGAAAATAGTAACTAAAACATAAAATATTTATTGGGTTTTCTAAATTTTTAGATTTTTTTTAAATACGTAAAGGTAACAAAAATTGATTATATAAAATAAAGGGAAATAGAAAACTTACCTTGATAATTGGGGGAGGCACTCCCCCAAGCTGTCTGATGCTGCAGATGGCTTCATTGGAGGTTAAAGTATTGAAGTAGAGTATACACGTTCTCACCTATCGCGACGTTCTCATCTTGTATTTCATGCATGACGATGGTGTGGTCCTGGTTCCATTCTGTTGTTGCTCCAGTAATTGAGTGTGTTGGGCTTGTGTCTCTTCGATGGCAAGGAGGCTGTTGTTGGTGTGGGTGTAGAAGGCGCCGGTTCTCATGGTAATAATCTCCGGTGAATGTGTATGTGGCATCGGAGGCTCGACCTACATCAAAATGAGGTTGGGTTTGGGACGGTGATGCCCCATATGGGTCAGTGGAATATCTTCCGGTTTGGTATGGTCTGTTTGCCCATTGTTGGTATTGTCCTTCCGGCCATTTTTCTTGAGCTGGTTCTTCTTGTCGCGTGTGTTGACCCCACGGATCCCTACGGATGCAAGGGTTGTAATCATTATAACTGATGTGTGTCGGTTCCTCTGGGCCTAGATCAGCTCCGTACCATGTGCGTTCTTGATGACTGGCCATTCTTTTGGAGGCCACGTGCTGTGGATCTCTCTGGTTTACTGGCTCTGCTTCAATTTCAATCAAATAACTTTGGACAGTGTAGAGCCAAGGCCCAGGTTAGGTAATCGGACCTTGCCCTTATCATAAAACATATACATAATATTGTGTTCTTTCTTTAACATTCTTCCTTGTCTAAATGAGTCATAGCCATAATAAGGTCGGAACTCATCAATGAAGTTAAGTGACGAGCTTTCTAATAAATGCATACTTGTGGCTAGACAAGTGATCAAAGATGTGCAACCGACAGGGCCTAGCAAGTTTGGCGTGCTTAGCCAATGTGCGACTAATAAAGTTATAGGTGAAACATGCACTTTATTAATAGCAGCAAAAAGAAGTTGCAGATCTCCTACTCTCACCTTCCTGATGTCATCTCTAGGGAACAGAACATATCCTATCCATTTATGAAACATACGAAGTGTGGGATGCTCTATGTCACTAGTTTGGGGTTGCAAAAAGTGTTGGTTTCTAGAAATTTCCCGTCAGAACTGGTGTTTATCAAAATTGGTAAGATCAACATCTAAGTCTAGGATAGCTCTTGGAGAGAAACTGAGGTGGTTACTCAATTCCCTCCATAACAAAACAAAATTTTGTTTGAATAACTGAAAAGCGATCCCGCCCTCACTTAATTGTAAGGTGCAAAGAAATTCATTGGTTAAAAGACGGGATCCTACTTCGGTGACATTCCAAAAGTCTGTCCACCCAATCATTTGAAAGATAAGATCGAGTTCAAAATCCATACCTGTGTCTTTTAGCAGGTTAGGATCGATGGTAGGTGTGTG
Source organism: Microstegium vimineum (assembly GCA_022036555.1). Lineage (NCBI taxonomy): Eukaryota > Viridiplantae > Streptophyta > Magnoliopsida > Poales > Poaceae > Microstegium > Microstegium vimineum. The sequence continues at coordinate 34,309,349 of CM039122.1, read as the reverse complement.
GATGAAATATTTGTTTTCAACTTCTGGAAGACTTCTTTCTCTCGCCGAGAATTTAACCCAAGGTCACTTGTTTTCAGAAGGACCTTCCTTGTATTACCTAATGATGATGATGGTGCTTGTTCGGCCGGTGGATTGACGCTCATGTCAGACTGACGAGAGGAGAGCCGAGACGAGTGTCTTGTCCCACATGGCTTACTTGGCGGCTCTCGCGGCTTTCTTAAACATCCTGCAAAACTTGATGACAAAAACAAAAACTTGTGGAGAATGTGAGACAAAAGAGGTGGTTAGAGATTAGCAGTCCAGATGTCAGTCGTTCGGGGGTTAGTTGTTCAAGACAAAATTTTATTGGAAATTCAGCAGCACTTCCCCCTGAACAAATTTTAGTTACGCTTGGACAGCGTGGTCACTAGATTTCTAAGTGTCTTCTCACTTCTCTCTTCAAAACTCTTTCTACTCTTCTCTTCCTTCCCACTCTCTTCTTCCTTCTCTCAAAAGAGCAGAACTACTAAACTCGGAAACTTGAAGTTGGAGATGTTTTCTGGATTGTGTGTGGTGTGAAGAAGAGGTTGGAGGAAGGAATTTATAGAAGGTGCAGGGGATAGGGCGGGCGCCCTAGTGGCCTGGGAGGCCGCCCCACTCTGGGCCCCAAAAAGGCTGAACTTTGCTCTCTACCTCACATGATGTACCTTCATGCAAAATTATTGGTCGTGGGTGGAAATTCGACGGTGGAAAAATGTTTGGTGGTTGTAATGGGTGTAAGTGGATGAAATAATGTGATGTGATGTATGTGAGGTGGAGTCTATGACATGTGGGATCAAAGGATGTGGGTCATGCTTCTAGAAACTTGGTAAGTACAATGCAGGAACTAAAGAAAGAAATGTAAACTCTCTAAGAATGATTAAGCAAAACAAATATTTTTGTGCCACCACTATAAGTAATAGATATGGGTTGTAACACACCATAAAGATTATTTATGTCGGACTTTTAGATATTATAAAGGTAAACATGATTAATGCAAGAATTAAATATGCAAGAGATATGGATAAATACCGATTTACCTTCCGGCGAGGGTTCGAGTTTTTAAGGTCCCCCAAACTGGACCTCCAAATTTTCATTCTTCTGATGTATTCAATTCCAGAGGTGATGCCTCGGGTGATTCTTCTTGATGAACTTCCTTCACTGTGGATTTGTTTTCTGGTCTAGGCTTGAATGTGAAGTGTTCTTCTTGACCATTTATGTTGAACTTAATTTCTCCCTTTCCGACATCAATGTGGGCATTGGTGGTGCTCAGGAATGGTCTTCCAAGGATGATGGACACTTTAGAGTCAGGGCTCATGTACAGTACCACGAAGTCTACTGGCACAAAGAACACTCTTATCTTGACTGGAATGTTTTCAGCAACGCCCAAGGGTATCAGATTGTTTGATCTGCTAGTTGTAAGCACATTGATGTTGGTTCTAGTGTTGCATAATCAAGCTTCTTGTAGACTGATGAGGGCATCACACTGACACTTGCTCCAAGATCACAGAGTGCATTGTTGAAGTGTTGGTTCCCGATCGAGCAATCAATAGTGGGGTATCCTGGATCTTCCTTCTTCTTTGGTAACTTATTCAGGATGGCCGCACTACATTCTTCTGTCAGCTTGATCACCTCAGTGGATGGTAGTGGTCTCTTCTTGTTAAGAATATCTCTGATGTACTTTGCATATGTAGGGACTTGTATGGCATCAAGTAGAGGTATGTTGACGTATAGCTTCTGGATAACCTCTACAAACTTGCCAAACTGCTCATCCGATTGTAGTCCTCTGTTTCTTCTAGGAAATGGTAAATAGTTTGTGTCGTGGTAATCTTTTCTCATTTCTTGGTCATTTGGTGCTTGTAGCAATTCTTCTTCTTCATTGGGATTCTCTTCTTCTACTACTACTGGTATTGTCGGTGCCATTCTTGTTCCTCTTGGATGAGGGGGATCTCTGGCGGATTTCCCTCCTCTTGTAGTTATACTCTTTACCTGCTCAATGTTAGTGGCAATAGGCCAAACAGTAGCTAGCTCTGCTAATCTAAGCTCTACCCTTTTATTAAGAATATTTTGTTCATCAAAAGCAGATACTAGAAAATCCATTTTATTATGTATATCTCTTAAGGAGAATTCATTTGCTTCTAACCTTTTTTCAAGATTCGATTTAATTTTAGTTTGTTGTGCAATTAAATTCCTCAAAGTAGTATGCTTTGAAGTATTACCTGAATTCATACCTTTTCTATTGGGTTGACTTGGAGTAGGTTGATGTGGGCATTTGTATGTCGTTTCAATGGCCATTCGATCTTCTTTATATCTGTCCCTCTGGTCAAGCCAATGGATTAAATCATCCATCTTGGTTGATAGTGCATTTACTTCCTCAGGTATTTCTTCTGTTTGGTGACAATGTTGAACTTCATCTGGGACCAGCTTTGGTTTCCTGCTATCTTTTCCATAAGTATCTCTGCTTTTCCAAGTGTAAGTTCCAAAAATGATCCTCCAACAGATGCATCTAGGCACTCACGAGCCTTCTGAGTTAATCCATGGTAAAAGGTCTGCATGAGTAACCATCCTGCCATTCCATGATGAGGACAATCTGATAGGTATCCTTGAAAACGCTCCCATGCTTCTAGAATGGTTTCTGATTTCTGCTGTTGAAAATTGGCAATCCTTCCTCTTAAGGCATTGGTTTTGCCTATAGGGAAGAACTTTGCTAGAAAGGCATTTGAACAGTTCGCCCAAGTGTTGATATCTTCCTTGTTGGTGTAGAACTACTTCCTCGCTCTTCCCATACGTGAGAATGGAAAGAGGTGAAGGAGTATGGTGTTTTGGGTGATTCCGTTGATGTTGATTGTGCTTCCGATCTCTAAGAAATTCTGCAAATGTGCACTAGCATCTTCATGTGCCTTTCCACTGAATTGTGTAGCTTGCACCATATTGATGAGGCTTGGCTTGAGCTCAAATTCAAATTCTTCTTCTCCTTCTTCTGCCTCAAGTACCGGACCATTGTGAATATTCTCAATGCTTGGAGCAGAGAATTCTCGCAAGGTCTTTTGTGCCATAGCTTCAGAAATTGGTGACTAGCTTCTTCTTTCTTGATTGCTTTGATTCTAATGATGTAGAGTTGAATGTATCAAAGTCAATTCTGCAATACCCTATATAAAAATATAAACATAGAAAACAACAGGGGTGGTCCTGCCAAAGCAGAGGTGCCTTGTTATGATTTCTCATTTGAGTAGTTGTTCATGCAATTTTTCTCCATAGTCTAATTCTAATATAAATCTATATTCTATGCGTACCGATGTTTTATATCCCCGACAACGGCACCAGAAATGCTTGTTGATATTTCTTAACACCACTTTGAATACTGGGTTGTCATCCCCAGCATGGCGCTAGAAATGTGCGGTGGTATTTATGAATGTAAATGCTCTCTAGAAAATATATTTATTCTATCCGCAAGCGCACAGATAAAATACCAATTGTAGCACTTCACCAGGAAAGTAATTCCAAGTATCGTTTATTTATAATTTTGCTAAAGGAAAAGCAAAACATTGGTGGCATGAACTAACAAGGGTTTACTTAATCACACAGTCAGTTTCTTCGGCAGGGGGTAAGCCATAATAATAATAATGATATTGAAGTGTAAGCTCAAAGATAAATAACACAGAGATTAGAGATAGACTACTCCATATAAATGTAAGGTGACGTCGGATTAGTAAGAGAATAACTTCTAAGTGTATTCTAATATGTTAAGTCATAATCTACTCTAGCACATATACAATCATATATATAGCAATAAAGGACTCTTCATCTATGTATAAGGAACATCGGTAAAGAAAGCCAGGATATAACAAGAATTACTCCGCAATACCAATTATGCATGTCCTACCAACAGAGGATGGACTATATAAGAAACAATGGAACTGTCACTTCCACGAACTACCACGCGACCCGGCCAATAGGATACATTTGCAAGTAAATAGCATCTAAGCACCATGCTTACATGTGATCTACCACCTAACTCCCTCGAGGGAAGAGCTAAGCGCTTTGCAAACTCATAAATAAACTCATTATCAATCATAACTATATCAAGTATAGAACTAGAACAAACTAAGAACACAATAAATAGAAACATAGTGATATTAAGAATAAAGTCGTAGAGAAAGATACAAGATAATACCAATCTTTATGATGACGATCTGAAATCCAGAGCGTGATGCTCTACTTCTCTAGATCTATCTAATCAATCCTATAGAACTTGAAGGAATTGGGAGTAGCTATTCTAATTCTCTGGTGGAGAGAGGGATATGAAACCCTAGCTTTGATGGCTTCCTCTAATAATGATTTTCTCCTCCCCTCAGGGGTGGCAGGGCCTTGCTTATATAGCCCCCTCAAATGAACGTGGACCGTCGGATCAAACCGACCTTAATCGAGTGGTTTAGATTCATCCTCAAAGGCGGTTAGGTATAATCCTCGAAGTGGAAGGTGATTGGCCACCAGGGTAGGGCGGCCGCCCCAAACCCTAGGGTGGGTGCCCTGGGTGTGGGCCCCCTCGGCTACTGGCTTGGTCCAGTTGCTTCTAGAGTCTTCCTAAGTATTCTTTTCTTGTGCGGAGGTCCTTTCTCTCTATGTAAACATGACATGTGGACCTTCCTTTGCTCTTTTCCTGATAACTCCCTGTAAAAACATGAACTCACCAAAACTTGTGGAATTCTGTCAGTTGGACCCCCTAAGTCTATGGTGGTGATTCAATTGAGTCCTTTTTAGTTCTTGTTAACATAAAGAAATTGATACTTAATGACCGTCAACAATTTTCCACTTTGAACAAGGAGTAGTGGGAGACAAGTGTGTGTCATGCTTTAACCAAAAAGTGATTGATATGTTTTCTTTTTAAAGCATGACAAAGTTAAAGAGATGTCTCCTAAAGCAAAATCTGAATTTTGAACTTCACACTACTCAAATCATGAGATTCTTAGACAAAGGAAGATGGGGAAGAAAGAGAGGTGACCAAGGGGTGGTCGGCCGACCCATATAGGTCTCCTTTTTTATTTTTTTTACAAAGGTCACAAAGTATTCCCCATTTAAACAAGCCAAGATAGGGTACATTGGGGCGTCGGGCGACCCCCCTATGGACCTACCTTTTGTCAGTTTTTAGAGCTAAACTAATCTCAAGTTTTAATCTACAAATTATTTATTTATTTTTATATTTTAAGCATGGTTAAAGAATTAAACTAAATGTAAAAGGGAAATAAAGAAAAGTAAGATATAACTACCGACTTACCTTTCGGCAAAGGCTCCTTGATTTTAAGTCCTTGGAGCAGGACTCTCCTTCTTGTTCATTCTTCGAGTGCACTTGATGGCTCCAGAGACGGAGACCGCGGAGTGTGCACCTCCTTCACTTTCCAAACCTTCCTTGGATTGACGGGTTCGTCCTTCTTGGGTTCATTGATCTTGGCCTCCGGGTACTGCTTCTTTTTGCGTGGAGCTTAAACTCTTCTTCTTGGTGGTTGTGCCTTAGCCTGTTTATTAAATTTATAACCATTGAAAGCACACTTTACCTTGTGACTTGGGAACTGGAAGTGGATTTGGCCTGATCCCACATAGATGACCGTATTGGTGGTGTTGAGGAATGGCCTTCCCAAGATGACGGGAACTAAGCCTGGGCGTTGGGTTACCCGTTTTTTCGGGTCGGGTAATGAAAATTGCTACCCAATATTAGCTCTGAAAAAACACTACCCAAAATTTCGGGTACCCGATAATTCGGGTTCGGGTTCGAGCATTACCCGATATACTTGAATTTACAAAAATCAACAAACTAAATAAAATTTTGGTAGCATTATACATAATTTCAGCAGAAATTGTATAGAATTTTAACAACAATTTGTAGAGAATCATTTATTATAGTTATTTTGTTCAAAAATAGAGAATTATATTTTAATAAAGTGATATGTTCAAGTGTTCAATTAACAACACATCATAAATACAAAAACACATACAAAACTTTGGGTAGTTCGGGTAGTTTGGGTACCGGAGGATATTACCCGAATTACCCAAACTAATTTCGGGTAATCAAAATCACTATCCAAATTTAGGATTGGGTACCTCGGGTTCGGGTAATTCGGATCCAAGATCGGGTAATTCGGGTCCGGGTTCGGGTATGAGGTTTTTTTGCCTAGGCTTAACGGGAACGTCCACATTGGCTCCCATGTCCAAGATGATGAAATCAGTGGGGATGTACTCGTCTTCGATGTTCACCAAGATATCCCTTGCAAGCCCCTTAGGGAACTGTATTGTTTGATCCGCCATCTGCAAACGAACACATGTAGGGACCAAGGGTCCTCCTAAGAGATTATCATAGGTTACCTTGGACATGATGTTGATGCCCGATCCAAGATCACAAAAGGCGTAGTGGAAGGTTTGTTGTTCGATTGAGCATTTGATCGTCGGGTGGTCTAGATCTTCCTTCTTCATTATGAAGGGAGGATCAAGGAAGTAGCCCCAATAGGAGCGAAGCGGAGGCTTACCAAACCTTGTTGTGACCATATTAACATGCTCAATTGGATCCTCTAGTTTCCCAGGAATCTTACCTTGTTCTAGAGATGCCATAGCTGTAGCTAATTGAGCTAATTGGGTTTCTAACATTTTGTTAAAGCTCAATTGATTTTTTATAGGAGTGGCAAAGCTATCCATTTTCTCACCAATATTTTCAAGAACTTTATCAGTGGCAATCATTTGTTTTATTAATACCATCATTAATTTTAGATTGGCCAAGAACAAGATCTTTCAAGGAAGGCTGATTATTATAAGAATTGTAATTATTTTAATTGCTATTACCTCCATTACCTTGGTAGAAGGGACATGAATTCCAGTTTCCTTGTTGTTAGGGTCGATACCTATTGTTGTTGTTGTTGCTGATGAAGTTCACGTCCCCCTTCAATGTCTTGGGGCAGTTGTTGCTCGAGTGATCATTTCCCACACACACCTTGCACCATGGATCAGCTTCAATAGCTTGTGTGGCGGCAATGGGGTAGATGGCCTCTCGTTCCTTCTTGGAACCTTCTTCTATCTCCTTCATCAAGAGGTCCATCTTGGCAGAGAGCATGTCCACCTCATTGACGGTGTGCATACCCCTCTTATTCGGCTGGAGACGTTCCTCACCCCATCCTTGGTTGAGTACCATCTTTTCAATGAGGTCCTTTGCATTCCTCACGGTGTGTTGGAGGAATGCCCCTCCAGCGGCAGCATCAAGGTGACTACGGGCCATGCTAGATAGTCTGTGGTAGAATCCTTGAATCAGGAGCTAGTCTTCTATCCCATGATGAGGACAGGCACGAATGTACTCCTAGAGACGTTCCCATGCTTCGGGAATCGTCTCATATGATTGTTGTTGGAAGATTAAAATCTTTCCACGAAGGGCATTGGTTTTACCCGTCGAGAAGAACTTCTTGAGGAATGTGTTGGCACACCTCTCCCAGGTGGTGGCTTCTTCTTTGTGGTCGTAGAACCATTGCTTCGTCTTTCCCAATAACGACAATGGGAAGAGGCAAAGACGAATAGCGTCAGACGTCACTCCTTTGATGGTAAACATGCCACACACCTCCATGAAGTGCTGGAGATGAGCATTGGCATCCTCATGGGGCTTTCCCGCAAAATGGATTGTCTTGCACCATGTGGATCAAGGCAGGCTTCAGCGGACGGAGCCGAGAAGTCAGAGATCGCCTTCTGGGCCATAGCTTCCTTGAGTGGTGGTGTAGAGCCTCCTTCCTCGAATGGATTCAGGGTCGAGATGAACCTCTGAGGTGGAACTTGATGACGTCTAGTCCTCCTCAACGGTTGCTCGGGATCTTCAAGATAATTTCTCAGTACTTGGAAACCGCTCATACATTGTCTGGCTTCACAAGAAAGGAAGACACAGACATGGGTAAGCCCCTATGACTAATTGATAACTAAGTTAACGAGAATCTCTTGATTCAATCTAATTAAAATTTTTTGGCTATGCTTTCCCCAGCAACGGTGCCAGAAATGCTTGTTGGTATTTCTTTTGACTATTGGATAAATCTGCAAGCGCACAGATTATACCGTTGTAGCACTTCACCTAGGAGTATTCCAAGGTATCGTAATTGATATTTTCCAAAGGGGAAGCTAGGCTAGAAATGATAATCAGAGAGAGATCCTAAAGAGCACCTCAACTTAGTACCAACTAGTATAGGGGGGTAAACGATATATGTGATAAGAAGGGTTGATGAATGAATAAGACAGGGTAAATGATAACTTAGAGATAACTAGATAGTATAGCTAGGTGGGAGGACAACGAGAAAGTATAGGGACTCCTATGTAATTCACTCTACTTCAATATACTTAGCCAATTAATTAGTTTGTCTCCTCAATACAAGTATGCTAGGCGAGGGGATAGATCAGTAGGAGGACAAAACTCCTACCAGACCACACCCTCTTTTTACGGGGGCCTTACCTTTTAAGAACTTGCCTAAGAACACGTGGTGGAATACGAAGACTAGACAAGGCTGTCACTCTCTTGCTAGCTACCACAAACAATCCGTGCAACAAGCAATAACCAAGGATAAGGTGATGTATAAGAACCACGCTTACACACAACTTACTACTTTGACTATGATCTATAATCAAAGCACCCTATGACAGGCAATGATCGCATACGGGAAAGGCCACAAGGATCACATACTATTGATGTAAAGGCTAGTAATAAGCAAAAGCATAGTATAGTAATGCTCAAAGTTAAGACTAAGTAAAGTAGAGGAAAAGTAATATATTGAATAAAGTAAAGTCTTACAAAGAAGGAAAGATACAAGAGGTATACCAGACTTTCTAGAAGACAACTCCGGAAATCCCGAGCGCAGCTCGACTCAACTCTAACTCCACTCTAGACTAACTACTAGAACAATCTAAGGAATAGAGCTTGTAGGCTTCTTCACCATGTATCAAGAGGGGGGTATGAGCCTCTATTTATAGTGGGAGGTGAAGTAGGGGCTACTCTATCGCCACGTCATTGACCCTGGAGACTTCAATCCTCCACCCTTGGATCCACCGCCTCTAAACCGACTTAGAGTGGATGGTTCTGATCTTCAACATGTGTTTATTGTGCAGGGGAGTCACCAGGCGCAACACCGACCTAGGGGAGGTCGACCGACCCCCCCTATGGGCTGTGGGCCCATCCTTGGCCTTCTAGAGCATGCCCCACTGGCCAGGGACCAAGTGGGGGGCTAGAGCCTCTGGTAGGAGGTCGGCCAACCTCCCTATAGAGGTCTGGGCCCACCTTGGCCTTCTAGAAGGTGTGCCCACTTGTCATCTGGCTAGGTTGGTTCTTCTAGTTGTTTGTCACGTTGATCTCTTTGATGTGGGCCCATGGATCCATGTGAGTTGCATGTGAGCCATTGGGAGAAAGCACAGTGTGAATCTGAGGGTTGAGATCCACTCAGAGGTGCTTCTCTTGGATCATGGCTAGAGGGGAGAGCTGGTGGGCCCTATAGGAGGTCGGTCGACCCCCTATGTGGGTCCCACGGGCTCTCATTTGCTTCATTTGTTCAATCTTGGAATCAAATACTCATGGACATGTGGAACTTGTTATTTTATAAAGAATGCTCATGATGTGATTGTTTTATCCTTGATCCTCAGGATGTTGACAGAATTTTAGTTATGTAAAAGTGTACCATTCTTGGTGCCAATAGCCATCTCCATCATGCTTCGTAGGATCAAACAGACCTTTCCACCGCCTTAGATCAATGGTGGTGATGAAGTTGATGCATGGAGGCATGCAGGAAGGCGGTGGGGACTTCAAAGATGCTCAGGAGAACCTATAGGGGATCGGCCAATATTCCCCTGACATGGGGACCTCCTCCATCTAGAAGGTGTCCCCACTGGTCAGGGACCTAGTGGGAGGTGGTAGCCACATTTTGGGTATCGGTCGATCGTCTTTAGAGAGCTTTGGACCTCCCCTTCGGCGTGGGACCTCCTTGATAGGTGTGGACTGTACTGTGCAAAGGCCATGGGTATTGGGTGAAGGGTTATGAGGTTGCTACGCTAGCCGGAAAAAAAAATTTGCTACCCCATAAACCAGGAACTAGAGCTAGCTATAGATCACGAGGTTACCACTAGAAGCGCAGGTGCAGCGGAAGCGACTGGATGTAGTTGTGCACGTCGCAGCAGTGTCGTGCAGTTGTGAGGTCGTCTGTCTCAACGTCTCCTTCTCGCGGTTTGTCCTTGTGCTCCAGATGCAGCACCTGCGAGGAATCCCACACGTGCAGGGAAGAAGCGTCATGCCTCCGGACTGCTAGGTCTACAGGGAGTACTAGGCGCGAGCCTGGGGAGGGCGATGACGGTTCCCAAAATGTGTGAGTCCATCTCGCCCTGCGCCCAACCCTTGCTTATATAGGCGTCCTAACGAGCTCCCACGTTGGAGGCCCATTAGTAACTCTAAACCTAGTCTAATTCGGGTCTAACCCGAATTAGGCTTCCAGCCCCTTAAGCGTGCGACCCTATGGGCTCACGCACACATAGACATGACCCAAGTACTCTTACTCGACCAATAGTTGATAGCGGCCTCTAGCAAGGCGTGTCAACTCCTATGCATACGCTACGATCATATCAGATGAACCACCACAATACCATATACTTGTTATTCCTTTGCCTTACGATATTTGGTCCAACTCGTGGGTTAACACTTAACCCAAGCACGGCCATGCATTTCATGATCTAATCATTGGAGTGATCCAGTGATATCTCTCTCATATAGAGAGTGGCAAATTCCATCTTGATTGACTATGTCTCACAGCATGTTTCCCAACAAACCCGAAGGCTACCTTTATAACTACCCAGTCACAGAGTAGCGTTTGGTAGTCCCTAAGTAGGTCGTTTAACATCTTGAGTACATACGACAATATTAGGTCTAAGGACATAGCGTACATGATATGTATAGAGACAATCTCATGTCGGGTCTGTCCAGCCCCATGTCCTACATGTGCCCACATTATTAGTTTGACATCTCTATGTCCATGACTTGTGAAACATAGTCATCAACTAATAATGTGCTGATCTAATATTCATGTGTGTTCTCGCACAAACTCCGGTCAGGGACAACTTTAGAATAACCATACAAGTAAAAGAGTTTCACAAACAATTCACATAATTGCTTATCGATACAAGTTCTCTTTAATGGTTATTCATTGAACTCATAACATGTCATGGATACAAGGAATACAATCATCTCTATGATTACCTCTAGGGCATACTCCCAACATTGGGCCCATAAGCATATCGCTTGATCGTCTTTTCTGGCCAAATCAGCTCATCTTTTGCAGGTAGCTTCTGAAGGTAATGTCTATCATGATGGTGTATTCAATTTGCACATTTGCCATACATGGAAATATGTCATGTTGGGCCCCAAATCATGACAGTTTGTGCCTACATTTAAATAGAGGACATGTACATGTGTGTTGACGGTCCTTAAGTACCAAAATCAACCATCAACTAAACAAGGAAAAACATCTATATGAAACCAACACCTAGAAATAGGGTTTATACTGAGAGAATTCCATGAGTTTTGGTGAATGTCTATTTCTGCAAGGGGGATATCAGGAAATATGGAGGATAGGCCCACATGTAAGCATTACATAGAGATAATCATCATCCGCAGTGAAAAGAATACTCTAAAAGGGTCAAGAAGGTGCGAGAAGAAACGAGAGGCTGAGCGGGCCCAGGGGCAGGGTGCCCGCCCTACCCCTTGGGGAGGCCGCCCTAGGTCAAGCACCAATGGGCCTCTGCCTAGTGGACCCTCTCTCCACAACCTTTGAGATCACATCTACACCCTTCATTAAGGTCGGTTTGATCGGACGGTTGACGTTCATTTGAGGAGGCTATATAAGGAAGGCCCTCTGACCCTAAGGAAGAGAGCCTCTCTGACCTAATTCATTATTCATCATCCATCTCAAGAGGAGAAGCCCCTGATCAAGCCCTAGAGCCACCACATCAACTAGATCTCTAGTTTAGCATAGCTATATAGGATTAGAACTAGAAGGAGTCAATCTTCGATTGGTTTCTGGATCTGTCAAGAGGATTATTGGTAATTCTATCTCTAGTTCTTCCTTGTTCATCATTTGTTCTTCAATGTCATGAATATGACTTTTCTCTCCTTCATTATATTGTTTATGACTTTACTCTATTTGATTGTGTTCTCAATTATATTGTTCTTAGTTTATTATGATTATATGCTTGGCGTAGTTAGATCTGAATCATATGCATGTTTAGGATCGTATAGCGTTTATCCATTAGTGTTGTGGGTAAATGATAGATATTGTGTCGGTGTGGTGCCTAGACCATATTTATCTGCGATTGTACCCTACATTCTGGATCGTGAGGTAGTTCGTGGGAGTGACAGTCCTGTTGAGTCCTTTGTAGTCCTCCTCCCGTTTGTAGGACAGGCAGAGCAGTACTATTACGGGGAAGTGATTGCTATCTTTCTCATCTTCCTTAGTAATACTCACTATACATGAATATCTCTTATCTCGCCATGATTGCCAAGTATAATTGCACTAATCATAGTATGCTAGACTGTATAGTTAAGAATGACTTAGGAAATATTCTTATAGTTCGTCCTAATGCCATGCTAATGACTTGCTAGAATATCTGTTGAGGTGCTTATCATTATCTTATGTGGCTACATATATGCTGATCAGTATTTATCTTTTGTCACTATTCATTCATTATCTATATCTTATGTGACACTTATCCTATACTGAGTGAGATAGATGAAAACTCTCCATTATACATGCAGTGATACTCATCATTAATCATCATTACTCATTCCTCATTTATTCCTTAGTATCCCTTCCCAGTGGTAAAAATATAAATAACGATACCTAGAATACTCCTGGTTAAAATGCTACATCGGTATAATCTGTGCGCTTGCATAATCATATTTATATTTACTTAGAGCAATTGCATATTTCAATACCACACCTCTCTGGCATGCTGGGGATGACAACCTAGCTTAAGTGTCATAAGAAGTGTCAACAATGTGGAACCAGGTTATTTGAACCAAATCATTTCTTCTGGCGCAAAATTTTCTTTTAAAGTTTGCGTCAATCCGACTTCGTATGCAAAAGTTATGGTCGTTTTACCGAACAACTCTTTTCTGCAAAAATCCCTTTCGTTGGCGGATCCAATCCACCACCGCCGCGCATCACATGCATCTAGAACTTGACCTAGGTTCGATTTGATCAATCTTATTGGTCTCCAACTCACCGTAATTGGGTTTACATGTATCACTTAACTCGGATGGAGGAATTCCGACCGGTATGAGTAGATCGTTACAATACCAACGTGGGAAGATCATGAACCATGATCAGGGATTGATCAACGACCGTGCATATCTCCATATGCACATACCTGAATCTATAACAAGGCATCTAACGGCTCTGATACCACTTGAAGGGTTATGAGGTTGCTACGCTAGACGGAAAACAAATTTTTGTACCCCATAAACTAGGAACTAGAGCTAGTTATAGATCACGAGGTTACCACTAGACTCGCAGGTGCAGCAGAAGCGACTTGATGTAGTCGTGCGCGTCGCAGCAGTGTCGTGCAGTTGCGAGGTCGTCGGTCTCAACGTCTCCTTCTCGCGGTTCATCCTTGTGCTCCAGATGCAGCACCTCCGAGGAATCCCACATGTGCAGGGAAGAAGTGTCACACCTCCGGACTGCTAGGTCCGCGAGGAGTACTAGGCGCGAGCGTGGGGAGGGCGACGGAGGCTGCCAAAAGGCGTGAGTCTATCTCTCCCTGCACCCAACCCTTACTTATATAGGCGTCCTAACGAGCTCCCACGTTGGAGGCCCATTAGTAACCCTAAACCTAGTCTAATTCGGGTCCAACCCGAATTAGGCTTCCAGCCCCTTAAGCTTGCGACCCTATGGTCTCACGCGCACATAGACATGGCCCAAGTACTGTTACTCGACCAATAGTTGATAGCGGCCTCTAGCAAGGCGTCTCAAAAGAAGTGTCAACAATGTGGATGACAACCTAGCTTAAGTGTCATAAGAAGTGTCAACAATGTGGAACCAAGTTATTTGAACCAAATCATTTCTTCTTTGCTTATTCGGTTCCCAAAATGGTCCTTTGTTGACGGATTTGAGTATGTAAATGTATGTCATTCTTAGCGTCAAAAGATCCCCCACACTTACATCTTTGCTCGTCCTCGAGTAAAGGATAAAAGTAAACATAACTATGTTATTCACAAAGTATAAAGCAAGCATAAAGATTTACTAAGACACTTTGTTATACAAGTGGGATATGTGGTATTGTCTAGCATATATCCTTGAGAGGTTTATAAATGGAATAGTTCTCAAGGAAAATTCATCTCTCCAAATCATATTTTAGTACTTAGAGTTTTCTGATAAGTTTTTCAAAAGAAAGCACATAAGTCAACTTACTCCTCATATAGCACTCTAGATCACTCACGATGTATACGATTCCTTACCAAGGCATAGCAGAAGATTGCCTTCTTTTGTAACTCCCTCTTCTAAATGTCTTATGTGGAGCTTAGGTAGGGATGAACAATGTAGGATACTTGCATTACTTATATTGTAAAGTCAAAACAAGGGTCCAAGGAGAAAATTGTCATAATCCTAGATCAAGATGTGCATGTGTGTGGAATATGATAGTGGACTTTATTGTACTCCTTAACCATATATGATCTCTCTAACTTTATGATTATTTGAGACATGGCTACATCGACAAGTGCGAGAAGACATGGAGGTAGACCGAGTCGACCGAGTCAAGACGATGGACGACCGGGTCGAGCGGAGTCTCATGGGACTCGGAGTCTGACCGGGCGAGGACGAGGTGGCTCGAGTCGAGCGGTTTGGTGGTTTGGGCCACAAAACCACCGGTGGACGGTTTCCGAGTTTGGGCCTCAAAACTCGGGGTTCGGTAGTTGAGCTGAAGGCTACCGGTGGCGGGTTTCGCGGGTTTGGGCCTCAAAACCCGGGCAGAGCTTCCGAGGAAGCGGGGGCGGCACGTGGCGGAATCCTGGAGGTTGCGTCAAGGCGACGGCAAGTCCCGACAGGAATCGGGGCCGTCCGATGATAACCTAGAAGATATTTCGGGAGCTTGGACTGCAGTGTCTCAGGACTAGGTAGTTCACTCATGTATCGAGGGGCTAAGTGAAAATGCCCACTTAGACTTCCTTATAAGGGGATGAAGGGCATCTTCATCGTCACCTCTTGCATTTGCCCTCCTCCCTCTCATTTCCTAGGTTTTCCCCTCCCTTAGTGATTCTTGCTTGAGGTCCACAAGTTAGTCTTTGTAAGAACTGATTTGTGTCAAGGAATGGAGGTTGCGCGACGACGACGGCGGGCAGGGGCGGCGCGACCGCATGACACGGGCCAGAGGCGCGTCGGCGCAGGCCAGCAGCCCAGATCCAGCCCTAACCGGGTCTGGATCTATGTTTTTTGTTTTTTTATTTGATTAACCATGGCGGTTGCCCCAACCGCCACAGTTAATGCCTCGATTAACTGTGACCATTGATCTGTGGCTGTTGGAATAACCGCCACGGTTAATCCATTTTAACCGTCACGGTTAATAAATTCTGTAGTAGTGTATGTACTCCCTCCGTCCCACAATATGAGTCGTTGGAGCATTCAAAATGTGTATGAAAAAGGAAGACATTTTAGCCTGTACTTCCCTATACCAAAGTACAGAAATTGTCCATCCATCATATCTCTGACCTCCACTACACGGTGAAGAGGCTCGTCACTAGTGAAAAGTTGAATAAACAAGGATTTCCTGGCTGAGCGCAGCTCCCAAACTCTATTTGGAGATTCCTTTTAGGGGTATCTATTTGTGTAATTTTCTTTCACATTGGTCTCTAGGACAAGCTGTAGAACGACTACTAATATGAGACAGAGGGAGTATTTGATGAGTTGGTTTTATATATTTATGTTGGTTTTTATCATGTTAAATGGGCTGGGTTGACTTCTTAGCTTCTAACAAGAGACATGTAAAGTAAAGGTTACAAATCATAATTTAAGGTGCATGGTTTTTGACTTTGTGTTTCATCAACTAGATGACATAAATGTTCACTTGTGATATATTTTCTAGGTATTATATATATATATCAACTATCCTAGAATGGTACATTTTTATAGTGCTAGCTCGCCTTTCCTAAGACTACGACATTCTAATTGAACGTCCTAGTTTGGTTCTGAGTAATTGATGAAACTTTAAGTATTAAACTACTGTTTCTAAGTGTGGATTTGAGATAGGTTCGTACAACATCAAGTGATGGAGCCAAGTGATCATTGTGATCGATGGTGAAGATCACAAAGGGGTCCACTAAGTGACAAAGGACATAAATGACCCAGTGCTCAACAACAACGAATTGGGAGCTCCCGAGCAACCTCTAGCCATCTAATTGCCGAGATCCAAGAGTAAAGAAGACACCAAGCAGCTAGGGCTTCACCAAGTGCTCAAGAATGAAGGAGAACAATCTTTTGTTACTTTCCCAAACTCTGTTTTGCCAAACCCTCAATGAATCACCTAAGATTTTTGTCCTAGGGTTGTTGGAGCATCAAATTGGAGTGCATGAATGAAGTGGATAGCCATTGGGGGAGATAAGTATAAATACTCCCCCCCAGCCGAGAGTAGTTGGTCCAAGCATATAGGATCCACACTATCTAGAAAGGAACAATAATGGAGCAACTTCTAGCAGATTTGTAGTCGAGGTTGATTTAAGTGTAGATAAATATGAGCACTTGGTTCTTCCTGGTGCACCATTAGTATCCCCCCTTGATAGTATGACTTGTCCTATACTCAAATCAAAATAGAAAATAAAGTAAACTATCTCTTTGAGGCTTTGCTAGTCATCCTTTTGAGTTGGAGTCTCCTTTAGGGCCTGTGTGGTATAGCTTCATCAACAACTTTAAAAGTTGTTGTGAGTTATTCTTTGCCGAACTCTCTTTTTTCAAAATAGATTCATGGATGAAGTTGTTTCTTCTCTCTCACAAATTAATGAGTTAAGTGAAGGTGAAACAAGTAGCTTTTCCTAGCTCTTTCCTATGTTTCTCTCTCTTAACCATGCATGAAGTTGTTGGTGAAGCTTTTTGCCAAACTATTTTTCCAATGTACCTCAGCTTCACAAAAAAAGCTACTAATGACGTTGTTTTCCAAAAAAAAACCTTCAATATTGTAGTTGAGCTATGCCAAATGATCCCTTGGAGTTTATTTTGCACCTATGATACATTATTCACTATCAAACACTTACAAAAGCCACTAGACCTTTAATTATGTGTCACTAAAACTCACCTAGAGCTTGATTGCACTTACAGGTTGTTAACACAAAAAGCGTCAGGATCTGCGAACACCTCGGGCTATTACCCGAATTCGATGTCCGAGGGCGTGCCAGTCGATTTGACCAGTTAATCGACAAGGACGATAACTAGAACAAGATTCAATCAAGACAACGGCGATGCGCCCGGATGCCAAGATTGGGACTTGATCAGGATAACTAGAGCAGAGCTGAACGAGACAACAGCGATGCGCCCGGATGTCAAAGCTCAGAGGTACTCCCACGCGGAACTTACAAGGATTTGACGGAGATCAAGATGATGCAGCCCGTCGAAGCTTGAAGAACTCGTAGATAAACTAAGACTAATGCAATAAAGGGTAAATTGCGATACAAGTAGAATAAGAGTAAATTGATTTGTTTTTTGATCTTGGATATTTTTTTACACGCAGCCCTTGGGCACATATTTATACTCCCGCATGGAGAGTTGTACAGAGACACGACTTGTACCTTTCCAAAACAAAACTCCTAACAGGAAACTGACTCGCGCAGGAGTCGGATCCAAATAACAATATTATTTTTCCTAAACAAACACACCTATTTTAAAGGAAAACAAACAACTCATGCAAGAGTCGGACCCAAACTACCATAATAATACTGGTATAAAGTCTCCAGTTTCCTTATCTTCGCTTCGATGAAAACTTTCCATCGGCAGACCGCTTCAATCCGCTATCTCCTTCTTTCGCCACCAGCCATCTTTTGCTGACGTCAACTGCCACATCATCTTGTGTCCATCGGCATTCCATGCCCATCGGCATCATTTCTTCATCGGCAATCGACATCTATAGTTCTGGTGACATCCACTCAACTCCTATCGGCAACATCTGAAACTTCCAGCTTCCATCGGCAACACACTTAGTTTTCTCACAGCACACTCCCATCGGCAATACTGACTCATGACTTCCTGATGCCGATGGAAAACGACTGCCGATCAACACAAGTCTTAGCTCATTTGACACGTGCCGAAAAACGGTGTCAACACATGCCCCCCAATTTCGGAGTGTATAATATTTTACGCACCGAAATTCTCTCTACTGTAGCCATTACTTCCAAGATAACCGCACAACTTCCTCGATCTCCGCGCGCAGAACTGCAATTTATTAATAAAATTCTTCGATTATAGCACAAACAGTTGCAAATCCAATCATATCTCCTTGATTATCGCGCACACCCACTGCAGGCCTCTCCACATTCCTGTACAGTACGAGCAGAAATTCCAAAATACCCCTGACCTAGGTCTATAAAAATTACTACGATCCAACTTACTTTTCACCCTAGGCCCACTTTCACTTTTTCATCTGCCTTCGTCTTCAACCTCCGGCGTCGTCTCCGAAGAACACCCTCTCGAGCTCAAGCAACAGTGCTTTCCCCAAGCCTAGTACGAACCGCAAAAACTCCCTCAACTCCAATGGCGATTCAAGTCGACATCCCTAAGGTAAATCCATTTCCTTCTTACTTTTTCTGCAAGTCCCTTGTCCGTATGAATCCATAATCTTCCCCTTTCCTTCTTTGATTCCTTCCTCTCTTTTCTTTTCGAAACCTAGGAACTGTACAACAAAGTAGTGATCTCTCTCGAGTAGTCCAGCTTCACCTGCCTAGGCCCAATGGTAAATCCTGACCCTAGCTATCTGATCAATGCGGAAGCCAACCGTATTCCATTCAGGTCTGAAAGCTTTAGTTTAGGATTATGGAAGGACGCCTTCCGTTCATGGCCCAAGCCTACCAAGGGGTGGAAGAACTGGTACCTTAGGGTCATTAGAACACAGCAAGTCTATTGGTCAGAGCAAAATTTGGACCAGTGCATCAGGCTCTCCATTGCCGATATGGAGAAAAATGAGAACATGTTGATAGCGGCCTCCTACTTCTGGTCTGACACCATGAACGCCTTCCTATTCAGACATGGACCAACCACTCCTACACTTGCCGATGTGCACATGCTGACCAGCCTTGATGTTTCTTCCGATGATGTCTCAACTTTATTTCATCGGAAAGCTGAACATAGAGTGAATACACAGAACATCGGCGGCTGGACCGGTTACATCCAAGAGCACCAAAAGACTGGATCGGTTGGCCAAAGGGAGCATGCCACCTTTCTGAACATGTGGCTAGAGAAATTTATCTTCTGTGGCAAAACTGTTGGACCGACCACCATGTTTCTCCTAGCAGCAGAGCTCTTAGCCGATGGAACAAGACTCCCTCTCGGCCGATATCTTCTTGGATCGGTATACCTCCTTCTATACCAAGTATCCAAGAAGTTACTGCTAGGCGAGACCATCGGCAACCTTGGAGGCTCCTGGTGGTTCATAAACATGTGGTTAAATGCACACATGTACAAAGTTCTCCAGTTTGACTTGTTTGCTCAGCAATTCCCAAGGGACATATCGGAAAATTACAAATACGGAGATGGTGAATCGGCAACTCATCCTCCACTCAACTTTGGAGAGGCCATCATAGTATTACCAGGGACCGATGCCGATGCAGAGCAGTTTGGTTTATTCTTCCAGAAATTTTACAACGGAATCCCTGCTTCAGAACGGCTCTGGTGGCCATACATTGATGAAAACAACCAATTTCCGCTACTGTTCAACCTTACCGATGGGAATGTGCCTCAAAATCAAATAATCATGAAGGCCAGTATCGTTCCCCGAGCTATCCCAGTCAATATTTTCGAAACCAGGAAGAACACCCCTCCATCCTTCGAGTTCTACTACCCATCAGCGGCAGCAAGACAACTGGCATTTGGCCAACTGCTGATCAAGCTCTGCTACTCCAAGGTGATAAAACCAAGGCAGACCATCTCCAGTGTCATAGACTAGAACAAGATCGTCAATCTTCCCCCTACCGATACGTCAGATATTGACTTATCCTCCTAGGCACCAACATCTTTCATCGCGAATGAATACAAATTTTGGTGGCAAGAATGGAGATATCAACTATTTGCCAAGTCATCACACTACAATCGGCATATGATTGACGCCAACCACATCATCCCCGACAACGCAGTAAGTTTTTAATCTCGATGCATTCCTCATTACTTTATTCTTATCATCGGCATCTGACCTCCTTACGCTTGACAGGTTGACGATCCGATCCCAAAGATGAGAAATAGTGGCAAGCCCTTCAACCTCCGAATGATGAGCCCTATATCACTCATCGGCAATAACGCCCCCACACTGGCTGCCTTCACCCCTCGAAAGGTACCCAAATCGACGCCTGCAAAAACCAAGGCTACATCGGTTCCTGCTGCTGCCTTGACACGGGCTTTTGCAGTAAACCTCATCTTCACTCATACCGATCACATATTGTTTCATCGGCAACATTTTACTTTACGTAACTTGCACTAAATATTTTCAGGCAATGAGGTCATCGGCAGCTGCTCCAAGTACACAAGCATCTCCAAGTCCTGCTGCCGATGCCCCCCAGGCATCATCGAAACGGGCTAGCTCTCCCACTGCCGCACCAAGGAAGAAAAGACGCCTGAGATTAGCCACCCCATCTTCGCCATCGACTCCAGTCGCATCACCAACTGCCGACGCGCCAACGGTAGAACCATCACCGGCTCCTATCCCTGATCATCCACTGGACGACATCCCTGATCAGGAGATACAACCACCCGTGGCAACAGCGGAGGCGACATCGGCATCGGCACCTTCACCAGCCGAAATCCCCGATGAAAGAACGGTGTCGCCACCACAGGAGCCAGCCAACACAGCGGAAGCAACACCAGCAACAGCGCCACCAGCACCCACGGGGACACCTACTTCAACAGAAGCCCGTTCATCGGCAACAGCTGCCGATCTCTAGGATGAAGCTGTACCAGCCAACATGCCAAGTCCTAGGCAAGAAATTCGCTTCAAGATGGTAAGTCAATTACCTAAAAATTTGTAGTATAATCTTATGATCGGCGCATTTTAACTTCTTCTTTTTCAGGCCCAAGACTCCCCAGACAGCTTGTTCTCTTTCGGCGTCAACCTCCAGGACGAGGATGAGAACCAAGAAGCCTCCGCTCCAGCAGATAACCTATTCTCCTTTGCCGTCAATCCTCCCGATGAAGACGAAGATGAAGAAAGCTCTGCTCCAACTTTATTGACAGAGGTTAAACTTAAACTTGAAGCACTGCTTTCTCTGCTGCAACAAGATACATCTTAGCTTGTCCAAGATTCAACTGCAGCAAAGACAGCGTTCAAGGACATCCAAGGCCACCTCTCTGCCGATACAGAAGAGATCCTCTTCCAGGCATCATTCCTTGAGAGCCGCCAACTCCAGTATCAGCGGATTTTACGCCGCATTGCCGATAGGAACGCCCAGTCCAAGCTTGCAGAAGAAATGCTCAAATTCAAACACATTGCCGATGAAAAAGCACAAGAGCATCAGCCAAGTAGAAGCCTCTGGCGCCGATCTTGAGCAGGAGATCATTCAACTATCGGCAAGGAAGAAAGAGTTGTTGGCTGAACTGAAGATAGTTGACGAAGCCCTGACTATAGCCGGTCAAAAGAAAGCTCAACTTCCCGATACCATCAAAGCTCTTCGGCAAGAAAGGGACACAAACGCCTGACAAGCCATTGCGCTGAAGAAGATCAAGCCTATGGAAGGGTCTGCCGATGTCGATGCCAAGGAGATAGAGGAGATAGAGCAAATTCGCTTGCGTGTGATATCAGCCATCCAATCCTTGTTGTAATCTATTCATTGTATCGGCAAATGTAACATTGATACTTGATTTTGCTCCGTAACATAATGTCAGTATGCTTTTATCGATGTATTATAACTTTCTCTTTCATCGGCATTCAAACGAGCATTCTATGCGTCTACCCAAATACTAGGGTAATATTTCTTTAAGTATTTCCCGTTGATTGCTCTGGAGAATGCAACTCCTTCGAGAGTTTCTAAAATATAGGCATTGCCAGGAGCAGACTGTTTTATCCGATAAGGACCTTCCCAGTTAGGAGACCATTTTCCAAACTTAGAACTTTTAGTCCCAATCGGTAAAATCAACTTCCATACCAGATCACCAACGGCAAATTGCTTCACTTTTACTTTCTTGTCATACCACCTAGCAACCCTTTTCTTATTTTCTTCAATACTAATCAAAGCCCTCAACCGATGACCCGCTAAGTCTTCCAACTCATCTTTCATAAGAGTAGCATAATCATCGGTCGTCAATTGATCTTGAAAAGATAATCGCCTAGAACCAGTTTTAATTTCCCAAGGCAGGACAGCATCGTGTCCATAGACTAACTGATACGGCGAAACTTTAGTTGCACCATGACAAGCCATCTGATATGACCATAAGGCTTCATTTAACACCACATGCCACCTTCTAGGGTTTTCTTCAATCTTGCGTTTTATAAGCTTGATAACTCCCTTATTAGTCGCTTCAGCCTGACCATTAGCCTAGGCATAATAAGGAGAAGAGTTTAACACCTTGAACCCCATACTAGCAGCAAATTCATCAAACTCTCCCGATGTGAACATGGTTCCTTGATCGGTAGTAATAGTTTGAGGAATACCGAATCGGTAAACAATGTGTTCTTTAACAAAATCCACCATGTTTGCCGATGTCACCTTCTTCAAAGGAATCGCCTCAACCCATTTAGTGAAGTAATCGGTAGCAACAAGTATAAACTTATGCCCCTTACTCGATGGCGGATAAATTTGGCCGATGAAATCAATAGCCCATCCTCTAAACGACCAAGGCTTGATTATAGGATTCATTGCCGATGCAGGTGCCCTCTGTACGTTACCAAACTTCTGACAATCCTGGCATCCTTTGAAATAGTTGAAGCAATCTTCAAGGATTGTCGGCCAATAATATCCATTTCGCCTAACCATCCACTTCATCTTGAATGTCGATTGATGCGCTCCACACACACCCTCATGGATTTCGCCCATCAACTATTTTGATTCCTCTTTACCAAGGCATCTGAGCAAGACTCCATCAATCGTCCGATAATACAATTCATCGTCAAGAAGCACATACTTGGTGGCTTGGAACCTTAGACGCCTTTCAACCTTCTTAGACGGGTTCCTTAAGTAATCGGCAATTTCACTTTTCCAGTCATCGGTAACTATTACCGATGTCATGACTTCTTGAATCGGCTGATATCCTGAAGCATTCTGTGCTAACCGATTGGCCTCTTCGTTATGCAATCTAGGAATATGCTCAAGGTGGTACTCTTTGAATTCTTTTAATAATTGTAGGCACCTTTAATGGGCTGCAATTAAAGCTTCACTTCGGCATTCATATGTCCCAATCAATTGATTAATTACTAACATAGAATCACCGAACATTTCGATAGCATCGGCACGTACCTCCCTGAGTAATTCCAACCCCTTTAATAGAGCCTGATACTCAGCCTGATTGTTTGTCGAAGTAGCAACAATCGGCAACGAAATCTCATACTTACGTCCTCAGGGTGAAATCAAGAGAATACCGATACCTGCTCCGTCTTTGCACGTCGACCCATCAAAGAACAAAGTCCAAGGAGCAATCTCCACAGAGCTTACCACATTGCAATGCTGAGTAACAAAATCGGCCATTACCTGACCCTTAACAGCCTTAGCCGATTCATACCTTAGGTCAAATTCTGAAAGTGCCAAAATCCACTTACCGATTCGTCCACTTAATATCAGTATTGACAGCATGTACTTAACCACATCATCTTTGCAGATAATAGTGCATTCAGCCGACAACAAATAATGTCTCAACTTGATGCAAGAGAAATATAGACATAAGCACAACCTCTCTATGACTGAATACCTTGTTTCAGCATCCACCAATCTTCTGCTCAAATAATATATCACATGTTCTTTCCCCTCAAAATCTTGAATTAAGGCCGACCCGATAACACTGTCATCGGCAGACAAATACAACTTGAAAGGTTTTCCGAGTTGAGGTGGAACCAAGACTGGAGGGTTCACCAAATATTTCTTGATCTCCTCCAAGGCTAACTGTTGTTCTTCCTTCCATGTAAACTCTTGATCGGCTTTCAGCTTTAACAATGGGCTAAAAGACTTAATCTTACCAAATAAGCTAGATATAAACCTTCTAATGAAATTAATCTTGCCGATCAAAGATTGCAGCTCAGTCTTGTTCGTAGGAGCAACCACCTTATTAATTGCATCAATAGATTTTCTGCCAATCTCGATGCCTCTTTGATGCACCATGAATCCCAGAAATTGACCTGCCGATACACCAAACGCACACTTGTTAGGATTCATCTTCAGCCCATGCTCCCTTGTGCATTCCAATATTTTTCGCAAATCGGCAAGATGCTTCCCAAAATCTCCGGACTTAACCACCACATCATCAATGTAGATTTCAACTATCGTGTCGATATACTTGTGAAAGATGAAATTCATTGCTCTTTGATAAGTAGCATCGGCATTCTTTAAGCCAAAAGTCATGACAACCCACTCAAATAAACCGACGTGACCTGGACATCTGAAAGCAGTCTTGGGTATGTCTTCTTCAGCCATAAATATTTGATTATACCCAGCATTACCATCCATGAAGCTAATGATTTGATGTCCAGCAGTAGCATCGATCAGCAGATCGGCAACAGGCATCGGATAACCATCCATCGGTGTAGCCTTGTTGAGGTTCCTGAAATCAATACAAACACGAAGTTTTCCATTTTTCTTATACACAGGAACCACGTTAGAAATCCATTCAGCATATCGACATTGCCGAATGAATCCAGCTTCGATTAACTTTGTAATCTCAGCCTTGATGTCGAGTAGAATAGTAGGATTGCATCGGCGCGCAGGTTGCCGATGTGGTTGGAAACCAGACTTGATGGGTAACCGATGTTCAACTATTGATCGGTCTAAACCAGGCATTTCTGTATAATCCCAAGCAAAACAATCCTTATATTCCTTCAATAAATCGGTTAACTACTGTTTACATTGGGAATCTAAATTAGCACTAATAAAAGTAGGCCTATGTTTACTACCATCGCCGATGTCTATCTCGAGCAAATCATCGGCGGATGTGAAGCCTTGTCCTAGTTTTCCATCATCAGTGAACCGATCCATTAAAACTCTTCTTCAGGACCGACTGCTTGGATCGGTGTAATGCGGTAATCGGCAACTCTGAGGAATTCCTTGTCCCAAGCTTCGCCTGATATGCATCTGGTTTGCTCATAAGTGTCTGATTCCGCCGACGGAACGGTCGATGGGGCTTCACTGCGGACGACTTCAATCTCGTCTCCGACCCACTGCACAAGGCTTTGATGCATGGTAGAAGGAATACAGCAATTGGAGTGGATCCAATCCCTTCCTAGGAGCAAGTTGTAGGTGCCTTTACCACTGATTACAAAAAATGTTGTCGGCAAAGTTTTGTTGTCGATGGTTAACTCAACACATATGGCTCCCATGGCTGGTGACACGTTGCCTTCAAAATCCTTGAGCTTCCTGTCGGTCTTGACTAAGTCCTGGTCATCTTTCCCAAGCTTTCTGAACACGATGTATGGCATTATGTTTATTGATGCCCCACCATCTACCAGCATCTTTGTCATAGGCTGTCCATCCACTTTACCTTTAACAAACAAAGCCCTCAAATGCTGCCTTTCATCATCGGCAGGCTTCTCAAAGACAGCTGTCATTGGATCCAGCACCAATTGTGCCATCTCAGCAGTCTCCTCATCATCGCTCACAGGAGCCATGAACTCCATCGGCAATATGACAACCATATTAATTTCTGCCGATGGATCCCTGTCCTTGCGCTTTGGCCTCCACTGCTTTTCCCTCGAAGGATCCTCATTGTCGTACAAGTCATTTCGGCGTTCACGCTGAATCCTTCTTTTCTGAGTCTTTGTCAGACCCTTGGGGCACCACTGAGGAAGCTTAGTTTTCCAGACAAGCTGGTACTGCTTTCCACCGCTTGCATTGGTACTTCTCCCGATGTTGGGATCTCTGGAGAATATTTCTTCGTCAGGCACTTTTGCATTGGCCATCTCCTCCAACTCCTCTTGATCAACACGTCTGCCAAGCCTATTATGGGCACTAAGCTTGCCCCCCAGTCGGTCGTGCGCCGACCTCTTCTCTCTGAGCGGCTTGGCGTACCTGGATGACCGATCATCAAAATAAGGTTTCTTACCTGACCGATCGGCAGTGTAGTACCCATTGCATTTGGGACAATTATCGGGAGTAGGCAGCTTGATGCCTTCTTCCCAACAGTGAACGAAGAAGGGACACTTCCAGTGGTCCTTATGCCGAAGCCATTCCTGGTGCTCTTCTTCTTCTTGCCGATATCGCTCTTCACGTGATTGCCGATAATCTCGCCTTGGCTGCTTATGCGTGATTATAACACCAGGAGCCCTATTGGCACTGCTACCTTCATCAGCAACTCTCTTGCCTTTTCTGCCATCGGCAAACCTCCTTTCGTCGTGCTCAGTTACTTGATGGTTAGGATCTACCGATGCGTTCTTCCTGGCAGCTTCCGATGTCAGCACTTTGGTTTTTCCACTGGTTTCCACCATATTGTTCGGAAACGGGTGCTGATCAATCTTCATCGATTTCTGGACTTTAGAATTTTTGAATTTGATGCGTCCAGATTCAATTTCTGACTGCAATTGCTGCCTGAATACCTTGCAATCATTGGTACTGTGAGAAGTTGCATTGTGCCACTTGCAGTACCTGATTTTCTTGAGCTCTTTGGTCGATGGAATTACTTGGTTGGGTGCCAACTTGATTCGCCCTTCTTGAAGTAACAAGTCAAACATCCTATCGGCCTTGGTGATGTCAAAGGTGAACCTCTCAGCTTCTTTCTGGCCGAACGAACAAGACACAGATTTCTTATCCTTCACCCACTCGGCCACGCCGATGCTTAGCTCTTCATCTGACCCAGAGTCTTCTTCTTGCCCGACGAAGGTCACCTTCTTATTCCAAGTCTTTCGGGGCTCAAAGGTTTTGATATCTTGATCGGCAATCCTTTGCACTAGATGACTTAGACTTTCAAACTCCTAAGACACATATTTGTCCTTGATGTGCGGCAGTAATCCTTGGAAGGCCAAATCTGCCAATTGCCGATCATCAAGCACTAGGCTGTAACATTTATTTTTCACGTCCCGCAGCCTCTAAACAAAGTTCTCTACTGATTCGTCATTGTGTTGCCTAAGTTTGACCAGATCGGTAAGTTTCTTTTCATGTATGCCAGCAAAGAAGTATTTATGAAATTGTCTCTCTAGATCGGCCCATGTGATTACAGAGTTTGGAGGCAATGATATAAACCATGTGAACACCGATCTAGACAATGATGATGAAAACAATCTCACCCTGAGTTCTCCTCTGCTGGCAGCTTCTCCGCACTGGATAATGAAGCGGTTGATGTGCTCCATTGTTGATGTGTCATCTTGGCCGGAGAACTTGGTAAAATCAGGCACTTTGTACCAATTTGGGAGAGGAATCAAGTCATATGCTGGAGGATACAGAGTCCGATAAGAATATGTATTGACTTTGGGTTTAATGCCGAATTGTTCTTTCATAACTTCGGCGATCTTATCGGTCCAATATGCATCCTGATCTTGCCGACTCATTGGCTGGTTGTTGACTGGTGGAGCCGGCTAATGCGCCTCTTGAAGATGATGCGGAGTAGTCACGGGCGCAGCACCAGTCATCTGAACACTATGCATCGGTTGATTTACCGATGGATAGTTTTGCACACTTAGCAGATTAGGTTGAGTCATCGTATTCATCGGTTGCTGTACCGATGGTCCGCTTTGAGTGTTTGTTGGGCCTCCATAATGATACATTGACACACCAGGCTGTTGAGCTGGCGGCTGGTTAGCCCATCCAGGATTATAACTCATCGGCATATGACTTACCGATGGCTGATAGCTAACTGGAGCGTGTTGCTCTTGTATCCTGGAGCAATCAATCATCAGATTACCTTGGGGAACTAGCACTCCGACTTGAGGATTTGCAGCCATAGGTTGGCTTCCAGCTGCTGTAGCGTGTTGCATCGGCATAGAGCTTGCCGATGGTGGCATCAGAGGTATTTTAGGAATCACTTGAAAATCTTCTGATGGCACTTGCACAGTTCGAGAGGACGCAGAGTAATGCATCATAGGGCCACCGGCTGTGATTGCGTTGCCGATGCCATAGGGCCCTTCCAAGCTGAGCTATCTCCCTGCACCAGATTAGAACCAACAGATAGATTTGGAAGCATACCGTATCCCCACCAGTTAGTGGGAGCTGATTGACTCTGGATAGCAGGTCCTGAAATTGTCGACGCCACTGGATCTGTATGGAGCTTGGTGACGCTGTCAGGGCTCGGCCTTGGCGGTGTAGCCACATCGGCAGACGGTTCCACAGGAGTAGAAGACGCCATTGGAGCTGCCGATGGGCTTATAGATGCCGATCCAGGTTGATGATACGCTGGACCAACATATTGAGGTGCATGTCCTTCTTTGAATGATTGCATCACAGTATTGTACACAGTATTGGACAGCACACTGGAGTGGCTAATTAACGCTTGATTTAGAGCAGAATTAACCATCTCTTGTAACTTATCAAGATTGGCATCATACGTGACCTGCCGTGGCAACGGCGGATCTTGCTTCTGGATTGCTTCGCCGCTCCTGCTTAGGCTGAAGGATTTCAGATATAATTGCTTATACTCCTCCATCGCCCGCTCCATGGCTAGCCTCTGATCATCTTTTAGATCGGCCTCAGAGACTTCAATGACATTCTTCTGGTTAACGTCGGAGTTATCACCCATGATAGATTAAGATTTGTATAATCGTGTCCCACTGGGCGTGCCAAAAGAGGTGTTGACACAAAAAGCGTCAGGATCTGCGAACACCTCGGGCTATTACCCGAATTCAATATCCGAGGGCGTGCCAGTCGATTTGACCAGTTAATCGACAAGGACAATAACTAGAACAAGATTCAATCAAGACAACGGCGATGCGCTCGGATGCCAAGATTGGGACTTGATCAAGATAACTAGAGCAGAGCTGAAATAGACAACAGCGATGCGCCCGGATGTCAAAGCTCAGAGGTACTCCCATGCGGAACTTACAAGGATTTGACGGAGATCAAGATGATGCAGCTCGTCGAAGCTTGGAGAACTCGTAGATAAACTAAGACTAATGCAATAAAGGGTAAATTATGATACAAGTAGAATAAGAGTAAATTGATTTGTTTTTTTATCTTGGATATTTTTTTACACGCAGCCCTTGGGCACATATTTATACTCCCGCATGGAGAGTTGTATAGAGACACGACTTGTACCTTTCCAAAACAAAACTCCTAACTTAAAGGAAACTGACTCGCTCAGGAGTCGGATCCAAATAACAATATTATTTTTCCTAAACAAACACACCTATTTTAAAGGAAAACAAACGACTCATGCAAGAGTCGGATCCAAACTACCATAATAATGTTGGTATAAAGTCTCCAGTTTCCTTATCTTCGCTTCGATGAAAACTTTCCATCGGCAGACCGCTTCAATCCGCTATCTCCTTCTTTCGCCACCAGCCATCTTTTGCTGACGTCAACTGCCACATCATCTTGTGTCCATCGGCATCATTTCTTCATCGGCAATCGGCATCTATAGTTCTGGTGATAGCCACTCAACTCCTATCGGCAACATCCGAAACTTTCAGCTTCCATCGGCAACACACTTAGTTTTCTCACAGCACACTCCCATCGGCAATACTGACTCATGACTTCCTGATGCCGATGGAAAACGACTGCCGATCAACACAAGTCTTAGCTCATTTTACACGTGCCGAAAAACAGTGTCAACACAGGTCCCTTTGAAGTTGGTTCAAGCCACATCCAAATCAAAACAAATATTTTTCCTGATCCACATGTCAACGACAAATGTTCAACCTTCTATGTGTATAAAAATGAGCTACAAATTTATAGTTTAACTATTGTCATTTAAGATTGTTGAGATGGTAACAAGAAAGTAATATAAAGTTTTATCATATATTAATTGCGTACCAGGGCTCATGGTCCTAGAAAATCATTCTTTCTAGTAAGGCAATAAGCCCTCAAAATTTAATTTAAAATATTTTTTTTTCTTTCGATAAGGGGAGATTCCCCATTCCCATTCAAGCAAACGGAAATACAGAGTTTTAGACGGTTCAGAGACATTAAAGAATATTACAGAAATGTGTTTGACCATCAACGCAAAAGGCTACAGTGCTAACACAAGTAGAGAACATGCCTTTGAACAATATGCCAATTTGGCTTTAGTCTCAGTGATGAGGAGTGGCCCAATCTTCCGTGAGGTAACCGATAAATTCGACTTGTGGAGAACTCGACGTTGGCGATCCGGCTTTAAATCAGACATGATTCGAACCCTGCAACCGTTACACCACAGCTCCATTGGTTATCAACCAAGCACAACTTGATTGACCTCACCAATAAGGTTTTTCCTGCAAGCGAATCGAAGAACACAAGCAAGAAGGTATAAACACGCAATCTGAAATTGCAAATATGAATGAAACGAATATCAATAGAGGGTTCAAGAACTCGGTTTCAAAGGACTAATTGACACAGTGGAGGAGATCAAGAATGGGGCCCTGGATCACTGTAAAAGGACTAATCGACACAGTTACAATGAACAATTCAGTTTCTCGATTGAAAACTAAACTCTAAAACAAAACCCGAGTCTCAACGGCGGCGGCTACGTGGAATATAAGAGTGAGACGTCCTAGGATTGGTCGCGACCAGGGGGAGGCGCCCCCAACATGGGCTTAAGGCCCGACTCGCGATACATGGCCAAGTTGGCCCAAAATAGGTGACGCAACACCGGAACAGATTCTGGACGCTGACTTGTTTCGACGTTTCCTGATGATTCTGAAGTAATTTTGACCTCAAACCAATGCCATTGGTTTTCTTGTGAAATTATCTTTCCATCCGTGGGTGAACCATCGAAAACGGAGTCCGTATGCATCCTGGGCGTCAGTTTTACTCCTTGCTGGTCTTGGACTCCGAAACAGACTCGAAGTCGACGTGGCAGCTGAGTTGGAGATGAGTTGCAACTTGGAAAAGACGTGTCCAGCATGGTGATGTCCTCATCACTCGGCATTTTTCGCGATCGAGACTAAAGGTCCCTTTAGTCCCGATTGGTAATACCAACCGGGACTAAAGAGTGTTGCCAACGGCTAGTACAGCAGGCGTGCAGCAGCCTTTTGCAGGCAGGGACCTTTAGTCCCCGTTTGAGGTATCATCTTTAGTCCCGGTTGGTAGCTCCACCCGACACTAAAGGTTCAATCCCGGTTTGAGGTACCAGCCGGGACTAGAGATGAGCCTTTAGTCCTGGTTGGTAATACCAACCATGACTAAAAAGCCCCTGTATAAATAGTCTTTTTCCTCCCCTGCCCGAGCTAGAGAGGACATCAGTGTTCTTGAGAAAACAGAGAGTGTTCTTGAGAAAGAGAGGAGGAAGAAAGGTGTTCTTGGTGATCTTGCTTCTTCTGGCATACACAAGATTTTTCTTCACTCATACTTCACTCCTAAGCAAGGTTACTAATCTCATCCTCCTTTGTTTCATCACCATTTCATTTCATGCTTACAAATAGTTATTTTTATTTTGTATTTTGAATTTTGCATGTCATTTTCTCTCTTATTGGCCTACAAATCACTTCATAGTAATAATTGTTGTTGTAATTGCATTGAGACGGTAGTGATTTAGAGGAATAGTTTTACTTAGCTTGATATAGCTCATTTTTATGAGACGTCAGTGATTTAATTAGTAACCTTGATGGCAACTACTTATAGTTTTAATTGTCGTTGTAATTTCAATGAGATGCCAGTAACTTAAATAAATATATAAAGAGTTTATTTTAGAGGTATAGTAGTATTTTATAGCTCATTTTAATTGAGTTTGTTTAGAAAATAGGATTTTTAATTTAGTTTAAATAAATTAATCTAGCTACTAAGTAGATGGCAACTACTTATAGTTTTAATTGTCCTTGTAATTTCAATGAGACGGTAGCAATGAAAAAAAGAGCGCGCTATAGCGCCAAAATAGCGTGCTAATAGCGTCCAGAAGCAGCCACCACAACGCTCATTAGCGCGCTATAGCGCCAAATAGCGCGCTAATAGCGCCTCTATAACGTTTTGGCCAAGCTTCCGCTAATTTCTATAGCTCGCCATTTAAAACCTTGGATGGTAGTGATTTAGAGAAATATATAAAGAATTTATTTTAGAGTTATAGTACTTAATAGCTCATTTTAATTGAGTTTGTTTAGAAATTAATCTAGCTAGTGAGTAGATGGCGACTAAATATGGTTCCTCGGCCTCTCATGGGTTCGAAATGGACAATGGAGGCCGGATCTCCCTCTCATTCCGTGCGCCGAGTGTGAGCAGAAGATTGTGATGGAGTACCGAGTGTCCAAGGTGGGTCCCAATAAGGGTCGTATCTTCTACAAGTGTCCGGATCGCAATGTGAGCTATTTTATCGCGTTTGACGATTTTTTTAGTTTGTCTCATTTTGCTAACTGATTTTGATTATAGTTCTTAATTTATTGTTCTATTTTTAGTGGGACAGTACTGGATGCAAAGAATGGTACTAGGAGGAAGAATATGTGAAACACGTGCAAGAATCTCTTCCAGAAGAAGCGGCTGATGAAGCAGTGAGCCAGCAGACGAAGCTCATGAATGTTGAATAGACGAATGATGTGTCGTTTGTTTTAGTTGGAATTGGCCGCGAAATTGTTATCTTGTTGAAGTGCATTTTATGTCTAGTTTGTTTAGTGCTACTTGGGATTTTCTATATTGTGGTTAGGCTTACATAAGTTAATATTGATGTGATGTAACTGACGTGGCTATTTTGTATCTTAATAATTTATAAATTGAACCACGCTAATCATTAATGTTCAATGAGCCGACATAGGATGTCATGTTTGAGATTTTGATATAGTATGTCACGTGTAATTGTGCAGATCGATAAGCCGACATTGGATGTACAACATTGATCGCCGCTCCAAAGAATTTATTGATGGCGTTCATTATTTCTTAACTGTGGCAGAGGCAAACAAGCGAGATGGTTTTATACGTTGTCCATGTGCATTATGTAAGAATTTGAAGGAATATGCTAGCGCGAGGAATATCCATGCACACTTGTTTAAGTTTGGTTTCATGTCAAACTATATTTGTTGGACCAAGCATGGAGAAAGCGGGGTTATAATGAAAGAAGGCAAAGACCAAGAACCAGGGTACAATGAAGATATTTTTGCTGAATATGTTGCACTAAATGATATTGCAATGGGGGAAGCTGAAGAAGAGCAAGAGGGAGAATATGTGCCCGTTGATGATCTTGGTCAGGCCATTTGTGATTCTCAGAGAGAATGCAAAAGTGAAAAGGAGAAGATCAAGTTCGATCGCATGCTAGAGGATCATAAGAAATTATTGTACCCGACTGCCACAGAGGAGCAAAAAAAGCTGGGCACCATACTAGAATTGTTGCAATGGAAGGCAAAGAATGGTATATCTGACAAGGGATTTGGACAGTTATTGACTATTCAGAAAAAGATGCTTCCAAAGGGAAATGAATTGCCAACAACTACGTATGAAGCAAAGAAGGTTGTCTATCCTCTGGGATTAGAAATCCAGAAGATACATGCATGTCCCAATGAATGTATCCTCTACCGTGGGGAGGGCTATGAGGATTTGAACGAATGTCCAGTATGCCATGCATCGCGGTACAAGATTAGATGAGATGACCCTGGTGATGTTGATGGCGAACATCCGAGGAAGAGAATACCTGCCAAGGTTATGTGGTATGCTCCAATAATACTACGCTTGAAGCGTCTCTTTAGAAACAAAGACTATGCCAAGTTGTTGCGATGGCAAAGTGAAGACCGTAAGGTAGACAATATGTTGAGACACCCTGCCGATGGGTCCCAATGGCGAACAATCAATAGAGAATTCATAGAGTTTGCGGAGGATGCAAGAAACTTAAGGTTCGCTTTAAGTACAGATGGCATGAACCCTTTTGGGGAGCAGAGCAGTAGTCATATCACATGGTCCGTTACTCTATGTATCTACAATCTTCCTCCATGGTTGTGCATCAAGCGAAAGTTCATAATGATGCCAGTGCTCATCCAAGGACCCAAGCAGCCTAACAACGACATCGATGTGTACCTGAGGCCCTTAGTTGACGAACTTATGCTTTTGTGGAATAAACCGGGTGTACGTGTGTGGGATGAGTTCAAATAGGAATACTTTGACCTGCGAGCAATGTTGTTCGTAACAATCAATGATTGGCCGACTCTTAGTAATATTTTAGGACAAACAAATAAGGGATATAATGTCTGCACACATTGTTTTGAGGACATTGAAAGTATATATTTGAAAAAATGTCGAAAGGTCGTGTACCTCGGGCATCGTTGGTTCCTTCCTGCGAATCACCCCCCTTAGAAAGAAAGGGAAGCATTTTAAAGGTAAGACAGACCATCGGACCAAGCCTCCCAACCGAACTAGTGAGGATGTATTTGATATGGTGAAGGATGTGAAAGTAGTCTTCGGAAAGGGACCAGGGAGCGAACCTGTTCCGAAGGATGCTAACGAACGCACACCTATGTGGAAGAAGTCCATATTTTGGGAGCTACCTTATTGGCAAGTGCTAGAGGTCCGCAACGCGATTGACGTAATGCACCTAACGAAGAATCTGTGTGTAAACCTACTAGGATTCATGGGTGTGTATGGAAAGACTAAGGACACAATTGAAGCACGACAAGACCTGCGATGTTTAAATGAACGAGAAAAATTGCATCCAAAGAAGACAGATGATGGACACCAATACTTAAGACCAGCAAGCTACACTCTTAGCAAGGAAGAGAAGGAAAGCAAGTTCAAATGTCTAGATAGCATTAAGGTCCCATATGGATTCTCCTCGAATATAAAGGGTATAATAAGTATGTCAGAGAAGAAATTTCTAAACTTAAAGTCTCATGACTGCCACGTGCTTATGACACAATTGCTTCCAGTTGCATTAAGAGGAATTCTACCTCCAAATGTACGTTTAGCCACTATGAAGCTATGTGCATTCCTCAATGCAATTTCTCATAAGGCAATCAATCTAGGAGATCTAGCAAAGCTACAAAAATGATGTGGTTCAGTGTCTTGTTAGCTTTGAGTTGGTGTTCCCTTCATCCTTCTATAATGTCATGACGCACCTCCTAGTTCACCTGGTCAAGGAGATTAGTATTCTTGGTCCCGTCTTTCTACACAATATGTTCCCCTTTGATAGGTTCATGGGAGTCCTAAAGAAATACGTTCACAATCGTGCTCATCCAGAAGGAAGCATTGCCAAGTGGTACGGGACAGAGGAGGTTATTGAGTTTTGTGTTTATTTTATTCCAGACCTTGACCCGATTAGGGTTCCTGAATCGCGACACGAGGGGAGACTCAGTGTAAAGGGAACACTAGGGAAGAAATCATATCTCCGTACGGAAGACGATTGTTTCAATAAAGCACACTACACCGTTCTTCAAAACTCCTCCTCGGTGGATCCGTATATTGAGGAACACAAGGGCATCCTAAGATCCCAGTTTCCAGGGAGAACTGAACAATGCAAACTTTTGGTAGTTGGCTACGAAAAAAATGTCAAGGCGATGAGAGTCTTGATGAGCAATTGTACTTGTTGGCCAGGGAACCATCATGGCATATCCTCACATACAAAGGGTACGAGATAAATGGGAATACATTTTATATAGTAACCCAAGATAAAAAGAGCACCAACCAAAACAGTGGTGTCTGCATTGATGCCACAGACCCAAATGGGAATAAGCAAATATATTATGGCTGCATAATCGAGATATGGGAACTAGACTACGGACCCACTTTTAAGGTCCCTTGGTTTCGGTGCCAATGGGTGTAGGTGACTGGAGGCGGGGTAACAGTTGACAATGACTATGGAATGACAACTGTGGATCTCAACAATCTTGGGTATAGAGACGAACCATTTGTCTTAGCCAAGGATGTGAATCAGGTGTTCCACGTAAAGGATATGTGTACGAAACCAAAGAGAGGGAGAAACGATAACTCAAAAAGTGAGCCAAAACGCCACATTGTTCTTTCAGGGAAAAGAAACATCGTGGGAATCGAGGACAGGTCAGACTTGTCAGAGGATTATGAAAAGGACGACCAACTCCAACCGTTTGTACTAAACAAAGACCTAAGCATCATCGTAAATAATGAGGACACTCCATGGTTACGCAGTGATCATAACTAAGGGACATACATTAGGAACAAGTTTGTTGTCGTTCCCATAACTTAATATATTGTATGATTGCTCAATATATGGCTCATTATTATCTTAATTATTTTTTTGTCTCGATCATGTTTTACATTCCCTAGTTGGAAATTTATTGGTGAAAAAACAAATTTATAGCGGTACGATAATGCGAAAACTAATATCCTTTCCAAAACATATGGTTTAAAAGGTTTATATTCCAAAAAATATTTTTGCATTAAGCAATCAATGATTAATTGTTATATTACGCTGACCAAAATAAAAGGAAAAGAAAAGAATTTTAGTGTTTAAGGCCTTTCCTTGAAAGAATAAAGCAAAAAACAAATAATGGTTTTTTCAAAACAATATTATGCATAATACTTGATTTATTGTTCAATTAACAAGTGTAAATAGCAAATTATAATGAAATATATCCAAAAACCAAAATTTTGCTTTGAAAGTCGGCAGAAAGTGAACAGGTAGGGACCTTTAGTCCCGGCTGGTAACACCAACCGGGACTAAAGGTCTCTTCATTTCAATTGCCACCAAAATGCAGAGACCTTTAGTCTCGGTTGGTGTTACCAGCCGGGACTAAAGGTAAAGGTAGACCTTTAGTCCCGGCTGGTAACACCAACCGGGACTCTTTACCTTTAGTCCCGGCTGGTAACACCAACCGGGACTAAAGACCTTTAGTCCTGGCTGGTAACACCAACCGGGACTAAAGGGCCTTTAGTCCCAGTTAGGGTTACCATACGGGACTAAAGGTCTGGGCCTATAAAAACCTAGTTCCTGCGCCCCGCTCGATCCACTAAATCCTCACACGATCGACTCATCTCTCCCAGCAGCTAGCTCTCCTCACCGCCACCATCTCTCCGTCTACCGGCGGCGCCCCCGCGCCCTCCTCCAGCCCAGCTCAGCCACCCGAACCCCCACCCTCCGACGTCGTCTCCGCTGCCGGCCCCGGACCGCACGCGCGTGTGGCGTCACGGTGAAATTCGCGCCCTCTCGTGCCG
The DNA here is from genome assembly GCA_022036555.1 of Microstegium vimineum. Taxonomy (NCBI): domain Eukaryota; kingdom Viridiplantae; phylum Streptophyta; class Magnoliopsida; order Poales; family Poaceae; genus Microstegium; species Microstegium vimineum. Next base: position 34,271,761 of record CM039122.1, on the reverse strand, counting down.
GCCACACACCGCACCTGGTCCGCAGTCACGTGCGCGCTCCTGCTCTGTCTGCCAGCGGCGCTACCGCGTCAGCTTCTCCGCAGCCTCTAGTGTATCCGACGCGCGGCGTGTCTCCGATCCGGCCGCACCCTTTTGCGCCGGCCACCACCGCCCTCTTGTCTCCGCCGCCGCGCACGCCCTCTGTCTGCCGGCGGCGCCACGCCGCGCCAGCTTCTCCGCGCGCGGCCTCCGGCGTCTCCGATCCGGCCGCCCTCCGCGCGTAGCCTCGCCGGCCCCGGCCCCAGCCTCCTCCTCGTTGCCGGCGCTCTGGTGATCAAACAAATCGACCTGGTACGGTGTGTGCTGAAGTGTGTGTGTGTGTGTGTATCTATGTGTGTAATATATAAATAGATATGCAAATGTAATGTAAATGTATATAAATGTTTATATTATTACTAGGTTACCTAATAAATGTCATATATATAAATGGAGAGTTTAGAAATGTAATTAAATATCTAAATGTTTAATTATATGTAAATGTAAATATATTATAAATATCTAGATGTTTATGTGTGTGTGTATATATATATATATATATGTTATTAGATGTATATATCCTTAAATCTGTATATATATATAGGGTTTATATATAGAGAGAGATAGATAGATATTGTTTATGTGTGTGTGTATATATGTTTTTGTGTTATTAGATGTATATATGCCTTTATAAATGTAAATTCCTTCATGTTTTTCGCTAATGCCTTTATAAATATAAATTTCTTCATATAAATGTCTTTATTATAATTTATATTAGATATCCTTCAGTTTTAAGGATATCTATTAGGTAAATGCCTTCATTTTTAAGAAATGTAAATGTCTTCATTTCATGTATATTAGATATCCTTCATTATTAGAATTTAAATTTTTCATGTATACTTTAGATGGTCGACCCCAATGACACGATGGAGGACACCATGATGGATCTTATCAACTCCGCCACCCCGGACGATGATAATGCTCAGGATGACGAGAGTCAATACTTAAATCTTGGAAATGAACCAGAAAATGTCTTGCAAGATGACATCACTGACGAGGTATATATATACTTGATTAATTAATTAATCCATCTTCTCTCTTATATATTTATATTGGTGATTAATTAATGTATATGTGTGCATTGTGTAGCCCTCTGGATCGACGACAAGTCGAAATGTACGAGGCCCGACAAAGCTGGTGGAGGGTCGTTACATAATATCACAGATCAATGCAACTACAGGAGAACCACTTGGAGCACATGTGAAGAAATTTGTTAATCATTGTGGTTACCTAGTAAGGGATAGACTGTCGATCAATGCCCGAGAATGGAAAGAGAAGAAAAATGCTCCTCATATTAGTTTTGTCTCTGATTTAGACAAGTCCCTTATTTGGGATGATATTCTCCAACATTTCATGCTTGAAACAGATGATGCTGATATGAAGGAGTTAGTTAAGAAGTGGGCTATGAAGAAGATGGCCACCCAATTCTAGTCTTGGAAGAAAAGGCTATACAATGATTATGTTAAGAAGAATCTGACATCAAATTTCAACACTAGGGGTCCGCTATCAAAGTTGAGGCCTTATTGGGATGAATTTGTGCAATACAAGACATCAGAAGAGGGTACAGAGTGGATACGAAGGAACTGACAGAATGCCCAACAAAAGGAATACCACCATCACTTGGGATCAGGTGGCTACAAGACTTCTAGTGTAAAGTGGCAAAAGGTAGAATCAATGCTAATTGAAAAGTAGATCGTACTAGCTTCACTTGATTGGCCCGAACGCTGTAAGAATTGGTTCTTAGCGCATGGTGGATCACTTGACCTAGCAACCGGGGGTTAGTGTATGGTCAAAGGATTTGAGAGGCAGCAGAAAGACTTTGTCATGCTATAATGGCTTCTGCTAGTGGTACGTTCAAGCCCAACAGAGAAAAGGATGAACTAACATATGCCCTCCAAACAGCTGAATATAGTGGAAGAACAAGAGGAAAAGGGGTGATCTCTTGGCAGCATGGCTTTCCTGAGGACAGAGCCACATACAAAAGCCGCCAGAGAAAGAAGGATGAGGAGAACGAGCGGTTGCGAAGGTTGGAGATGGCGGTGCTTGAATCTCAAGACCGAGAAAAAGCTAATGAGTTGAGAATGCAGGAAGAAATTAAACGACAAGTGCAAATAGCATTGAGTAATTCCCAACAACAGTCAGCATCACAGCCGGGAGGTAGCCCTACTAACCAGCTTCTAAGCAGTTGTGCTTCCACATAGCTACCAGATGATGTAGGCTTGCGCTTCCCTGTGGATGACATTACTGTACCTCTTACCACATGTGAGCTGCACATTCCAAAGGATAATGGCAGCATCATGGTTGCTCTTGGTGTTGTTTCCCCTATTGACCCTACTAGAACACCAAGAATGCATTGTCAAATAATACCACCTGGATATGCTAGCGTCTCTGTGGATAGATTTCTTAAAGGATTCAACAGAGTGGTTCTTGACATTCCAGGAGGTGATGAGGAGAAGACTCTCGGAGAAGCGGAGCATGCATTTATTCTATGGCGCAAGAGATACATTGTTATTCTCGGGGCATCGCCTCCTAAACTACCTCACCATAGGTATGTATGATAGTGTTGTGAGCAATTTTGTATACTGACTAAACAAGTATACACTCATGTACTCTAATTTTGTTTTGTCATATATAGCAGGTCTCCGGCCAACAACCTAAAATCCTCGGATCAGCATAGTGCTTCGAGGAGGTCTCCAACGCCACCACCGCATCAGTCGTCTCCAAGGCGATCTCCAACGACGGCAAGGAGGTCTCCAACACCACCCGCCACGGTAGCCGTCTCCAAGGCGATCTCCAACGCCGGCAAGGAGGTCTCCAACACCGCCACCGTAGCAGTCGTCTCCAAGGCAATCTCCAACGACGCCGGCAAGGAGGTCTCCAACCCCTCCGCCACCTCAACCTGAGTTGACAAAGAAGTCTGCCGCTAAGAGGTCTGCCCCGTCACAATCGACGAAGTCTTCATCCCAATCGGCGAAGAGGGCAGCCTCAGGTAGTAAAACAAAGCCTAGTCCCCAAAAGCTGCCTTATGAAAAGACCAATGAAGAAATTAAGGCTAAGGCTCAAGAAGATGTGGATGAGTTCTTTTTAAAATTGAAAAAGCAAGCAGAAGCTAGGCGAAACCCTCCAAAGCCGTACTTCTTAAATCCAGCAGAACTAAGAAAGAGGGTGGACCAAAAGCAGAAAGAGTTGCGTGATTCTCGTAAGGCACCACCAGCAACAAACTATGATCGCATTCTCATGAAGGCACATACGGCGACGACAAGTAAGAAGAAAGAGAAAGATGTTCCACAACTCGGAGAACAGGCACAACCAATTCCTCAACTAGTTGCTCATGATGAGTATGGAACAAACATGAACATTTTAAACCAAGTTGGAGAGGTCAACTTGGAGCAACTTGCTAATTTCTACATCGAAACTGGTCTTGACATAAACCAAATTCTCTATGGTGGCGAAATCGACTCTGCCCTAGAAGTTGATCCTTGGAAGATTTATAAATATGGAATAAAAATCAACCCTGATGCCGCACAAAGAGATCACGACACACAAATGTACCTGTTGAACAAGTGGTACTTAGAGGCATGTAAAAGGAACGAGCAATGGCTTCTTCTCAGAGTTAGACAATGACACTTCTTCCGTGGCAATGACCTCATACATATTAACTTCTCAGAACTACACCAACTATGCCACCATGATGCTCTCAACAAATCTCTCCTCAGCTGCTTTTAACTGTAAGTGATTGCATTGTTTCTATTATTACTAAAGTAACTTGAATGTGTTGTATATATATAGTCATCCTTACACTATATATGTATGTAGACATGAGATGAACAAGCTCAGAAAAATAAAGGACAATACTATCGATTTTATTGATCCATACATTGTATTCAAAGACCAAGTTATTCCCTAGTCTAATTGGCGACCTCAAGTAGAGAAGAATCTCATGAGGTTCTTAGTTCACCAAAAGGACAAGAGATCGATACTCTTCACGTATAACTTCAAGTGAGTGTGCACATTTTAATTTCCTTAATTACTTGACCCATATACATTTATTGAATTATATGACTTCATATGTTATAAACATGTAGCTTTCACTGGATCTTGATGGTCATCCATCTAGACAATAATCGGTTAATAATATTAGACTCGTTGAGAAAAGATCAAGCCGATTATCAAGATATGATAGACATTATCCAAAGATAATTTAATATCGGTCATGAACCAAATTCTTTATTGCTCTCTTAAATCTTGAAGGTTAATTAACAATCTATTTTTTCAAAACTTTGTTACTAGTGTCTGGTAAAAAATCATTCAAGATCACTGCACTGATCGTAAAGCGCCACTGAACGTAGAGTTAACCCAAGTAAAACTACTAACTATATATATACAGTTTTCATGAACTTGATAATATAAGTGTGTCTTCGCTAGATAACGAGAGGTTTCTTTTTCTCGTAAAATGGTGTTTGCAGCCGGAACCGAGAACAATTTGTACAAATACTATGTTTGCGAGTTCATCAGGTCGTGCACGAGTAGACCTAGACTAGAGAAGCTTAAGGTATGTTTCACAATTGATTTCTTACTATTGTTGGTACCTATTCGTAGTTAGTCATATATATACCAATACATTTTCTTTACTTTGATTCAAACTGAAGTCTGATTAGTTGGCGGAAAAGGTTCTACAATCAGACAAGATCAATGCAATTGTCGAGACAATTGCGGGATTTCTTGTGGATGAAGTCATAAAACCCAATGGAGAGCACTACTACGACACAAGAGAAAAAATCTTGCCCAAGCAAGATGAAGACTAATTTGTATTAGATGTTATCCAATATCAAAGACATATCTAGTGTATATAAATCGTGTATTATTTACCTCTAGTATATATATATATATATATATATATATATATATATATATATATATATATATATATATAGTTTCGTACTATAATTATGTCCTTTAAGTATGCTCAAAATATATACGCGTATATATATAGCAGCATAGAATGCGCATTCGAAAACATATTCTAAAACCCTAGCTAATATGAAATGAAAAGAAACCAAAAAGGAGACGGACCTTTAGTCCCGGTTCGTAAGAAGAACCGAGACTAAAGGTGACAGCAGGGTTGCTCGTGGGGATTGTCCTGTATATTTTGGTCTGTTTTTAATAATAAGGGCCTGTTTAGTTCCTTGCAGAATGCAAAATACATAATGCAGAATCAGAATGTCCCACAAAACCCAAAATACAAAATAGTTGAGTAGGGTGTTTACTTCCACCCAAAATCTAGAATAGGAAATCAACAAATGACAGATCTGCCCTCATTAATACATGCAGATTGCATGCATGCTGCTGCTTTCCATGCAATTGACCACAATCCATTGTTCACAGACTACACAATTTGACCAACCAAACTTGTTCATACAAACAGTTCACATAAATCAATAGTTCATACAATTTATTCACAGACCATACAATTTGTCCAGCCCTTATGAAGGTATCTAACACAACCCCAAATACAAACACAATTCGGACATCATTATTCCTCGACTAACTTATGAAGAACGATTAAACAGACCAAGAGCAATCGATTCACGAAAACCATTCATCTCTTCGGCGTCCTCCCTTGACTGTGCTGGAGTAGTTCGTGGCTGATTGACAGACGCTTCTGGTGGGACGTAATTCTCATCGCGATCGCAAAGTGCAAAGTCCCTATCCACTAATCCACTAGCTCTAATGAAGTTATGCAATGCCATGCAAGCCACTATTATTTTAGTTTGCACATGTGGAGGATAAGCAGGGATGCCTAACAGAATCCTCCATTTCATCTTGAGTACCCCAAAAGCCCTCTCTATCACATTCCTAAGCGATGAATGTGTGAAGTTGAATATTTCATTTTTACCTTCTGCCTCCGGGCCGTCACGGTACTCTGGAAGATGGTATTTCGTTCCCTTGTACGGTGCAAGATAACCCGGACGGTTTGGGTAGCCAGAGTCCACTAGGTAAAATTTTTCTGCACCAATGATGAACTGTTGTTAGCTTCCATGGCCTAAAGATTATATTTGAGAAATATAATAATTAAAAAAAGAAAAAACAAGCTAATCCTATGAAATGCTATATACCTAGAAACATTGCTAACAAGTAACTACTATCAGATGAAGAGTATTGACATATATCTAGTTACTAATCAGCAAGTAATCAAATTTCAACTTATAAGGCTCCTCAACTAGTGGAAAGTGTCATCAGAAAATGCTAAGTTTTTTTTCTACAAAAAGGCTCAAGTAGAAAGGTGTTTACCTGATGGTGGATGTGGAAACTTATGGCTCCACTTATCCATAGCATCATTGAATACTCTCATATCATGTACAGACCCCGGCCATCCAGCAAGCACAAATATAAATCTCATGTCAAAGTCACAGCAAGTCATGACATTCTGTGTTGTAATGTTCTTGCGACACATGTGTTGGACCATCAAATCTTTGTCAACAACGACTCGCACATGAGTGCCATCTATTGCTCCAATACAATTGTCAAAGAAGGGAGAGAATCTAGGATTCTGCAATCTATGATGTGTTTGACTGAAACTTGGGTCCCTTGGTGTGATAATGTGTGCAGCTAGCTTGGAAAGGCAATTCAACACTTTCATGAAGTTATTATGGATTGTCCCTAGCGACCTCTCAAATCTATCCTCAACCTGCCTAACTGACTCTGGTGCTCCAACCATCCACAAGAACATTCCTAATGCTTCAATAGAGGAACACTTATTAGTGGATTTCAGGCCATATGACTCTAGTTGTTCATGGAGTCTGTAGAACAAAGTTGGGGTCATCCTAAACATTTTGTAGCAGCTCTCTCTATTTGATAGCTTTCTCTCTACCCACTCTATCCCAGGTACCAATGGTATTCTGTACTCTGATCTAGATAGATATTTTTCAGTATGTAGAGCAAAAAGAAGCATAACAGTAGTTAAATGAGAACCTTCATCATCCACAAACATGTTGGTTACTTCATCATCACTTGAATCAGAGCTTCTGGAACTACTTAAACTGCTGGAGCTACTTGACTTGCTTGAGCTGCTCACATCCATTGTTGTTTCAAGTAACTGACAAATTGTAAACAGGAAATAGTGAGTATTGAAACCATAGCTGATTGGAAATAGAAAATAGTGAGTATTGCAAACAGGAAAATTAACTTGGTTCACATAACATAATTAATAAAAGTAGCACACATAACTTGGTTCACATTACACTCATCACTTAGTTCACATTACAGACAATGACCAATTAACAATAACATCACTTAGTTCACTTAGTTCACATGATAGACATATGGCTGCTGCTTAACACTAACATCACTTGGGAACAAGGCCTAGTTTTTGACACTGGCATAGTATTCAATGAACCCCTTTCTTGCATCTGGATCCGTCTTCTGGAAGAAAGTCATAGTCGTCTTATCCTTACAGATCTGCAGGACAGTGTACCAGAGCCTTGTATTCTGTGGTTGAACACCACAATCCCTTGCCATTTGCTGAACAAGCTCAACTTCAGCTTCCTCTTTCTTTCTCTTTTCTTCCTTATCCCTTCTCTTCATTATGGCCTTCATTTCAGCTTGCCTTTCTTGAAGTTCAACCTGTCTTTCCATCATCTTGTTCCTGTCCTCACCAATTCTGGTTTGCTCATTGATCACCTTATCCATGAGCTTGATTGCTTCACTTTTGGACTTGGTCTTCTTGTTTGGACTGGAAGCACATGTACTGGTACTACTAGCTCTCTTGTTGTTGTTAGAGCTGATTGGGGTATGAACATTCATAGAGGGCTCCTCCTCATAATATTCCTCCTCCTCAAATTCTTCATTTGAACAAGGAACATAGGCTGTAGAACCATCAACTGCTACACCTTCAAATATTTGCTCCAACTGTTCCAAGTATTCTGGCCATCCATCGTTCAATTTCTTCCATTCAGTCTTACCCTGCAGCACTTGGTAGTATGAGAAGAGAACATTATTGACAGTGTAGTAAGAACATAGAAGATATGAGCATGAACCTTAGTCCTTGACTCCCACCAATCATCATCTGCTATCACAGTGCCATCAGAGTTACGGCCTAGTCCTGTGTCAGTCTTCAATTGCTTGATGAAACCCCACAGAGCCTTGAGTTGCCTGTACCTACTGGAGATCTGATCTCTGTCGTGCATCATACCAGTAGCTGTATAATACTGTTTAATGACCTCCTTCATCCCTATTTTGCTCATTGTACCTTTTGTGCAATTACCAATGTCAATCTGGTTACACCAGATCCTACATAGCTTATCGGTGTTCTCCTCTGACCAATCAGCCCTACTTTTACCAAGCTAAAACATACACAAGAATAGGAAACTATATAAATAACAATATCAAAAGTACTGTAACAAGCCTAAAATGAATGTGAATTTACATACAGATAGTACTATCTAATTCACTCTGCCATAAAATAAATGAATGTGAAAAACAATATCAAAAGTACTATAATATATGGCAGCACCATTCACTCTACCATAAAATAAATGAATGCAATTTGTGGGTGCTAGCAGCCTAGTGTCAACCATTTGTGGGTGATTAGACAGGTGGAATCGTAATCTGCTACAACTGTGCTACTCCTACTGCTGCCCTGTACTGTTGACATTGCTACTGCATTCATATTTTGATTCTAATCTTCCAAATTGGTATGCTCAGCTGGAAATTTGACAAAAACTGCAGGATAAAAGGTGGTGATAGAATACATGACCAGCACACTACAATGCTTTAACAAGGCCATTTCTTCCAACCATTATTCTGATTTCTGTAAGAGTGAATTAATAACAGCAAATGGATCAATATAAATAAATAGAATTAACCAGAAAAAAATATGGTGTGCAACAGAGTAACATCTCAGAAGCAGTCACACAGTTATCTAGTATGCAGCTTGCCAATAAACCATCACATAACATGGCTCCAAGAAGGTGGTGTGAGGCTGTGAGCTTCTTCTACCTATCAATTCAGAGCATAAAATACAAAATTTACACCATACAGGCTGTGATTACTAACTCCTTGGTTGTCATATCAAAGCTCAGTGGAATATTACCATACTGACTAATTGCTATCATGTCAGTTTATCTGTACAAAATAAAAGCCTGACGGAGATCAAAAGTTGCACTCACTCATAATTAACCACATTTCATAGCTCATGTTTATCCCTCCCTTTTGTATTCTTTTGGCTACCTGACTAGTTGGTAAATAATTTGGAAAAATACAAGAAGAGAACCTACCCTCGTTGAAATGTCAAGGAACTTCTCATCTTGTAATTCTAAAGATTTTGACCAGTGTACACTCCAGAAACCACTACTAATCTTGTAATTCTAAAGATGTTGTAGCAATCAGTAAATTAACTGAACTGAATATGGACTGACACAATAGATCAATTGGTAGGGAAAAATACCGTGGGAGCGTTGGGCAGGATCTCAGCGTTGTCGACGTCGTTCGAGGTGTTGGAAGCGAAGTTGTCACCGGCGACGGCTGGCACTCGAGGACGTTTGCCGCGGGCCGTCGAGGGTTGTGCCACGCCGGAGATCCCTCGACGCACGCCGCGACCAACAGCGGGGACAGGAGGCACACCACCACCAACACGTCCACCGCCAGAGACCGTAGAGGTTGCGCAACCGGACCCAGCTCCACCTCGAGTGCTGCTGCGAGGAGCCCGGAAGCCTAGGGTTCGGCTTGTGCTGCGGGCGTCAACGGGAGGGGAGACATTGGGGCCGTCGAGATCTCCACCAGAGCGAAGGAGCCCCTGGAAGCCTCCCATGGGCGGCCATTCGGCGTCCTGCGAGTTGAGGTCAAGAGCCGACATGCCCGTCCTGGGAGAAGCGAAGCTGCTGGAACCCGTGGCGTTGAAGGTCGGTCGATTGTAGGCAGTGGAGGGGTGTGGCTGGGACAGGAACTCCCTGGTGTCGTCGACGTTGCCGTAGCGGTGGCCGTCACCATGGCCGTCATAGTCGCCATGGTAGAAGCCGTCGGCGCCGTACCCGTCCATGCGGGCAGCTGGGAACAGGGAGGAGACGGTAGATCCTGCAAGCTTAGGGGAGGATCTGCAAGCTCGGAGGAGGATCCGGACGGAGACAGAGCAAGCTCGGAGGAGGATCCGTCGGTGGAAGCGAGCGAGCGGCGGCGGGGTACCGAGGACTCGGGAGGAAAGGCTCGGGACTTGGGAGGATAGGGTCACGGGGTACTGAGGGCAACAAACACAAAACAGGCTCATTTTGGCCTATGGAGTCCAGAATACAGAATACGAAATGGATCTCATTTTGCCAAAAATACAGGATGGTGTTTAGATCCAGAATGCAGAATGGTGGGCCAAAATCCAGAATTTTCTGGATTCCACCTGGAACTAAACAGGGCCTAAATAAAAGTAAGAAGTAATAATAACACGAAAGTTTTGCATAGATGAGAAGTTAGTATTTCCTGGGAAGAGAGGTTTTGTTTTTTGAAAAAGGGACTGGGAAACGGAAACCTGTCCGCGACCTGCAGGCCCATAAGAATATCCTGGAGGATAAACCCAAGGACGAAGATGGCACCCGGAATATTCCCGCCATTCCGCGTCCGCTTCCATTTCCACCCACCATCGGCCTATATAAGACACCTTCCGCTTCCCTTCCCCGTCGTGACCTCACCACCCAATTCAATTCAATTCAATTTAATAGGATAGGATTTCAGTTCGATTCCAGTTCATCCAACGCCTAGCCATCTTTGCCAAACCGATCGGTTCTACGATACATCCTCCCCATCAGTAAAAAAAAAAGAAAATGGCCCTGCTCAAAGCCGCGCGCGTCGCCGATGTGCCCACCCTGGATGTGGTGGCCACCGGCCTGGTGGTGGAGGCGGGCATGGCGGCGTCGGTGAACACCGGCGCTGTGGCCGCGGGCGGGAGGTTCTCGGTGATCGGGCACCGCGGCAAGGGGATGAACGCGCTGGCGTCGAAGGACCCGCGTCTGCAGGAGGTGCGCGAGAACACGGTACGGTCCTTCAACGACGCCGCGCGCTTCCCCGTCGACTACGTCGAGTTCGACGTCCAGGTACGCCATTCATTCATTGCTACGTACTTACCTCCCTTTGTTTCCGTTCGTACGCACTCGTAGAAGATGCAGAGAGAGACAATTAATTGACTCCCCTGCGTTAATTTAGGCTCGTGATTACCGAGGCAAGCAGAAGCCTTGGGCGCGTGGGGCTTGTAGCTTGTTTGACGGGGACGGCAGATCCACCGGAAGTAAAGATGGACAACTGGCCGGGCCGGCCCGATGACCACCGTGCCGAGGAGGCTCACCGTGCCCTGTGGGCCGTGCCTCACAGCCCTATGGGCCTGACCTTCGGTCCAGGCACGGTCGTCGATTTTCGTACCGGGCCGGCCTGCAAAAAAACGGGTTGTGCCAGCCCGTACCTCACTTGGTCTATTTTTTATGTTTTTTTTGCAAATTTGCTTTATTTTGATGTTTTTTTGTGAATTTGGTTCATTTTCATGTTGGATACAACGTGAGGTAGATGTATGTTTAGATTTATAACTTTATATATTAAAATTTCATATATTGTCGTGCCTAAATATTTTAGGGGTATGGCCCAGACATGGCCCGCACACCGGACCGGATCAACTCGGGCCTGCACAAAATCGGGCTCGTGCCGTGCCGGTGCGGTGCCAAAAATGGCGGGCTACGGGCCAGGCCACTGTGCTCTGGCTTTATGCCCAACTTTAACCGGAAGTGGGACACGGGTGGGGCGTGCGGTGCCGGTGTGATCTCTGTCACCGTGTCACGTTACTATAGGTGAGCTGTGGCCTGTGGGGCGAAGAAGGTGTCCAGTGCCCAGTCGTTTGTCGCCTCCACTCGCTTGCTCTATGTGCCGCGTCGCGTCCCGATCTAGCTGTGGCTCTGTCGTCAGCGTCAGCGCTGCCGGAGGCTGCTGCTAGTGTCGTCGTGTCAACTTTGCAAAACAACGTGCCCAGCCCAGCACCGGGTTGTGCGCCGCCGCACCAGCCCGGGTCGTGCTGAAACAAAGATTAGTCAAAAGGCAAGAAAAAACATATTTCGCGAGTCATTTTACAAATACCTGCCGCGTACATGTCATTCTGCTAAAAAAAATATTTTATTGTCCTTGAGCTCAGCAAGACAAAACCACTTGGACAGCAAAAGCACAACTTCGCTAGTGGTTTCCACCGTGACTTCCTTTGCTGCACCTGCATGTTGAGAGCATAACACATGACCACCCACCGGACAGCTCTACGTCTGATCTGGTGTCGTCAACAGAAGACAAATCAGGAATTATTTCTTCTCCCTAATTAGTACTACCTACCTAATAATATACAATACTTAATAACTTAACGAATGTTCCCTTTAATTAGTAGTTTGCTCAAACACGTTAGTAAGTACATGATTACTGAATGTGTTGCAAGAAACATACTGATCTGTCTACTTTTGCTTCTCCACCTCCCCCTCCTCTACTCTTCGTCTCTTCAATAATTGGGTGTGCAAAGATGTTGAGAAGAGAACCGTGAATACCAATTTTGCAGGTCACCAAGGATGGATGCCCAATCATCTTCCATGACAACTTTATCTTCACCCAAGAAGATGTAAGTTCATACGTACTTCATTAACGTGCTAAACCACGCAACTTTATTTTATACCGGTACTAATATAGAGGCTAATTAAATCTCCACACGATTTGACCTTTTTCCAGGGCAACATTTCACAGAAGCGTGTGACTGATATTCGGTTGGAAGACTTTCTCCAGTATGGGCCCCAGAATGAGCAGGGGAAGGTACGGCGAGTCCCAGCATCCTGCTCATGAGATTGAGAACAACCATTAACCGGCACCACCATCTGATGATGATGTTATTTTCCTTGCTTCTGAACGAAGGTTGGGAAGCCCCTGCTCCGCAGGCTGAAGGATGGTAGGATGGTGAACTGGAATGTGCAATCAGACGATGCTCTGTGCGTACTTCAGGAAGTGTTCGAGAAGGTCAATCCAAGATTGGGCTTTAACGTTGAGCTGAAATTTGATGACAGTCTTGAATACCAGGAAGAAGAGCTCACTCGCATCCTCCAGGCCATCCTGAAGGTACGTACATATACTATACAAAAGACAAAAACTTCATACTTGTTTTAAAACTTTATTGACAGGTTCCTGCATGCCTAACTGCATCGTACATTTGAGTTTCCAGGTGACTTTTGAGCACGCCAAGGATAGGCCTATACTTTTCTCTAGTTTTCAGCCCGATGCTGCACAGCTCATGTGTAAATTGCAAGGCACATACCCTGTAAGTGAGCTGAACATGCACAGTGTAAGCATGCGTGAAACATCATAGCATTTGTTGTTGGGACAATTTGTGAACAGCACTTCCCGTTCATGCTCTCTTGTATCAGGTTTATTTCTTGACAAACGGAGGGACAGAGCTATACACTGACGTGAGAAGGAACTCGCTGGAGGAGGCCGTCAAGCTATGCCTCGCGAGTGGCATGCAAGGAATAGTTTCAGAAGCCCGCGGAATATTCCGGCACCCTGCTGCCGTACCAAAGATCAAAGAGGGTAACCTCTCCCTGCTAACCTATGGAACATTGAAGTAAGTGAAGTTCACAAATGAAATTAGTAGCACTGCCTTGTTTGCATGCCCGGAATTTTATATGCTCATAATTGCCATCTGTATATCCTTGTCGCAGTAATGTGCCAGAGGCAGTGTACATGCAGCACCTCATGGGAGTGAATGGTGTGATCGTCGATCTGGTGCCGGAGATCACCGAGGCAGTCTCTGAGCTCATTGCCCTGCCCGAGCCTGACATTGAAGTGGACAACTTGAGCAACCAGGCAGCTAGAGGAACAACAATACCGAATTTCTCGCAACGCGAGATCTCGTTCCTGCTGAGGCTTATTCCTGAGCTTATCCAATAATGCCTAGACTTCCATATGCTTATGGACTGGCCATATGAATAAAATAATAATATTTTCTCACTCTTTTCCTACCACCCAGCACAGCCAGCTCTCTGCGCTCCTTGCAACCCGTCGGAGAGAGAGAATGAGACAGTGAGAGAGGTAAGAAAATAGATATTTTATTCAACAACTAAAACCCAACATTGTATCAACTGCAATAGGTATAGCCAACTGTCAAAAGGCCCACATATATGGACTACTTGGTCTATATCTAGGGATGAAACGGTACGGATATTTATTCGACCGTCCGTTCGATCGAATTCGTTTAGAGAAGTTTAGACATGTTCGTATCCGAGTCCAAAGATTAACATCTGATACCGTATTCGTATTCAAATACTAAAATTGGTATATTTATGATGTCGATATCTATCGTATCCTATCTGATATTTCTGATAGTGGCGAGCATGCGGCCCAGCGGGAAGCCGACGTTGCGGCGGCTGAGCACGGCGAACCTTTTTTTGCCTCCTTCTGATCCCCCGGTGCGACCCCGTGAGTCTGTGGCTCCGTCTCCGTGCGCCGCTAGGTGGGACCTCCTCCACGCACGCGAATCACCCCAATCACCGGCTACGAGAAATCGCCACAAGCACTCCATCGCAAGCGCGCCTTTCCTTTCTCCGGGCTCGCCCAAGCCGCCGCACCAACACACCTCTCTGATGCGACGCCGCCGAGAGTACTTGTCGTCGGTCATCTGACATCGGGTGCCGCCTTACGGGCTTACGGCAGAACCCGTCCTCGATGCCACAATCATCGCCAGACGCGACGTGTCGCCGTGGGAGATCTTGTCCTCGCAGTTGCTCAGATATCCGCCACTGTCTTCGCAGTCGCCGCGCGCCTACTCATTGACAACCACAACTTCAGGCGATAGCTTACAACGCATGCCCCGGCCCGCAGCGTCGTGACTGCCAGCATCCCGCCGCCGCTACCCCACGCCCAGGTCCCGTCGCCGCCGCTGCCAGCCAGGCTCTCGTCGACAAATAAGATGGACACCACAACACCACCGGACCGCTCCCCCCTGCTCCATCACGCCAGGCGCTGAGGTCTCCGCCACCGCACGCCACGCGCTCGGGTCTTCATTGGTTCCTTCGTCGGGTACCCAGCATTTATGTCCACCCCTTCTCTTTCCATTAGTTGTCTTTTACCCCTATGCATTCTCTTGTGGCGCTTTATTTTCTGGGAGCCTGATTAATTTGGGATCGGTTGGAGGAAGGTGCTAAAGAGGAGTCAATGAAATTCTACATGAATGGTGATGCTGCTGCGATGAAATTCTACGATGATATGGTTGAGGTTGCTATCAATCTGCCTGTAGTCATTGAAATTGGAGACTCGTATGGCTTTCAGAAGCACCGTAGCCGTTTCTGGTTTGAAAGGTGATGTTTGGAATGTGTTCCAATGTTGATCCTGTTTTTGTTGCCTATTTCAAGAGACTGACATTTAAGAGAAGAGGGCAATGGAGGTCTATTAATTGGTAACTTAATTATAAATCCAATTCAGGATTTGATGTTTCCCTTTTATAAATCCAAATCAGGATCGACATGCTTCTTTTTGTTCTTTGCACTAACTAGCAGATTGTCATCAATGTCATTGTTTGTCTGAAATGCACAGATTAGCCCGACAATCATTTTGGTAGGAGGAAAAAGGAATAGCCTGTGAAACTGTATTAATCAGGATCAAATGGTCTACAATGTTCTAACTGGTGGCCGAACAAGGATTCTAATACTTAGCTTGTCATCTGTCTTCAAAATTGACTTGACTGGTTTTTATAGTTTAACATGTGACTCAGAGAGCCATATGTGTGATTTTGGGACGGACAGATTGTTGGTAAGTAAATACATGTTACACTTCTTTTAGCTATAGCTGATCATAGTTTTTCATGGTTAAAGCTCAGTCTATGTGTACAGTTCTTTCTCATCTACATGATGCATATGCCTGCCATTTTTTACGTGCTATGTAGTCTGAATTCAGTATTTGTTTATCATAATTGGCATTGTAATAAATTACAACTTTGAGGAGGTGGTTTCATTATTGTCTGCTATGCTGAATTTTGCATCACATTCTCCTTTAGCAATCAGTATTATATTGAGCCAACTTGAACTTTAGAATGTGCCCGAATCATTCCACTGAACACGTCAGCTAATAGCTAAGGGAGTCGTTTGCTTACCTTGCAGGGGGGAGTTGCATTGCACCAAATGAACACAATATTATGCAAAAAGCAAGAGGAATGCAGGTGACACTTGAAATCAATGCGGTAGGCTTTAGTGTGTCATCGACTAGCAAGTGTGGCGGTATCTTGCATCATAGACCATGTACTTGCATGATTTCACTTTTTATTTTTCTATAGGGTTCTATCGATATGTACAATTGACATGGATGGTCTTTAGAAGTTCTCCCATTTCAGTTATGATTCTAGACTATCAATTGTATGAGTCACTGATTGATTTATTTCATGTTTGATTTGGTGCAAGTGGCCGCAACATATAAGATTTTGGTGGAGATCGAGATTTGGGGGCTTTGTTCTTGTAATTCTGAATGTTTTTTGTGGGCATTTGCATTCCTACAGTTTGTTTGGGAGGACAAAAGTCTTGGCCCTTGGTTTATAATGAACAGTTAGAATTACAGGTGCTTATGCATTTATTTAGAAGCACTTGGTTGAACTGAAAAGTTAACTTTTCTAGGACATATTTATTATACTAAATAATACCTACTATTGTAAATATTTTCTTCTCTTTAATCAACATGTTGGTTCAAGATAATGGACCATTCCTCCGGATACTGAATATAATTCATCCTTTTACTGAGTCCGCACATAGGGGATGTGCCATTACTAGGGGTACTAGGGGTGAAAACGGTACAAATATTTTCTGACCGAATTTGTTTAGTGGGGTTTAAATGCATTCGCATCCGAGTCTGGATATTTAACATGTTGGTACGATGATTCTATAAATCCCCCAACCTATCTCTAATAGTGACTAATATAACTCGTAGCGTTAGCACGGGCAAATATACTAGTTTGAAGAATATACTCGGTGCTGCACCATCTCATCTAGATTTTAGCTATCGCCCAGTTAGCTATGATTTGCGTGGTGTGGCACTGTTAGATTAAAGGAAAACGTTGACGTTTCCTTTCTGGATGGTTCACTTTTCCTTCTTAAACTACAAAATCGGATAAAACACTTGCCTCAACTTTTGAAACTGTGTTTTACTTCCTGGTTCGGGTATAAGTGATTTTGAAAGCGGTTTTGTTTTTTTTGCTTTTTTATTTATTTTGACTGAATTTTTAAAAAATCACAATGAATCACAAAAATCATAAAATAAAAAATTCTAACTTTTACTTCAAATGAGTAGATATACATAGTGAACAAATAACATGGTATGTTTTAGTACAATGTTTTAATATATACATAGTGAACAAATAATATGGTATGTTTTAGTACAATGTTTTAATGTAGATTTAGATCTATCTTTTCAATATTTAATTAGAATAGTTTATAATTGCAGTTTCTATGATCTAATTGTGCTGAAAATTTTATGGTGGCCTAAATATTATATATTTGAATTGTAGTAAAAAATTTATACTCACTGGATAATGTATAACTTAGTTATATATTTATGAATTTTTTTACTACATTTCAAGCATACAATAATTAGGCTACCAGAAATTTCACCATAATTGACATAGAAACTATCGTTATGAAATATTCTAATTAATTAAAAAATAGATCTAAATCTACTAAAAAACTTTGTATTAAAGCATTGAAGGACCGATAACGACGACAAGAGGGGGTGAATGGGAGCCTCAAATTTTACTTGAAAATGTTCGGGCCACTCTTCCCAAAACTCAAACCCAGTTGATAGGTGCTCAACCTCCACCAAGCAACGCGAGAGGGGATTCAGACGAAATTAGAGAAATGAGAACTCACCGACAGTGGAGAAAATCACACCGGAAACCCCAAAAAACAAGTTCTCCGGTCCCTAGGGAAAAGAGGCAAGAACCCAACGCAAACAGACTGAATCAGCCACCAACGAGCGCTCAGATGACAGCAATGGACGCGCTGATGGTATGCGTCCGATGCTCATGCAGAGAGCAACCCGAGAGCGCTTCCTCCTTCGGATAAAGGTCCATTGCTCTCCTAATACTCAATCCAACTAGTCAAGGCCATTTCACACAAAACAAAGGATGTGCGAAAACTCATAGATATCCATATTCAAGGAAAAGAAGCAACATTGAGTACTCGCCTTTAAGCTTGAAAAAAAAGGATCCAAAGATCCCTTACTCGTTCGATAAAAGCTGGAACCCTTTCTTTCTATTCTTCCAACGAACCCAAATCTTTTATTAGCTCCTGTAGCTTTAGAGGAACCACCGACACCAATAATAGGGTACCCATCCTCGTGTTCACAACTGAATCCGAATACATACATAAGCTTTCTTCCTACTTTCTCTTTACATAAGCTTTCTTCCCGGGGCACGGGCCATTCTCATACGATTATCGGTGCATTAAAGCCCATTACGAGGCGAAGGAACGGACCAACGGACTCTCGGCAGCGTCCGACGCGAAGAGTACAAAGAGCATGTCAACTCGAAAATCCAACGGACGCGTCAGATGCCCTGGCGACGGACGCTCAGGTGCGTCCGATGCGAAAACCCTGGCTGGAACAGTCCGAGCAACGGACGCAGACTCACTGAGATGAGTGCATCCGATGCCAGCGTCCGATGCAAATTGAAGCACTGCGACAGACCAACTGACGCACATGTGCTATGAACAACGTCCAATGATAGCATCTGTTGCCCCCGAAAACTTCGCAGTAAACGCAAAAATCGGTGGAACTCGTTCGCTTCAACTCCGATTGAATCCAAACTTTGTGGGGAGGTTTCTCAGGTAGAAGTGATTCTACTCCATGAGGATCTAGTCCATCCCTCCCTCACAAGTTCTAGAATCAAACACGAAAGGACAAAACAGAGTGAAAACCGAACCAAAACGAAAACGAATCGATCTCTTCGCTCACCCAATCCTAGCCCGAATCCTTCGGTGGATTAGATCACAAGGGGTAGCAGCAACTTTCCTTTCAAACAGATTTCCAAACAACGTACGAGAGAGAGAGAGATCCAAGGTCGGGATTGTAAGAACGAAAATGCCAAAATGTAGAACGCGAACACAAGCGATTTCGATTTCGAATCCCGGAGGAGACAAGGAGGTTACGACCTCCTTTCCTTGGACAAAAACTCAATTTTACACAAGAGTCATCGTGGATCTCAAGCAAAAAGTCTAGAGGTTGGGGAAGACCTAAGGAGTGAGAGGTGGAAGAAGAAAATGCAAGAGATGAGGATGAAGTTAACCCTTCATCCCCTAAATAGTGGAGGTCTAAGTGCACATTTACACTTAGCCCCTCAATACATACAGAGAACCACCTAGCCTAAGCATTGTGACCCAACTCCGGAAATATCTTCTTCTCTTTAATCGGACGGCCCCGCTTCTTGCTTGGACTTGTCGTCACCTCGACGCAACCTCCAAGATTCTGTCACGTGCCGCCCCCGCTTCCTCGAAAGCTCTGCCCGAGTTTTGAGTCCCAAACCCGCGAAACCCGCCACTTGTGGCTTTCGGCTCAACCACCGAACCCCGAGTTTTGAAGCCCAAACTCGAAAACCGTTCGCCGATGGTTTTGAGGCCCAAACCATCAAACTGCTCGACACGTGCCACCTCTCCTCGCCCAACGCGGCTCCGAGTCCCCATGAGCCTCCCGCTCGATTCGCTCATCCGCCGTCTTGACTTGGTCAACACAGTCTACCTCTATGTCTTCTCGCACTTGTCGATGCCAAGTGCTAGCCACCACGACTAGTCCTCCGTCCCTCCGGTTCGTCGGTCTGAGCCTCGCTTCCGCCCTTCACCACTCCTGGTCCGTCGGCAGGCAAGCCTCTACTCGACCTTTACCTAGCCATTGACTACCGTCTCCGGACTCAGCTCCTGCACACCTCAAGCTGATAGATATGCACACATTTTCTGCTTTCGCAACAAAGGTTAGTGAAACCACTCAAACTGAAACACTCAAATGTTGAGTAATCACTCATCACAAAACTGAACATCATGGACACATATCAACCATGTGTTGCAAGCATACCATATTATATGATCATTGTATAGATATACTTATTTAGAGTTCAATAAAATTAGATTTTTTTATTTTATGATTTTTCTATGATTACTATGATTTTTTAAAAATTCAGTCGAAAATAAATAAAAATGAAAAAGACAAAACCGCCTTAAAGCCCGCTTATAAATGGATCAGGGAGGTAAAACGCATGGTTTCAAAAGTTGAGGGAGGAGGTTTGTCCAGTCTTAGAGTTCAAGGAGGAAAAATGGATTTTTACAAAAGTTGATAAAGTAAAAGTGAACTTTTTCCTAGATTAAACTTTGTGCTTGTTGAGAACAATAAGATGGCAGACGTTACAGATTCAGGATTTTCAAGTCAAGGTTTCATCTCTTAGTATTTGTATATATTCGTTCTATAGGTCACTTGCCATTTAGATGTTAGTATGGCTAAATGACTATTTAAACATGTAAAAT
Source organism: Microstegium vimineum (assembly GCA_022036555.1). Taxonomy (NCBI): domain Eukaryota; kingdom Viridiplantae; phylum Streptophyta; class Magnoliopsida; order Poales; family Poaceae; genus Microstegium; species Microstegium vimineum. The sequence goes on along the minus strand of CM039122.1, from coordinate 34,251,155 downwards.
TATCATTTAAGTAGGCCGCGTATGCTATGAAAACTAAGGGAACGAGATCCTCTAACTTCAGGCTAACTTCAGGCTTAGTGATGGTAGGGTGCAGTCGGAGACGGATCACCGTTCAATGGGGATCGTACGTCCATGCTTGACTCACGATAAAAATACTCTATTCTGCTTCCCTGGTCGGCCATATATACGGCTAAAAAACCCGGAAAAAGCTAAAACGAGTATTTCCAGACTGTACCTGTCCGCTGCATATAATTCATGCACCAGTCTCGATATTTAACACATCTTCTTATTACTCTCACTACAACGAGCAGAAAGTGCCGCTACCTGTTTCCTCAAAAAAAAAAAAAAAACAGGAGCACTATTTCATCCTCCATCCATTTGTAGGGCCCACTTGTGTATAATTTATTAATTGTCTTTGTATTATAATATATTAATTTTTTATCCTTGTCTAATTATAGAAAAATTATAACTTGCTAATTATTTTTTTATCAACATATATGAATTTTGTATTCTTGTCTGACTATAAAAAAAATATAATTTTATTCTTGTGTCAACATATATATTAATTTCCTATTTAAACATAAAATTGCTGCAAATTTAACATAAAATATATACAATATCTTATAGCATTTCCAAAAATTTTGGCATCCATAAAATTTTGGCAAAACATAAAAAAAACATCCTTCAACAATTTGGTATCCTAACTTGCAAAAATATAAAGTTGTCAAATCTTTCCGCCGACGCGTATATGACTTCGTATCCCTTTGGGAGATTGAGATGGAAGGACGTTCTAGTAAACAGAAACTTTTTATTATGTTAACTTTATAAAAATGACATTGAGAAGAGTTTATAGATCTAGGCTTATTTGATTTCTGAGAAGTTCAGAGTTCCCGATGCAAAACTATTTTTCTTTTATCTTTTTTGTTTATATATATATTTAAATGTCTGAAAATTTAGAAATCTATAGTAATTCATAGAAAAATCGTAAAATAGCAAATAAATAATTTTTGGAATCCTCATGAGTAGATCTATGGAGTGGAATAATAATATGATAGTTTTTAGTAGAATGATTTTACTGTGTATTTTTCTATGATATTTAAGGATAAATAACTTGTTGACTTTTTTTAATTTATCAAGTCTAAAATAGCAAGCTCTTGGAGAGAACTTCTTTTTTACTTGGCATATTATTTTAGGAGTTGACAAATCACATAATTTGGCAAACTTTTAGAGACGCTCTAAGAGCAACTCCAACAGTTTGGCAATTTTGGTTTGGCAAAATATGAAATTTGTCAACTCTGAAATAGATATGACAAAGCAAAAAATATGCAATCTCCAACAGTTCCCCATAATGACTTGACAAAAACGAAAATTATGGATCAGTGGACCCGCTGCCTAGTGTTCTGCCGTGAAAAAAGGAAGGAAAAAAAGGCCGACACCTACGGTTCTGCCGTGAAAAAAAGAAGGAAAAAATTTGCCTCCCCTTTTCAAGGTCGTCAAATTGCCAAGTGCGGGCTCCTATTTGCAACTTTGGCAAAAATGCCAAGCCTAAATGCCAAACTATTGGCCACCAGTTTTTTATTTTTTTTAACAAAATTAGATATGTCAAGTCTAAATGTCAAACAGTTGGAGTTGCTCTAAGGTTGTACCTGCTTCGTATTAGTTTCCTATTTTTTATCTCTTATTTGTGTGATTTAAATCCATAATTCGTGTGCTAGTGTTTCGTGGAACAATCAAATTTTGCGTGCCAAACTGCCAATGGAAATCGAGTGTTTTAGCTATATTTAACAACTGAGTGCTACTATCCGTTTTTTTTATGCAAGCAATAAGTTGATGTTTTCTTCATCTAGTTCCAACACATAAAAAGAAAGCACTTCTTTAGTATTATCAATATAAGTGGCAACTGAGATTGTTCGTACTGTTATTCCTCTAAATCCATTATCTATCTATCCTAGTCATCAAGATTATCTTATCTATACATTTTTTTTCACGCACTCATCATTCTCGATATCTCATACTCTATATCAACCAGAGTCTATATGCTTATAAAAAATAATTATTAAAATATATACATGTGAGATCTTGTTTTGAAGGATTTATTGAAAGTAATTTAATGATGCAAACGAAATTTTATTTGATTTTTGGTTTGCGAGTTATAGCAATTTTTATTCAACGTAATTGCAGCAATGGGTCCACATATTCTCTCTCCAACTCTTGCGGGAACAGCGTCCATGCGTTCTCTCTGCCTCTCACCAGCGGGCCCCACACATTCTCTCTCCCACCATCTCTCAGCTTTAACCGCAGCAGCAGGCGGGGACCACGCCAGGTGGGCACAGGGGACGGCCGGTACTACTCCTCGCATAGCGAACCTGACATCGTTCAGGAGAGGTTACAGGACTGCGGTGCGCAGAATATTGCGCTATGTGCTTCCTCCAGACGTTTTAGACTGAACGCACGGCGTTCTGTAAAACATCCGGAGAAACAAATAACGTTCAAAAAACACGCTGTACCGCGTTCCATCCGTTGCAGACTCGCCGGTGGGGCCCGCTGATGCTGTTGGGGAGAGAGAGCGCAGAGCACCAGGTCTCGCTGCTGCTGTACGGCATGTGGGGCCCTGCTGTTACTATTTCAATCTTCTAAAAAATTGTTATAATTAGACTAAATTAAATTTTGTTTGCGCCATTAAATTTGTTTCAATAAATCCTTCATAACAAGATCTCCCATGAATATATTTAGATAAAGCGACAAATAAGTCCTATGATTAGTAGTTGATATAGAGTATGAGATATAGAGAATGATGAGTGCGAAAGAAACGTGTATAGAGAAAAGAATCTTGATGACTAAGATAGATAGAGGATGAGCCGTGCGGATAGTCTGAGCGAGCGATGGCCGCGAGCAGTGGAGCGGGCTCATTTTTTTATTTATGTGTGGCCGGACTGGGTGATGGCAGCCGTGCAATCATCCGTCGATGGTGATATGTGTCTGACTGCACTCTACCATCACACACGCTGAAGTTAGAGGATCTCATTCCAAATTAAGGGGTTGTGCAAACTATGCAAACTCTAATCTAGACCACCAGGCTCTAATATGATGGTTAGAGGTAAAGCTAAATTATTTTAGCACTTAAACTCTCACTCACCCCATCTAATGCAAGATTTTGCGAATCAACCCAGCCCCAGCCCCAGTGGCTGTACTGTTCCTTCAGGCTTCAACGCCGCGCCGTTTGGTTTACGGCACTTGTTTACGGCGCCGCCAGTAGTCCTTCGCGTCCGTATACAGCACCTCGAGAAGGCAATCGAAACGCTCGATGCAGCAGCAGCCGGCGCCAGCGCCAGCGCCAGAGGCCTCCACAGATGGCAGCGACGACGACCCCTGTAGCTGCTTGTCTTTGGCTGTTTATATTGATCGATTCTCTCCATTCTTGATCCTCCTCATCCTGACCATCATCTCCTGAATGGTGATGTTGAACGCGTCCCCCATCTTCCCCTCGACCCTCACCCTTGGTCCCTGTACAACAACCACAGCATGGCCGTCGTGGCCAGCGTCGTGGCGCCTCGAGCTCTCGTGGGCCTCTCCTGTTCGGCTAGCCGGCGAGCCTCCGCAGCGATCCTTCTCCTTACAGGGACGATGACCTCCCTAGCGGGAGCGCAGGACGTGCTGACGCGGCCGGGCCTCGACACGGGCGTCGTTGTGCCGCTGAATCGCGTAGATTGGATGAGTGGGGTTTAAGTGCTAAAATAACTAACCCACCTTTACCTCTAACTATCAGATTAGAGTCTAGTGTTCTAGATTAGAATTTGCATAGTTTGCACAACACCTTAGTTTTTATAGTATACGCTGCCATTTAAGTAGGATATATAGTCAATTAGAATATATATATATATATATATATATATATATATATATATATATATAATTACTTATATATATGAACAAACTATTATAAATTAATTCTAGTGGATTAGGTGGTATATTGACGTTGACAACAACATACTTTGTCTGTCTTGCTGGACGTGGATAACACAATTACATGTGCCAGTGAGTTTTAATTAATGTGATAGTGCATTGCTAAGATGGATAACTCATATATTGAGATACATCGTTAGTGGAATTTAGAATCATGAGACATATTGAGGAGGGAAAGAGAGAAAGTAAAATTATTTCTCTCTACACGTAGATATATATAGAGAAAGAGAGCAAGGAATTATTTCTCTCTCCGGCCGTTTCTCGATAAAACTATTTCCAAGGAGCAGGATGTCTTTATCCTAGGCAGATTACAGGCAATGCGTTAATTGCTTTTAAATGTATTCAAGCAGTACAGAGAAATGTTGGTGAGGAATTTTGTGCTTACAAGTTGGATTTATCAAAGTCTTATGATTAGGCTGATTAGGGTTTTCTAAAAAAAGTTGAGAAGCTAGCTTTCAGCGTAAGTGGGTTCAGTGGATCATAATATTGGGTCCGATTGGTTACTTGTATAACTCTTTCTCCAAGATAGGGGAATACAAGTTAAAACTGTTTGGTTGACTGCATGTAGCCTTATGCGGGCTTGCACTATCCTCAAAATAGGCTGAACTTGCATTCCACTATCCCCTAAAAATCGATTGTATCCAGCTATGCAAGCATTGCATTGCATCCACTATGCACCTATTATACAAAATAGATGGTTATGCATACAACCAATCAAACGTATAATACTATACAACTCCTTATTCAGTTGAACCAAACAACATTAAGTTACATTGGCTAATTCATAATTAGATATAATAAATAGGATATATATGTTACGCAAGTTAATACAAGTAACCAATCAGCCCCATATGTATATCCACTATTCGCTACACAATTCGCTTCAATGGGGGTGCTCTCGCACTCCTTTTCTCCAACTCAGCTCGTAGTCTACAGCAAGGTGATCCCACTATCCCATATTTATTTCTCCTAGCCAGCGATGGTCTAGGGTTTAGACTGTCTCCAATAAAGGAGAGGCAAATGCGAGATGCATTTCATGTTTTCTATCACGCACAGAACATTTCATGTTTTCTATCACGCACAGAACAAACATCTAGCACCTAAAACTTATCGCTTCCCAATAGAGGACGCAAAAAAGAATCCCACAATGTCGTCCACCAAACCCCGACAATCGTCGTCCGAGCCTCCCTGCATGCGACCGGCTCCTCGCCAGCATGGAGCCGCCTCGCCGCGCAAGATGCTCCTCGCCATCCGAGGCCCTCATACGCCGCACCGCATTGCTGCTGCAGTCATGCACACGGGGCACAAGATGCGTGCGATCCCCTTCCGTCCGAACCACTGCCAAGTTCCTCCCGGTCCACCTCGACTCCTCCCTGTAGACCGGCGCCGGCGGATGTGGCGACGCCGCGGACTCCGGCAGCATTTGCGACGGCCGCCACCATGTTCTTCCCCACCCACCTCGATTCCTCCCCGTGCAGCAACGCTGGGGGCGTCCTGAGGCCATGCAGCAACCGCTGCTCACCGCCAAGGTTGAGCTCAAGCAGCTCGTTCTCTCCATCCTCGACGACTCATCCGCTAGCCGCGTCATGCGTGAGGCCTCCACAACCAACAAGACCACCATGAAGTAGTCGCTCGCGCCGCCCTCACCGCCGTGGACCAGACTCGCCGCATGAGCCGCTCCTCGCCACCTCCTACGGGCCCACCATGTCAACGGCGCAGGGATTTGGGTCGAAGATAGAGACGACAGAAACATGGTGCATATGTGGGTTCCCTCTAATGGGTTCCCCTTTGCAAAATGGGTTCCCCTTTACCTAGTCTGTTAGATGGCTGGTTTTCACTGTGCAGTGGGTTTGAGTAGTGGTATACGTCATTTGTTGGAGTCAGTCTTAAGGCGCTGTGAAGGATTGGGTCAGAGTGAAGGTCTCTAGCTAGGCGTGCCACAAGCATAACATTTTGTTATTCGCTGAGGATAGTCTCTTCTCCTGAGCCAATCTACAGCAAGTGGAGGCAGTGAAGCAGCTACTTGTGATCTTTGAAAAATGCACATGCCAGCAGCTTAGTCGAAGTAAGTACGTGCTCCTTGCTTATGAATGAATCCAGAGATATTGTAGTGTGCAATCAAGTTAGATATGTGTTGGGGGTTCAACGTGTTGATTTTGAAGCAAAGTATTTGGGACTGCCGACGCCACATGGCCGTCTCAAGAGAGGAGCTTTCCAACCATTGGAAGAACGACTCCAGAAGCGCATGTTAGTATTTGTTTTAGATAAAGGATAAAATCTATCCGGCTTGGTAGAATCAGGTCAAAATATTACAACAAGAAAATTAAAAAAAAAAGAAATTGACAGAAAAATTACATCCCCAACAAGGAGCTCGAGTAGTCCTACGCGACAAATAGACTTGCTCTGTGATGTCAACTCCACTAGAATAAGATCACCAACATGATGACAACTCCACTAGAATAAGATCACCAACGTCAAGACAAAGCCGCTAAAAATACGTTTGTCGGACTAAAAAAGGTACTGAAAACGTTGGACACCGACCACCATTGAAGATTGAATGCTTTTTCTAAGGCAACAACACAAAGCACTTGGTGCAGATGCAAGCCTGCCCACCAAAAACGAGCTGTTACGCCATCGAGTAACACCTCCGTCTTGAGCTGCGTAGCAAGGTAACACTCGGTAGGAAATTCTAGCCCTGACAAACAACAACTTCGACGACGCGCCAACTGCGTCACCACCGCCAGCCCGGAGAAACCAGGCTAGGTTTTCACCCAGTTATTGAACACCCACAGGCGCAACAGCTTCAGCGACGCCTTCAACAAGATGCTAGGCATAGTGAGTACCACCGTCGTCGGCCCGGCGTAAGATGCCAGACAGAGTTTTCACCCAAATTGTCGCCCCGTGAATCGGCCACCAGGCGTTGGAACAGGTCGCCATCCAGATCATCCGCCGCAGAGGAGGAGGGTGTTGGCGGTCAGATCCAGATCTAGCAGCCGTCACTCAAGAAGCCCCGCCGCAGACGCTGGCCACACGGCTGCCCCAGGCCCGGAGCCACCTGAGCCGCCCGCCGGAGAACCAGATCCTCCCACCTGGCCAACTGCCGCAGCCGCCAATGGAGATGGATGATAGGAGGGAACGGCTGTGGGAGAGTCAAGGGAGGACGAGAAGGGGGAAGGATGGGGCTGAGAAAAGAAGCGGGTCGCCGCCGCCGCAAGCCGGGGAGGAGCGACGACGACGGCCGAGGTGACCCTCAGAGAGGCCCCGAGGGGCGATGGCGGCGGGATCCCCCATGTCGCCAAGGAGAGGACGCGGGGGTCAGGTGGGTTCGCGACCCGCACGTACCTCCAAGAATACAAAAGCCAACAATGAGCGTATGTTAGCATGGAAAGAAAAAGAGATGTCTGCTGCCGGCAAGAAAATTCTAATCAAATTGGTTGCATAAGCCATGCCTAACTATGTGATGAGCGTGTTCAAGTTTCCTCTTACTCTGTGTGATGATCTAATGCGCCATATCAAAGCCTACTGGCGGGGTCTGAAAATGGATGACACAAAGTTCAATGATTATGCCTAAGGGCTTTGGTGGCATGGGCTTCATAGATCTCTGGCTGGTAAACCAAACATTATTTGCAAAACAGGCATGGAGAGATTGGTTCACTTTCTGGACAGTAGTCTTTGTGCAAGAGTTTTAAAGGCAATTATTTTCTGCAAGATAATCACTGTTACAACAGAAGGTGCCTCGAAGAGTACATCTATTCTCTCTGAAATTACGATACCCTGAATACATCAGGTGAAGTATTACAACAATATATTCGTGCGCTTGTAGATTTCTTTTAAATACATTAAGAAATACCAACATTCCTAAAAAATCATTGCTCAAGATCAAGCCAATCAACAGAAAGCTTAGATCACGCAAAGAACACCGATTTTTTTCTTCATGAGGATTCGATCAATTCCTTCGGTGGAAGGGAATAACTCACGTCCTAGTTCATCTCCAAGCAATCAATTTAGTCCAAAACGACCCAAACTCAAGATCCAAGAAAGAACATGAGAAAAAAAACAGGAAAAATAAGAGCATGAACTGGAATAAAAAATGATTTAAACCTTGAATCCTAGAGGACACGAGGTTAGGCCTTCATTCCTACACAAATCTTCAATTCAATTACATACATAAAGTGGCTAGATCATCTATGAACCTCTTAAATAATGCTAGAGGGAGGGTAAAGACCTAAGACCTTGTTTGGATGCACATGTATCTCCCTCAAACCATATGTGTTGGAGTGTATTTGAACTAATATACACTCCAATCCATATGGTTTGAGGTAAATACATGCGCATCCAAACAAGGCCTAAGGAGGAAATAAAAAAATACCGAAGAGGTGAGGGTGAGGGGCACGCTCATTCTTATTTAACTCATTCTTATTTAGCTGGGCTATTACACAATTGCCAATTTTTTCCTAGGTAATTAGAGCCCACCATCTAACCTTAAGGGCATATGCAACCCACAGACAGGGGACTGTTTGTAAAATTTTAAAATTTGAACACATACAACAAATAGATAGTTCATACATTGCACTGTTTGTTTAGTTGTCTCTAAGTTATTTAGTGTTTTGCATGTCGCTATGATCGACCCTGAATACTATTTTGTACATATCATTGTGTTGTTATATTTGAGAGAAAAGATATCAAGCATAAATAAATATGGTTACAATATTTTTTAGAACCATAAATACAAATGATATATATATATATATATATATATATATATATATATATATATATATTATAGCAACATTGTTTCCTAATTTATTCAGAAATGGAAACAATATTTTTATATCTATATTCAGCATGAAAACAAATAAGAAAGGCGAAATAACCAAATTAGTCCCTTATCTTTCATCACTGGCTCAATTTAGTCCCTCAACTTTCAAATTGGCCAAAGCAGTCCCTCATCTTTAATTGTTTTTCCAAATTCATCCTTATGATGATGTGGCACTCCACGGCGGTAGTCTTAGTGAGCAAATGTGCTGGTGTCAGCTTTGATAAATAGGTGAGTGTTGGTAGTTGACATTGCTAGTGTACGTAAAATTATTCCCTACTTGCAGACTGAAAACATTTAGGCCCCATGGTTCTGGTGATTATCGACAATACAAGGTTATTATGGCTAATGTTTGTTTTGTAGAGGCAATTAGAGTGTTAGGCCATGATGACGATTATGAATCGGCAACCATTGGTTATCTAATGCTCCCAAGATGGATATCGTTTCGTATTTTAAAGGAGGGAGATGAAGACCATAGATTGACTAGGTCTAAGTGTCATAAGGAGATGAAGGGCACTAAGACTAGATAATGTCTTTGTTTTACCTTTGACTGTACTATTAAGGGGGGTTAGAACGAGTAGCTTGACTTAGGAGAGCTTCATGGTATAGGTGTGGTGCACACTTGACATACATAGCCCTAAGTAATCCTAGGTTGACCCTAAGATAGCCTAGAACAACTTCCATATTCATCGCTAAGTGATTTGGAGTTGATAGAGGTGCATAAGAGGCACCAGACGCAGGTGCACCTGGCACCAGACTCACCTCAGTGAGGCACTGGACGCGTCCGGTGCTCACAGAGAGCTTCAATGTTGACCGGACACCTGCACCGGACTCAGTGCCCAAATGGGTGAGTTCGATGGTTGTCTAAAGAGGTTCCAGAGAGCTCAAGTGGCCATCGGACACGTCCAATGGCAAGACACCGGACTCCAAGGTGAGTCCGGTGTGTTTCCAGTGAGGAACCGAGAGGACAGAGGTGCACCGGACGCGTCCGATGCTGGGGCATCGGTGCGTCCGGTGTCTCAAGTTTTGAAACAGTAACTAGCCGTTGGCTAGGCACCAGAGCGTCCGGTGCTATGCATCGGAGCGTCCGGTGCCCCTTTCATCTGCGAGATTCTGCTGGCCAACGGGTTGGTTTTGTGAGGGGGTTATAAAATACCCCTTGGCTTGCTCTCTTCTCTCGCCTTTGTTCATTCTATCAGCTGAGAGACACCTTGGGAGTGTGAGAGAGAGCAAGAACCCTAGTGAGGAGTGTGATTTGAGAATCTATATCTTTGAGCCCTCATTAGTGAGTTCCAAGGGTTCAAGTGTGCATCCATCCATCTCATGAGGCTTGAGTGAGTCAAGTGAGAGTTCTAGCTTGTTACTCTTGATGATCGACATCACCTAGACGGTTCGGTGGCGATCGAAGGCTTGGCGACCACCGGGAGATTGTTAGTGGCCCTCCTTCACATGTTGTGATCGGTTGTGGGAGATTCACCGAGCCGGAGCGGCGAAGAATCAGCCTGTAGTGAGCACTTGGTCCTTGCGCGGGTTGAGGGGGAGCGATACCCTTGTGCAAGTGCTCCAACAAGGACTAGGGGAGTGTCGACTCCTCGATACCTCGGCAAAACGTCGCCGTGTCAATATCCTTCTTCCTCCCTACCTCTTTACTTTCCGCAATTACTTTCAAGCATTCCATACTTGTTCTCGATTCATACTTGATCATGCTTGACTAGAATTGCTTAGAGTGTTCTTCCATTCCATTGAATTGCTACCGCTCTCTAGCTAGGACACACTTTGGTAGGCACGTAGGTGAATTGGCATTTGCTTAGGATTTCATTTTCGCATTAGAAATTTAAATAAGCCCAATTCAACCCCCCCCCCTCTTGGGCATCTTGATCCTTTCACACACTCAAGTTCAATGCATTTTGGTTTGAATAACATTATGCCAGGATACACGATCATTGTGTCTACTTTAATAATCAAAGTTATTTGGAGATACAAATGTTGCTAATATTTTTCTAAGAATATAGTCAAACTTAAGAAAGTCTGGCATGAATAACATAGTGATATTTATTTTGGGATGGATAGAGTATATGTTTTTTTTAGAAAAAAGGAGAGTGGGTATGCTATTTGATCTAAAAATTTGAATAACTTCTTTAATGTCCCTTTCATGGCTTTAACCAATGCAATTTCATGTGAAATTAGTTTTAATGCATTGCATGGCTGCTAGGCAATCCAAATATATGGTCACCATTAGGCTTTGCTGACTGGAACTGTCAACAAGGAGTGCTACATCAGTATAAGGACCAAATTCAACCAAAATCGAAAGTTGAGGGAATAGTTTGGCTATTTTGAGAATTCAAGGACAAAGTTGAACCTGAGACAAAAGATGAGGGGTCAATTTGACTATTACGCCAATAAGAAAGTAAATATATATCAAGCTAAAGACCAATCCTTTCAGCCCAAATCCACATATCACAGCCAAAGACCAATACATTTTGCTGAACTACACTCCTAGCTTCACAACTTAGACATCATTAGCACACCTCGTAGCAACTGAACTCAACTATCTCCATATTTCTATTTTCAAAGAATATAGACCAGACTGATTCAATTTAATTCTATCACTTCAGATCAGTATGCAGTATGAATATACTTTAGATGAGTAGACTGCAACCGCAAATAAAGGGAATTCCTTGTGAGCCATTATAAAAGATCGCATTTCCTTGCATGACACTGAAAAAGTTTGGAGGTCTTCAGCACCATTGTTTCAAACTTTTTGTGTCCTCCATACCATTGCCATTCCATTAGATTGGGGTCTAACGGTGTCAAATTGCGAGTGTGAAAAGTCGAAAATGCCCTTAGGTCTAAATATATCATTAATTTTTTTTATCATCTTAATCTTAATGATGGAAAAACTCAAAACTAGAACATATAAAAATTATTTTCATTTAATTTCGTAAAAAATATATGTGATTTGATATGATTAATATATCTTAGAAAAATCATATCTTTTTTGGAAGAATTAAACGAAAATAATTTTTATATAAAAATTTTAGGTCTCGATGAGATCTACGACTTTTTAGTTTTGAGTTTTTTTATTTGAGGTCATTAACACTACTACACAAAAGATTTTGCATAGCACTTGGCATTTATTAACCGTGGCGGTTTTTCACCTAAACCGCCACGGTTAATAGGTGGCCGGAAAGCCAGCCGGCTGGGGGCACAACCGCCACGGTTAATGCATTAACCGTGGCGGTTGTTATAACCTAACCGCCACGGTTAATGTCCTATTAACCGTGGCGGTTAATGTTGCACAACCGCCACGGTTAATGCATTAACCGTGGCGGTTGGTATTACGTATCCGCCATGGTTAATCCCATTAACCGTGGCGGTTGATGTTACTTAACCGCCACAGTTATTACACCATTAACCGTGGCAGTTGTTGTTAAGATAACCATCACGGTTAAGTCTATAGTATAAATACATCAGCCCCCTCTCTTCTTCCCCGCGAATCCTTCTCCATTTTTTATGGTTTTGAGCTCAAAACCATCAAATTGACCATTTTTTGAGGGGGGTTGCCCTTGGATTTGGTGAAGTTTGGCACCGCAAAAGGTTGACTTCTACTCCAAGTCGCGATTTTCTCTCTTTTTGATGATTTGGGTGCTTTTTCCCTAATCTAGATCTAGATCCAATGGAGAGGAGAGAGAATAGTAGATCTAGAGGCTACACACATGTTGGGGAGGTTGATTTGGTGAAGGGTGGCACCTCAAGATGTTGACTTTACTCTCTAGCGTCGATTTCCTCTCTTTTGGATGATTTTTGTGCTTTTTCAACTAGATCTAAAGAGGGAGAGAGAATAGTAGATCTATAGAGATACACACATGCATGGTAAGCTAATTTGGGTTTTTTGTGCATTTGAAAGGTTATGGAGCATAGGGAAGAGTGGATGTACAAGACATCGAGGATGGATCTGAGATTCCTAGAAAATGTGAGGAAGAAGTTCATTCCCGTTGCGCAGAAGCATCGCCTCAGTCTGGATCGGGAGCTCATGGTTTGTCCATGCAATGACTGCAAGAATCGGTTTGCCCAGAAAGATGCAGTGGTACAATCACACCTTGTACGATATGGTTTCATTAAGGATCTAAAGTACCTTGTGTGGAAGTTTCACGGCGAGAAAGAGGCGAGTGTCGCCAATGAACATGGGGGAACCTCATCGACGACATCCACAGTTGCGTCTGGCGATGCAGGACACCAACAACCCACTGCGAGACCGAGCATTTATGATGAGAGTCGCGACTACATCACTATTGCCGATCTGCTCCAAGATGAAGCTGCTGGCGCCGGGGATGACAACAATGGTGACCCGATGATTGATACGCTGCGGCCCGAGGATGCAGAGCTTCTTGATGAGATTGCTAACCGTAAGGACCATGACGATGTTCTGTTTGGTAATCCAAAGTGGCTAGAGAATTTTAGGGAGATGAAACAGGCAACAATTGATCTCCTCTACCCGGACGGCGGTGAATGTCCAAAGCATTGCACGATGTTGCGTTTCGTCCTCCAGATGCTGATGTGCAAGGCTTGTCATGGGATAACCGACACAGGCTTCAATGCCATTTTACGCATCATTGGTGAAACGCTACCAAAGGGTAATAGGGTTCCCGTCAATACATATCAAGCGAAGAAGCTGATCAGGCCAGTAGCGATGAAGCTTCAAAAGTTTCATGCATGTCCTAACCACTGTATTCTGTTTTGGGGTGAGTATGAGAATGCACAGAGTTGTCCGAACTGCAACGCGAGCCGCTACAAGAAGAATGTAGGTTGTCGCGCGGACAATGAGGAAAAACCGTCGAGAGGGGAGAAGAAGAAGACAGGCAAGAAGCATTTGTCGCCTATTGATCAGGACGAAGAAGAATAGGGTTACACACAGAGGAAAAGTCTTGCCCTGTCAGTGTGGTACCTTCCTATCATCGGCTGGCTACGTGCGTTATTCGGGAACCCAGAGGATGCCCAACTCATGTCCTGGCATGCATCAACTTCGCGTATCAAGGGCGATGGCAAGCTGCGACACCCCTCCGATGGTAAGTAGTGGAAGCGGTTCGATGCCATGTTCGCGAAGGAGTTTGGGGACGAGCCAAGGAATGTGAGCTTCGGGCTGAGTATGGATGGGATGAATCCGTTCAGTGACCTCAGCAGCACGCACAACACCTGGCCAGTCACCCTCACCATATATAACCTACCTCCGCACCTATGTCAGAAGCGCAAGTATCTTCTACTGTCAATGCTTATCTCAGGACCGAGGCAGCCCGACAACGATATAGACGTGTTCCTAGAGCCGTTGATGGAGGATATGCAGAAACTATGGGTGGAAGGGGTCCGGATGATGGATGCGTTCGTAAAGGAGTTCACTCTAAAAGCCATCATCTGTGTCACCATCACCGACTACCCTGGTCATTTTTCACTATCGGGATAGATTAAAGGGAAGACTGGTTGCGTAGTATGCATTGATGGTACCTGCTCCACTTATCTTAGAGGATCCCAGAAGACGGTGTATATGAATCATAGAAGATTCCTCCACAAGAAGCACATGTACCATCATTCTTCGATGAATCAATTCTTCGATAACCAGGCCGAGCCACAGACTGAGCCAGAGAGGACGAGCTACGGCCCAAAGGTGTTTGATATTGTGAAGGACATTAACTTCGAGTTTGGAAAGAAGAAGAAAGAGGACGAAGATGGGCAGAAGAAACCAAGGAAGAAGAGAAAGCGGGATGAGGAGGACGAGGAAGCACCTACCGTGAATGTTTCATTCAAGAAGAAGTCATGTTTCTTCAAGTTCCTGCCATACTAGAAGTTTCTCAATACACCGCATACCATCGACTGTATGCACCTGGAGAAAAATGTATTCGAGAGCACGATCGAGGTCCTCCTGGACATGAAGACTAAGACAAAAGATGGTATCAAGTCATGTATGGACCTTGTGAAACAGAACATCAGGCACGAAATCCACCCAACACCGGTGGGACAAAGTGGAAATAAAGTTGACCTTCCAGGCGCGAGCTACAACCTCACACGGGATGAGAGGAGGGCTTTCTGCAAGTGGCTTAGGGATGTAAAGGTCCCGACCGGTTTCTCTTCCATCATCTAGAGTCTGGTCTCGATGAAATACCTGACAATGACCAACTTCAACTCCCATGACTGCCACATAATGCTGACTGTGTTCCTTCCTATTGTGATAAAGGTTATCGGTCCAGAGTATGTGAAGATGGTCATCACACGCATGTCCTATTTCTTTAACCGCATCACACAGAAGGTCATCGATGAAGCTGACCTGCCTGCCTTAAGAGAGTTTATCGCAGAGACTCTTTGCCAGCTTGAGATGTGTTTCCCACCTTCTTTCTTCGATATTATGCGACACCTAATGATGCACATGGTGGATCAGATAGAGGAACTTGGTCCTGTCTACTTGCACCAGATGTGGATGTATGAGCGGTTCATGTCCACCCTCAGGAGATACGTCCATAACCGTGCTTACCCAGAGGGCTCCATGATCGAGGCATACACAATGGAGGAGGCCGTTAACTCTTGCACGGGATACATCCGAGATAGAAATGCTATTGGGATGCCCGTCCACCTGCACGAAGGCAGAACAATGGGTATGGGGTGCACGGGAAGGAAAGTACGCACTGATATAGATGAGGAAATCTTGCAAGAAGCCCATCACGCCGTCCTTAATCAGTTAGTGTCGATGGAACAGTGGGTTGAGCAGCACCTGAACGAGATTCGCCAAACTGCGGCCGGTCGTACGGAGGCCTGGGTACAGAGAGAACACAAGATCAAGTTCACGACGTGGATCCAAAAGCAGGACATCCCCACCGACGGAAGCACTGAAGAATCTAGGCTTGCATCGGGACCGTCCAGCCAAATCATCATGTGGCAAGGGTATGACATCAATGGATACAGGTTTCACACGAAAGAGAAGGACAAGAAGAGCGCGGCACAGAACAGTGGTATTCGATATGAGGGCTTTGACGAGGCGACGATGCAGATGAAGTCATTCTACGAGCAGATCGGCGAGATATGGGAACTTGACTACGGCGGTGACCTCGAGATACCCATCTGTCGGTGCAATTGGGCCAATCCGAAGGGAGTTGAGATAGACGAATATGGACTAACCACGGTTGACCTACAAAGGGTCGGCTACAAAGATGATGAGTGAGTACTCGCAAACCGCGTCGCGCAGGTAGCCTACTACAAGAAGCCCAGAGATTCCAACAAGCATGTGGTTGTGTCAGGAAAGCAAAGGATCGTTGGAGCTGATGGAGTCCAGAGCCCCGAAGAATACAACAACTACCAAGAGCTCTCGCTCTTTACCAATTATCCACGCAAGATCAAGATCGTCGAGAACCGAATAAACAAGACCAAGATGAAGCCCTGGTTCCACCCCGACGGCGAGAAGAAGACCGTTCTAGGATCACTTCCAGCAAAATGATATATGTGTGTAATAATGTATTTATTGATTAACAACTGAGAACTTTTATGTTTTTCACACCTATATGTAATAATGTACTCACTTATTCATTAATTATTTACTATGCTACACTCTACGACTCTACTACTACTCATACTACTCTATACTACCTCTACTACTTTACTACTACTCATACTACTCTCTACTACCTCTACTACTTTACTACTACTCATACTACTCTCTACTACTACTCCATACTACTCTGTACTACCTCTACTACTTTACTACTACTCATACTACTCTCTACTACTACTCATACTACTCTCTACTACCTCTTACTTTACTACTATCATACTACCTCTAACTATACCCTCATACTCTACTACTCATACTACTCTCTACTACTACTCTACACTCTACTACCTCTACTTCTTACTACTATCTACACTTTACTACTCTACTACTTATACTACTCTATACTTTACTACCTTACCTTTACTACACTCATACTACTCTCTACTACCTCTATCTTCACTACCTCTACTACTACTCACTTTACTACTACTCATACTACTCTCTACTACTACTCATACTACTCTTACTACACTCTACTCTTTACTACTACTCACTACTTCTACTACCTTACTACTTTACTATACTCATACTACTCTCTACTACCCTTACTACTTACTACTACTCATACTACTCTACTACTAACCCTCTACTTCTCTTACTACTACTCATAACTACTCTCTACCCTACTCTTACACTACATACTCTCTTACTAACTCTACTACTTTACTACTACTCATACTACTCTCTACTAATACCCTCTACTACTTTACTACTACTCTAACTACTACTCTACTTAAACAACCCCACGTTAATCCTTACTTAATACTTTAACCATGTATATAATCTGGCGTATACTACAACACCCCTTACTTAACTTCCTAAACCCTCTCCTTTCCCCTCTCCTTCGGCGCCGCACCACCACGAACCGAAGGGCTGTCGAATCCACCGGCTGCCCCTCCTCCTCCCCCGGACGACCCACCATTGCTCTCCCTCTCCCTCCCTCCTCCTCTGCTCCTCTCCCTCGCGCCGCCGTCATCATCCCCCCGCCCCAATCCGCGCCATCGTACAAGTTCCGCCTCGGCCCGATCTGCGGCTAGAAGCGCCGCCGTTGTACAAGCCCCGCCCCGATCTGCGGCTGGAAGCGCCGCCGTCGCACAAGCCCCCCTGTTCCGCGGCCGGAGCGCCGCCCTCGTCCTCGCCCCTTCCCGATCCACGGCGGGTCTTCGCCGGCGCCATTTTCCCAGCAGGTATGCTCACTCCCTTTTCCCCCTCTCCCTTCCTTTCCGAAGCCCAGCACACCCAAACCCTAAGCTACTTTGTCCAGTAATGATGCTCTGTTTATGCACACCCAAACCCTAAGCATGAAATGTTGAAATGTTACTATTGTGCTTGAAATGTTGAAATGTTACTTTGTTCATTACAGAGCATGCCACTATTGTGCTTGAAATGTTGAAATGTTACCGAACTTTGTCAACTAATACTGAAATGAGTGGGTTCATATATATAGGTGATCTTTGTCAACTAATGCTGAAATGTTGAAATGTTACTGAACTTCCATTATTGAACTTTTCAGAAATGTTGAAATGTCTGAAACTACTCCTCTTTACTACTCTCACTCCATTTTACTACTGCTCTCTATCTACTACTCCTCTTTACTACTATGTTGGTGCTGCTCCTACTACTAATACTACTACTATTACTATGGTGTTGTCCTACTACTACTATGTTGAGAGCACCTTCTACTACTTCTGTTACTACTACTATGTTGGTGCTGCTACTACTTCTATTACTATGTTGCTGCTGCCTCCTCTACTACTACTTCTCCCCTCTACTACTACTTCTCCATCTGCTACTACTACTGCTTCTACATCTGCTACTACTCATACTACTCTCTACTACACTACTGCTACTACTGCTACTACTGCTCCTCTCCTCCCTACTGCTCCTACTATGTTGTTCCTCTCCTACTACTATGTTGTTCCTCTCCTCTCCTCCCTACTACTCCTACTGCCACATCTCTTCTACTTCTACTACTACCTACTTCTACTACTCCTCTCCTCCCTACTGCTACTACTACTATGTTGTTCCTCTCCTCTCTTCTACTACTTCTACTACTACTACTCTTCTCCTCCCTTCTACCACTCCTACTGCTCCTACTACTCCTCCCTTCTACCACTCCTACTGCTCCTACTACTTCTACTACTACTGCTCCTACTGCTTCTACTACTACTATTGCTCCTACTACTTGTACTACTACTGCTCCTACTGCTTCTACTACTACTACTACTTCTCCTACTACTTCTACTACTACTGCTCCTATTGCTTCTACTACTACTACTACTGCTCCTACTACTTGTACTACTACTCTTCTCCTCCCTTGTACCAATCTGTTGGTGCTACTCCTCCTCCTACTACTAATATACTACTACTACTATGGTGTTGTCCTGCTACTACTATGTTGATAGCACCTACTACTATTGCTACTACTTCTATTACTATGTTGCTGCTGCCTCCACTCTTCTACTCTCTTTTGCCTATTTTATTGCTTTTTTGCCTCTCCTCTCCTCTCTTTTGCCTGTGATAAAATTGTCCAACTCATATATTATCTTGAATATGATGTTCTGATGATCAAGAACTTGTGAGGAACTTGGCATACTTATGATATCTTGATGCTCCAAGTTCTTGATAAAATGAAGATTGACATGTACTTTTGCTACTTATCATACTACTTCTATACTACTGCAGCTGCTGCTGCTCTCTGTCAGCCACTACTACTCTCTACTACTAGTGCTCCTCTACTACTGACCTATTGCTACTACTACTGCTTCTACATCTGCTACTACTCATACTACTCTCTACTACACTACTGCTACTACTACTACTACTACTACTGCTCCTCTCCTCCCTACTGCTCCTACTATGTTGTTCCTCTCCTACTACTATGTTGTTCCTCTCCTCTCCTCCCTACTGCTCCTACTGCCACATCTCTTCTACTACTTCTACTACTACCTACTTCTACTACTCCTCTCCTCCCTACTGCTACTACTACTATGTTGTTCCTCTCCTCTCTTCTACTACTTCTACTACTACTCTTCTCCTCCCTTCTACCACTCCTACTGCTCCTACTACTTCCACTACAACTACTCCTACTACTCCTCCCTTCTACCACTCCTACTGCTCCTACTACTACTTCTACTACTACTGCTCCTACTGCTTCTACTACTACTGCTCTTACTACTTGTACTACTACTCTTCTCTTCCCTTGTACCAATCTGTTGGTGTTGCTCCTCCTCCTACTAATATACTACTACTACTATGGTGCTGTCCTACTACTACTATGTTGACAGCACCTACTACTATTGCTACTACTTCTATTACTATGTTGCTGCTGCCTCCACTCTTCTACTCTCTTTTGCCTATTTTATTGCTTTTTTGCCTCTCCTCTCCTCTCTTTTGCCTGTGATGACATTGTCCAACTCATATATTATCTTGAATATGATGTTCTGATGATCAAGAACTTGTGAGGAACTTGACATACTTATGATATCTTAATGCTCCAAGTTCTTGATCAAATGATGTTTGACTTAAATCTGAGGCCCGTTGAGAGTTCCTATGTGATTTTGGTAATTGAGTGACAACTTAGGTGAACTAATATGTGTTCAAGTGATATATACACAGGAGATCAGTTCACATGTGATTGTGTGATGAAGGAGCTTATTGCACATGAAACATGACATGGAGTCATGTGATCAAGGTGGAGAAGATCAAGATTAGGCTCGGCTTGATGGACCGGTTGCAAGTGTGAAGGGAAAGCGGGTGATGCTTGGCGTCGATGGACCGACGCAACGGTGAAGAGCAAGTGAGGTCAAGATCGATGAACCAACACGGTCATGTGATGATATGGAGTGGATCATATCATTTGACAAGTGGTTGGTGCATGTGTTGCATCAACATTGGAGAAGGAGATGGAATGGAATACGCAAGGCAAAGGTATAACCATAGGACATTTCATTTCACCGGTCATAGGTGTGTAGAGAAGTTTATGACTGGGTTTAGGATAGATAGCCATACTATCAAGAGGAGCAAACTTGTTTGCATATCGGTTATCTAGTGCCACCGTGAGCGATCTAACTTTGCGATGAATTAGGATCGAGTGGCGTGGTGAGAAGCAAGTGAAAAATGCTTTGAAAATGATTGTGAAAATGCTAACACACGTGCACAAGGTGGTGAACACATTTGTGTTAGCATATGAGAAGCACGCGAAAGAGGCAGCTCGGTTTGGCTCGGGTGTGAGCTCTGGACGCTGGTCCGGACGCAAGGGTGCTGCTGGTCCGGACCATCGCAGATGCGTCCGGAAGCTAACCCTAGCATGCCCTTTCTGACAGAGGAGGTCCAGCCGCTGTTGTTGGTCCAGACGGTGAACTCCGGACGCAGCGTCCGGATGATGGAGCTCTCTGTAACCACTAGGCATGAAGGTCCGGACGCAGTTTCGTGTCCGGACGCAAGGATCCGGACGCGGTCCGGACTGTTTTGAGCTCTCGGGAGCTCTCTGTGTTGACTTCGGTCACACGGAGCGTTGAACCGGACCCGGTGAACAGTAGCGTCTGGAGACGCGTGGCAGCGATCGGCGAGTGCGCCAACGGGAAGATTCAAACGGGCAGGAGTCCGGACGCGCGCGGCATGGTCCGGACCCGCACTGTTGCGTGCGTCCGGACCCTCTGCAGGAAGCGAAATGAAAGGGGAAAACGGCTAGTTTCATTGGCTAGCCTATATATAGTTGTTGTCCGGCCCTTGGGGCTGGTTGAGCACCTTGGGCATTTGTTGCCTCTAGTGTGCTTGGTTTGGGAGCCCTCTAACTCACACACACATGATAGAGATCATCCGATTGTGTGAGAGAGCGATTACTAGTGCGTTTCTTTGAGAGATAGCTTCGTGTGGCACTAGGTGATCGACTTGCAAGCTCGTGGTGCTTGTTACTCTTGGAGGTTGCCACCTCCTAGACGGCTTGGTGGTTTGTGGCTCCGTCGAAGCACGCAAGAAGATTGTGCGTGGCTCCGGAGAAGAGCTTTGTGAGGGGTTTTGTGCTCGCCTTGCGGGAGATCGCGAAGAGCAACTCTAGTTGAAGGTATCGTTGAGTGCCCTCATCCTGTGTTGGTTAGGCGGCAACCCTTGAGGGGGTTAGGCAGTGAGGCCTGTAAATGGTCATAAACCTCCAAGTGAGTGAGCCGATACAACGGGGACTAGCTTGGTGGCGACCAAGTGAACCTCGGGAGAAAAATCACCGTGTCAACCTTGTACATCTTCTCAGTGGTTTGCTTTCTCCAAATCACTAGCTTGTATTTACTTATTCATACTTGTGCTAGTGTTTAGTTGTTGCTCTTGTAACTAGTTTAGCTTCTGTAGCTAGCTTAGTTACCTTATAGCTTGTGTAGCTTAGAAGTAGCTCTTGAGTGGCTAATTGGCTTGTGTAGCCTTGTTAGTCACATTGCTTAGTTTGTGTAGCTAAGTAAGTTGAGCTCTCTAGTTGACTTGTGTAGTCTTGCTAGAGAGCATTGCTAGTGAGCTTAGGTGTTTTGTGCTTTGCTTACTAGTATGTGTAGGAGCTCCCTGGTTTGCTTAGAGTACTAGTTGCTTAGGTTTGTGTGACCTTGCAACCTAAACTTGTTTAGGTGAGCTTCCTAGCTTGGCACCTTAAGTAGCATAATAGACATCTTTGCTAGGTGTTAAAGTAATAGATAGAGGGGTGTAGTCTTGGCTAGACCAATAGTTTTAACTCCGCAATAGTTTCGGTTAGCCAAAGCGTTTAAGTTTTAGAAAAGACTATTCACCCCCCTCTAGTCCGCCATCTCGACCCTACACCTGTACTTTTGCTACTTATCATACTACTCCTACTACTCTCTACTACTACTCTCTACTACTACTCATATTACTACTCTACTGCTCCTACTGCTTCTACTACTGCTGCTGCTCCTACTACTTGTACTACTACTCTTCTTCTCCCTTGTACCAATCTATTGGTGCTGCTCCTCCTCCTACTACTAATATGATGTTCTGATGATCAAGAACTTGTGAGGAACTTGGCATACTTGTGAGGAATATATGGTGCCTATTTTGATTATTACACACTGAGCAAAGTGTCTTAGGTCAGTGATGTTGTTTCTTTCTTGGAAATGATGATGGCTATTTCAATTTTTACATACTGAGCAATGATGAAAATTTTTATACTAACTGAGACCTAAGACACTTTGCAATGATGTTGATTCTAAATAAATACCCGCTACTACTCTCTACTCTCTACTTCCCTCTTGGACATTTTGATTACTTTGTTGCTCGATGATACAAAGCGGTGTAGTGAGACAATGTGACAATCGAGTTCTACATTGTTTGTCATGACTCTCATCAAATCGTGGCTCACGTCCATACCTAAGCAAAAGCATAGTCATGATGTGCTGATGGTTGGGTTGGACATGTCCCACGGTTCCATGATTGTGATGATTTCAATCCCACGGTTCCCACAGTAAGAAGAGTTGTCACATTAGTCAAGGAACAATGATCACCATAAGCGTTGGAAGGCTGCGTTGTGCAGAAACCCGCTATTTTGAGAGCAATTAGTCTACTACTACTCCTAGTCTCTACTACTTGTACTAGTCTACTACTTCTATACTTTGACTCCTAGTCTCTACTAGTGTTGTTTATTTAATGGTTGTTCACTGTTGTTCACTATTGTTAACTAATGCCTATGATGATAATAACAACCAACAATTGAGGTGGTTGCCTTTGTGCATTTGCCTTTTCTAAGGTTTTATGTGGAAGTTGTGGCTGTCTTTGTCATGTTACGTCATAACTCATCATGAGACACATTCGGAAGGGTCGAATCCACCCTTCACTCCTTATGTGGCCTTGGGAGTGCTAGAGGATGTGCTTATGCATGGTAGACATACATTGAACAAACTACTCACCTTATTTTGCTTCCTTTTCAAAAGGAATCCACTAATGATATTGATGACAAGTAATCTGAGAAGGGAATTCCCATATCTAAGGCATTTGCACTGATTAAACTTCAAAAATATGCTGAGGCAGCGCGATGATGATCAAATCTCCTCCTGATAATAAGCTCCTAAACTAGGATGGCTTGTCTTGCAAGCAACTAGTTTGGAAGCTATGTGATGACATTAGGGTGGTCTGAGCCAAATTCATACTTTTTTAATGATTATGTATTTTTCTTTGGACAATTTTGTACTTTTCCTCACATTTTGTATCCTAAACCCAATGTACATGAAAAAGTGTAATGTTTGACTCCAAATTAATACAATTCATGATTCCAAATGAATATCCATGTTTTCATATTCTCATATGTGAATGCACTACTCTATCGTCTTTGTAGTAGATAAATGGCAGACCAACATAGAGGAAAAGAATGGTGCGAGCCAAGCCCGACCCCAAGTTATAAGGGCTCAGACGACGACACCTCAGACAGCGAGGGGTCTCCTTACAAGTCCGCCTCAGACGGCGAGGGGCCTCCTCACAAGTCCGCCTCAGACGCCGAGGGCTCGTTACACAAGTCTGCCTCAGCCGACGAGTATGATGTCGAGAATGAGGAGGTATTTACACCGAGGGCCCCTAAGAAAGTAGCCCTAGATGTAGAGCTTGATCCAGACTATGAGCCAGAAGAAGAGCCAGCAGAAGAAATGGGGACCTCAACTCGAGCATATCATAACACCTCAGGACGACACTTTTTAGATGACGAGGAACGCGTAAGTATATAAGTAGCTTACACAAGATTGATTCTCCACGTGTAAGTATACAACTAATGCATGCTCATATATACTCTCGACAGTTACCTACGGTGCCTATGTCTTTGGAGTTCCTCGACGATGAAGAAGAGGGGCATGCATTGGGTCCCACCCCGAGCACTTCAGCTGCAACGGGAGGTGCCAACAAAGGCAACAAGTCTAACTTGAAGAGGGGCCAACATGGGAGGCACCAGTTAACCAAGAAGGTGCATGTCATCGAGCAGATAGGGTCACAAGGAGAGCCTTTAGCGCCACAGTCAATCATCGGCACCTTCAGCAACCAATGCTCGTGTATAGTCATGGAGCACGTGTCGATCACGTACTCCAACTGGAAGACGGTGTCGAATGAACTCAAGGACAAAGTATGGACTGATATCAAGAAATATTTCCAGAATCCACCAGACCAATTCAATGAGGAAAGATGCAGGGGGCATGCGCTGTTTATTGCAGGCAAATCCCTTCGCACCCTTCGGGCTACATTGAACAAGAAGTATGTGAAGACCGGAAGACACCCTTCGCGGACTACACCTTCATTAAGAAACACGTCTGGGATGAGTATCTCGAGAAGATGAGCATTGACGAAGCAAAGTCCAATAGCCAGAAATTCTCGGAGCTTGCAAAGAAGAACGAGCTGTCGCACCACCTAGGCATGACCGGGTACGCCGGTAAGAGGCCGAGTTGGCGCCAGGAAGAAAGGGACGCAGAAGCGTCCGAACAGAGTTATCCATTACAAGGAGTTGACGAGAGGTCACGCGACTACTTCTATGCTCGTCGGCCAAAGAAGCTGAAGGAGGGGATGACCAAGTACAATGAGCCAAGGATTGAGGAGGCAGAGAAGTCTTTGCTCGCAGTCAAGGCGACAAAGGAACGCGGGGAGTTCGTACCTCGCAGGGACCATGACGAGCTCACCGAGGCGCTGGGAAACCCCGAGCACTATGGCCGCGTCCGGGGTGTTTCGTTGAGGCAGAGCTGGAAGAATATGGGGTCATGGCAGTCCGATGCCTCCTCATACCACACGAGGCAAGGATACAAGGAAGGTATATTCCAGGCTAGCAAGGAAGCCGCGATGAAGGAAATAATCATGGGGTCCATACAAGATGCTTTCACGAGCACCGACCCCAAGATGGTGGAGCTGAGGACACAGATGTTTCGCTAGGCTGGCGTGATGCCATCACAGGGTGAAGGCACCTAAGCACCCAAAAGATGGTATATGGTCGATGAGGTCTTGGAGACCACATACGTCCACCTCTTGGTGCCGTTCGGCAGAGCAGGAAGGAAGAAGAAGGTGGCGGAGGGCTCGGTAGATCCGCCCAATCCTGAAAATAGGTACCTAGGCAAGCCCATCCCGCCCGAGTATACCAAGGTCACAGTGGCATGGACGGACGATCACCACGAGGATGATGAACTTGATTTCACCACTGAAGAGGGAGGCAGGACCCTCGCAAGTGCAATGGGCAGGGATGTGCTATGGAACAAGGACGACATTCACTTCCCTCCGGCACCACCGTCGCCAAAAAGCTCACAACGGTCACCAAATCCCCCAGGTGGCGGCCCAGGTGACGACGACAATGACAACAATGACGACGATGTTGGTGGACACCAAAGCCCAGGTAGCCCGTCGCGTAGCCCACGTCCGGACATGAGCAACCCACATGGAGATGAACAAACGGGCCACCAAACGCCACCTCAAGGCCAGAAAAATGTGGAGTGTCCACCACCGCCGAAGAAGCCAGAAGAAGATGGGGACAAACCCCCCGAAGGCACCGAGCTCAAATATGCGGTGTGGGACTTGACAACAAAGCACCATTACACAACGTCGTTCCAAAGGTACAAATGGCAACCAAACATCGCCAGAAGAGTATGTGTGCACATATATATGATACTAAAACACTCTTGTCTTGTCTCAATAACAGGGAGCAAACCTCGCCATGCCCGTTTGGCCTCTGTCTCCAGATTGCCCTGTTAACTTTGAGAATGGCAAGTTCATGGTGCCGTTAGGCCAGCTTGTCGAGGAACCGTGGGAGATTAGAAGGTTCCATCTCTGGTATATGCATGCTACTAGGTTAGGCATGAGGTCATTCGTCCAGAGGGTCCCCAAGGAGTACTTACTCTTGCATGAGGACGCCTATTTGACAATTGACTTCCACGACATGCATAGAATGCTACGGCGCAAAGACCTTGATGTCGCCCAAGTCACCCTGTTTGTCATGTAAGTTATTGCACCTCTACATCTCTATAGCTAAGTTCATTACTATCGAAGTAACGTATGCAATGATGACTACTGCTGCTTGTAGGATGCAAGCATATGTAAGCAAGGAATTGTCGCAAAAGGTTATTTACCTATCTCCTATGCATATTAGCGAGAGGGCCATCATTGGCCACAGGATAATGGAGCAGGATTCGAAGCTGGCGAGCTTGACAGGGATGGAGCGAGTGGAGGCCATAGCTTTGATGTGAGGTGATATCAAGTACAAGAAGGGACACTACATTCTCAATGCCATGAAACAACTCAAGAGAGAAGGGTGTATACTTGCCGCTCACCAGTTCGGGTAAGTCCAAATGATACATGTTGGCTTTGATGCAGGTTGGCTTCACCAGTTTCCATAATTCAAGATCTTTGATCCTTATTGTTTGAATGGTGTAGCACGGGCGTCACAAGGCATTGGATTGTATTCATGATCTATCCTCAGGATGGAATGACAGTCATATTGGACTCCATGCGGGACACACAAATGAAAGGCTACATGCATTTTGAAGGATGTCTGCGATAGTACGTGACTACACATATTTTCTTTTAAGCACTCAAAGTATATGATTGTATATGATGTTTGACACTAGTGGCATGCACATTCAACGCTTACAGGATGTACGTGGAAGACCCCACCTGCGTTGATCGTAGGTCCGATGAGGTGAAGGCGGAGTGTGGCAAAAAACTCAGGATTAGGCGACAATTTCCGGTAATACGACTTGTACTACTGCTATCCTACTAACTACAACTACTACAACCCTACTACTACATACTTACTCTTACATATGTATATCTTACATGCAGTGTGCCAAGCAACCCTGAAGGCTCTCTCTTGTGTGGATACTATGCTTGTGAGTACCTCAAGAGATGCCCGAAATTTAGCCAAAGCTGGCGGCAGCTCCAGAAAGGTACAAAATGGTGGCAGAAAGGAACCGTCAATCAAAAGACCAACACTCGCACAATAGCCGACATTTGTAAGTTTGTCACTGATAAATGTGCTGAAGTGAGTGGGAAATTTTTCTACACGGGCAACGCGCTAGCGGCATTACCTCAATACCGTGCATTAGCCAATTGGAGAACTAGTGGTTTAGACATGACTGACTACAAGCTGACGGGCATTGATTAGATGAACTTGTTGTAACGAACTGCTGGAAATGATTTTGCATAATGAACTTGTATATATAATGAACTTGTTGTAACTTTGTGATATATATCGGTTCTCTTGGAAGAAGACAACACATTCATGTCATATGCTTGTTTAATCCATGTTATATAATATGTGTTCTTATGTAATCTGTGCTTGAATTTGAGAAATGTTTTGAAATCATATTTAAAATTAAAAAAATATTTTTTTTGTTTTTTTGGAAAATATTAACCGTGGCGGTTGCTATAAGAAACCGTCACGGTTAATACTAATTAACAGTGGCGGTTTGCATAAGCAACCGCCACAGTTAATGCTATTAACCGTGGCGGTTGGCCTAGTAAAACCGCCACGGTTATTAACCGTGGCGGTTGACCAACCGCCATAGTTAATGGTCAGATTAACCGTGACCATTGATCCGTGGCGGTTTTTCCAACCGCCACGGTTAATCCAAAACAACCGTCACAGTTAATCTTTTCTGTAGTAGTGTAAGATGCTAAAAAAAGTTAATGATATATTTAGACCTAAGGGTATTTTTAACTTTTCACACGTGTAGTTTGACATCATTAGAGCCGAATCTAACGGCAATGGCATAGAAGGAAGAAAAAATTTGGAACAATGGTATCAGTGGCATGGAAGGAAATGCAATCTTTTGTAATGGCTCACAAGAAATTCTCCAACTGGATTTCAACAAATCTAGGGCTTGTTTGGATCAAAGGATTTGTAAAGGAATTTTGAAGAAATTCATTCCAAAGGAAATAAATCCTTTCATGGTGTTTGGAATGAAGGAATGTTGATTTCCTTTCCAAAGAAAAGGAATTCATAGTAGTGCAAAACAAAGGAAATAAAACATCCACTCTAACCCAATGGAAAGAATCTTTGCTCTCTCTTCCTTCTCATACTTGTTCCTCTATTTCAAACAGCTCAAAGTATTTATTTTTGTGTTTTGAAATTCTGTAGTTTTTCACTATTCGCTCAGTCGTATTCCTGCATTTTTTTCTATTCCTTCGTTTTGTATTTCTGTGTTCCAAACAGGCCCCTAGTAGAGGACTAGGCGCTAAGATCGGCCTTCTGTACGTGCTACTGCTGCATAGGGATGAGGCGTTAGGAACAGGTCTCGGACGACCGTACAACCGTCGCTGCGCCATCAGATGTCCGCGGCATGCTGCATCCTCGTACGACCACGCCATCGTCGCGCCTGTGGATGCTCACACCACCACAAAACTCTAGGCGTCATGCCTTGCAGCCGCTACCATGCTCAACATTGGCGCCGGGGAAGAACGACAGAGGAGAAATCATGCTGTGTGGGTAGAGGATTTTGGCATGAAAGATTAGAGTCTCCCACATGCATAACTTGATCTGTGCCTCATCGCTAGGAGATGATGACATTGCTACAGTGCATCCTCCTTCGACGACTTAGGGTCTGTTTGGTTGTTCTTGGAGAGGAACTAAAAACTTATTTTAAGTCCTTTTTAGTCTCTTTGAACCAAACACTAGGGACTTAATTAGAGACTTTTTGGGCTGGGTAATAGTCTCAAAAGGTGAGACTTATGAGGACTTTTGGCCCACAATTGACACCCCTTGTCCTTCATTATTGCTTCTCTTCCCCCACTCCTTGTACCAGATAGGGGTACAATGGTCTTGTTATGGTGTATTAAATGATATTAAGTCTATATAAGTTTATGGAACAAAACATCAATAAGGACTTTTATTAAGTCTCTGTTTTAGTCCCTAGTCCGTGGGACTAAAGAACCAAATATGCCCTTAGCCTAGGAGCACAAGTCATAGTCGTCGCCTCACGAGATGTCAGCCTTGCCCGTCTCTCTAGTCCCGAGGGTGTTTTGTGAAAAAAGAAAAATAGAATACACAGACGGCTTAATGGTCGCGCTTTACTTTGCCTACTAAGACATTATGGTTCAATTCAGTCTCTATTAATCGCACAACCACGTCAAATTCGAAAACCGTCCACCAGTGATTTTGCGGTCCAAATTAGCAACCCCCGCTCTTCGCGACATATGTCACGAAGCCTTTTAGAGCTCCCGCTCAACTTATTGGACCCCACTCAGTCATGTCAAACACTCAAACCATTGAGATATCAAAATACTCCATCCCTTCTATAATAAATAAGTTTTGGAAACTCTAGACAATAAGGATGCTGGTTAAAGATATAGCGTGCCCTATACCGCCGCTGCCTCTAGCCCTAGCGCCGCCGCCTCGGCTCTCTCCCATGTTGGCCCCTCCCTTCCGCTCTGGCATCCCGTCAGAGGCTGAAAGGAGTGTGTATCCATTATTTTTTAATAAATTTTCTATTAGATTGAGTTTTTAAGGTTAGGACTTATTTATGTCAAGTTTCTTGGTATTGGAGAATTATCTTCTCCTCCTGCTCCCCTCTGACGTCAGTGAGAGAGCAGGGTGGAATCAAGATGAGGGCGACATCTACGACGTCATCAACTTCATCGGCATGATGACATGGAGACTTTTATTTCTGGACAACGATATTAAGACGGAGATGATGTCGTCGCTATCGAATTATTTTCTCCGGTATCTTCTCCGTTTGTTGTGGTTAGATCTAGCCACGATGAAGGACTAGGGAGAATAAATTTTAGATTTGTCTTTCTCATTTTTTGGTGGTAGAAAGAAGAAGGAAGACAAAAGAAAGAAGAAATTTCTCAACTCGATCCGCCTACAGAGATGTTGGTCGTCTGTTCTCAGATGTGTTAGTGTTGCCGAGTATTTACCTATGCTGTCATTTATACGTAGCTAAAAAAGGTTCAGTTTTAAGATTTAGAGTTTTTTACGGTGTAGATATATTAGATCAAAATCATTTTCTAATACATCTAGTATAATTTAGAGTACTTATAACATGTTAATATACCTAACTATTATATAATATAATTTTTCTTTCCGTGGCCAAAAAAAGATACGTGTGCCCTTATATTCTTTTAGAGTACTTATAACATGTTAATATACCTAATTATTATATAATATAATTTTTCTTTTGTGCCAAAAAAAAAGATACATGTGCCGGTGCTGTTTGGTTTCGTCACCGGCAACGTAAACGGAAAGGAAGCTGCTACCGGGCGGGAATCGGAAGGGAAGCGATACAGGAGTTTTTTGTTTGGTCCGGCGGCGGTAAGGCAAAAACAATTACTCGACACCAGGATCGACTACCGCCGAAGAATGGGCGGGAACAAGTTGCTGAAGCCCCGGAACTGTTTCCACGATATCTGTTACCATCCTAAGGTTAAACAAATGAAAATTAACGTGATCTTATTACACTGTAATCGGATTACGTGAGAAAACACACGAACCAAACAACACCTATATTCTTTTCTTTCCCAAGAGAGATAGTTTGGATTTGTAAATTATCGTTTACTTGTACCTATGATTGGTTTTTTTTATTAGATGTCAGTGTTTCATGTATAGAATGTTTTATTTTGAGTGTCAAACCTTAAATAAAATAAAAAATCCGACTCCTATCTCACGCACGTGAAATGAAACCTTAAAAATTTATTTAGTATTATTAATTTTAGCACGGAGAGAGTATTTTGAGATTATATTTTAAATATCAAGTAATAAAAATGTTAAAAATAAAAAACAAGTCATTTCCTCTTGTTGGGTCGCACACCCAGCCTCCGCAGCCCTTTAGGTCGAAACCACACAAAGCCGCCGCTCGGTTGCTGCCGCCCTGCCACGGCAAGAGAGGGAAACCTGCCACGCTTGGCGGCTCCCTCGATACCGTCGGCCGTCGCTTGGAACTCGTCGGGTCGGCCGGTCGACCCCGTTTCTACCGGGCACTTCCTGTGAGACAGTTCCCCCCTCCCCCAATTCGTTTCCTTCGGCCCTTGCCACACGTGGGCGTGTTCTCTCCGCCCCACGGCCGGCCTTCCGCCGTCTCTGTGGTGCGGCTTCGTCATGGCTCCGTGGAGGGTGGATGCCGAGAAGGTAATTTTGCTGCTCGATTTTCTTATTGTTTCTAAGAGATTTGCTTGTTTTTGCTCCCGATTCATGCGGTTATCTTATGGTCCTATTATCATCCACTGCGTCGATGCCGTAGCAGGACGCTCAGCACGAGCTGGAGATGAAGGTGGCCAAGTATTCGCGGGGGCAGGGTGCTGACTTGAAGGTAATCCAAAATCCATTATTGTGCTCTTGCAATGCAAACAAGTTGCAAGTGTTAATCATTCTACTTTAGGATGAATATATATGCTGGCCAGCTATGCTACTGCCATTTTCTCTTGAAAGTTGAAATTGCACATTGACTAGTTTGGTTTTGGAATGGCTTTGTAGGCTCTGGGGGACAAGAAGTTGAAAGGGCAGCTCAGTGTAAAAGAGAAGCTATATGGCCAATCTGCAAAAGCTGCTGCAAAGGCCGAAAAGGTCACCTCTCTTTTCATTGCATTGTTATGGATTTGGATCGCAAAATATGCAAGTTGGTATCTCACTAAAAATCTTAGGTGTAACTGTGAACACTAGGTGGATGAAACAAGAGAATCTGATATTAAAATTCTGTGATTGGTTATTGTATATGTATGTTTGTACCTTGTTTAGCTGTTTTGATTTCAAGGGAATCCAGTTTGGATGAATGGATGAAGTGAGTATTCACACATACGTGGTTAGCATTTTAAACATTATATGTGTTGCTGAAACATTACTGTCAAAAAGGACGAGCCTCAGGAAGATCTGTATGTAGTTTTTTTTATGCATATTGGCTTGCTAAAAGTACTATTGCTGAGTTGAAACATACTTGCTTTGGAGCAGAGCTTTGTTATCTTAGATGAGCTCCTAGTTCTTCCTCTGAACAGAACTTGGACATCAACACTAATATAAACCTTTAATTAGCAATATTATAAAAGTATATTATCTAAAGTAGAGATATACATTATGAAAGTAGTATTCATAATAAAGCTAGTAATGCCAATCTAGTCCTATCTGTCAATATAAATATTTCAGATATTGATAGTTGAAGATAAAAAAAGTTACAAACCTAGATGGACTTCTATTTCTGATAAGAGGAAGTAGCAATTTGTGAAATTGCATCCCCACCTTTTTTAAGACAGTATGATGGGCTCCCTTGTATAACTTAGATATGTCCATCTTTTAGATTTCTTAGTTTGACTCACTTTTCTCATGACCTTTGTTCTTGATGGTTATACTCTTGAATTAGCTGCTGTTAATTTTCTTCTTCAATGAAATAACATGCAGCTCTCTTGCCTGTTTAAATTTTAAAAAGCTGTTGTTAATTTCAAAGCTATGTCCTTGTCTGATTTCTGTTACTCCATTTTGCAGTGGCTTATGCCAAACGATGGAGGTATTTTAGAGCCTGATCATTTAGAGAAGACATATAGATTTTCACAAAGGGATATATTGATGGAGGTGGATCTTTTGAGTTCAAGAAAACCATTTGATATGATCTTACCTGGTAAATCTGTTAGTCAATGTTAGTGTTAGAATTTCTGACAACATAACTTATTTGACACTCTTACTAAAACCAGCCGTTAACTGTTTGATTATAACAACCTTGTTGATGATATATGATCCTTTAATAGTAAGGTAGACTAACAACTTTGTTAGTCTACCTTACTATTAACTTTTCTGAATATGTGATCCACTGGGTACTATGGGGTCTGACTGACCCTTGTCTTGTGTAGTGCTCGGTCCTTATCATATAGGATACACATCAAATGGCCGCTACATGCTAGTAGGCGGACGAAAAGGCCATCTTGCAATGATGGATATGTTGCATATGGATCTTATCAAGGAGTTTGAGGTAAGTTCTTTTAATTTGAAGTATTTCCCTCCACACAGGTTTACTTCACTTACCCTTGTTTATGCCAGGTTCTAATTCTGCATTTTTTTTTGAAATAATCTTATTTTAAACTGTAAAAATTGTAGATCTAGTAGTTTGTCGGCTTGGGCAGCTGACAGGTTAGTTATCGCCCCTTCACAGGCCGATACGTGCATATTGGCTTTCCAATTGCCGATAAGAAGACTACACGTCAGCTATTAGCCTGGTGTAGGACCTGTGGACCCGGCAATTGCTGATAGGACTTGTCGGCATCCTAGTTGCTGATTAGATCTCTTCCTTTATTTTCTTTTGTCAAATCAAAAAGGAAAACCTTGGCACCTCTAAAATTCATGTAATTTAATTAGATAACAAAAACAAGAATGGTCCATTTTGCTTAGATCTGGTATCATAGCTTTTGTATTTTTAAAAATTACTCCCAGAATGCTATGAGGCTTTGGTTAAGCTGTTTGGCCCTAATGGCTTCCAAAAAAATTGAAAAATAATCTAAATTGTGGTTTAAAAATTCATATCTTGTCATGTAATTTCTTTTGCATACGTGCTTTGTTATGGAATTTTGTCATTTAATTTAGTATCTGTCATCTAATTTTGAGCATATCTTTTGCTGAGGAACTTTGGATTTCACCTGAACACACATATACTGTGAAATTATATGAAAAAATACTAAATTTGAAACAATGGTTTTGGACAATTTTTCTTGTACTTTTGGAAACCATTTTAGAGCCAAACATTTTGACAAAAAACTCAAATATAGGATTTTCGGAAGAGATTTTAATTTCAAAACTACAAATGTTATGATGCCAGATGTTAGCAAAATGGATCATGCTTGATTTTTAGCATCTATCTGGAAACTTTACATGCTTTTTGGATCCTTTATTTTGGATCTATAAGAGAAGACAGAATTAAAAAGGGAAACTGAATGTATGTGCATTTTTGGAAGAATTTTAATTTCAAAACTACAAATGTTATGATGCCAGATCTTAGGAAAATGGATGGCTTGATTTTTAGCACCTAGGTCTTTTATTTTGGGGTCCCTTTATTTTGGATCTATAAGAGCAACTCCAACAGCTCCCCATCCAAACTCCCAATCCTTTATTTTTTGGCAGATTGATAAAATTCTCTCCAATAACTCCCCATCCAAACTTCCTATTTTTGGGTACAGCACAAAAAGACTCTCGAGACGCGTATATATGCGCGCGATTGGATCGTGAAATCCCGCGCGTGAACATCGTTTCCCACGGCAATTCCTTCGTTCCCGCATGTACAGAAACAAATACTGCGTCATCCACGGTGGCCGGCCAGCCCGTGGTCCATGCATGGAGTGATGTCATCGATATGCATGATCCATCTCTATCCTTGAGCGAGCTAGCACGTGCCCAAGGTACTGCATGTGGCGGCATATGCTGCTGGCCGTGCATCGTCGTCGCGCAACGCGACGAGGCCACAGGCGACGGCGCGTCTCGGGCGACGAAGGCGACGACGCGGCTCGGGAGACGAGGCCGCGACGAAGGAACAGAAGCCGCCTAAAAACTGAGTGGGCCCACAAATTTCTGTGTTTGACAATTGAATTATGAGAAACTATTGGAGACAAGTATTTTTTTCCTTTCCCATAACCATTTGGGAGTCGCCAAAATCCCTAACTTGGGAAACAAAATATCCCAAACTGTTGGAGTTGCTCTAAGAGAGAGAAGTAAAGGGAAACTGAATTTACATAACATGTTGGCAACTAGAGAGCCAATGGGTGCTGTTGGCCAATGCAGCACGGTATCGGACGCATACGGATACACGGATACGTCATTTTTCTAAGAAACCTGATACGCAGATACGTTTTATGTTTTTTTAAAAAAAAATAATAAGACATGTTAAAATTAGTAGAAGCCAACCAAACGCTCTCTGAAGCCACATCTACAATTATTTAACTGCTTCTAGACTAGTGGCTTCGTATAACACAAGCACTGCAGCTTTCCATCTCCACCACTCACCCCACCGACACCAGTAAAAAACACAGCACAGCTCACCACCATGCAGTCTCAGTCTACCCTTTGCTTCCCCAGTTCTCACCCCTTTCCACAGGGGAAGACAGAAATCAGGCAACAAGAACAAAATAGAGGTTGCCGTTGAGGAAGAAATGAAGCAACCAGTGACTAGATCAGGAGGGAAAGAAAGAAATTAAGAAGGGAAGATCACCGGGAGTCTTCGCGGAGGGAGGCATCGGGCGGGCTGCGCCATCGAAGCTCGAGCGTACTGGCAGGAAGCCACGCATCGGGCGGCGGCAAGCACTCGTGCCGCTGTGCATCCAAGCGGGCCTGTGCTTATCGTGTGGATACGTAGAGGAAGTATCGTTTTTTTTTTTGCAATTATTTTTTCCCCAATATTTCGCGTATCCGTCATGTATCAGTATCGGATACCTATCCGATACGGGATATGTGGCCAACCTCACGTATCCATGTAACGTAGCTGTTGGCGCATGGATTGCTGATAGGTCCTGTCGGCCCATGGATCGTTGATAGGAGTCTGCTCCAGGCTGACTGTCGGCCCATGGACATAGGATTGCTGATAGGAGTCTGCTCCAGGCCGATAGACTGACTTGAACGACCAGAACTACAAATATTCATTAAAATAAAAATTATTTATGGAATTTTTTTTCCTATATCTGCTACACTGGAGTTGTTTTCTGTAAGTATAGAGGAACTATATGCTAGAGAAGGCTAAAACAATAATGAGTGGTAGGAGTGAAAGTAAATTATGCTAGAAATGACTATTTTATGCTATGCTCATTGATGAATGACAAGGAAGATGACATTGGAGTAAATTGCACCATATAGGCATATATACAAGAACTTGCGAGGTGGTTGCAACCAGATCAAGGATCTTGAAAGTTACTCAAATTTGTTGGAACATCTTTTCTACATGCCAAAACCAGACATGCTGACCTAGCACACAGTGTTCAGAAAAACGCAATTAAGCACTCACCTAGGCGTGCTTAAGCACATGGCGGAATCCTGGTGCATCACCTAGGCCACAGGTGTCTGATTAAATGCAGCCTAGCAGGTAAGTGGCTTAGAAGCAGGGAAAATCAGGGGCGAGGCAGGCTGGCATGAGCTCCGACTGCAAAAGGGGTGGGCAGGCAAGAGCGTGCAAAAAAGAAACGTGGTACCACAAAAGTGCAGGCAGGTAGATTAGGGGAAGAAATGGGCTTGCCTAAGGTTATCAGGGGGGGGGGGGGGGGTGGACACCTGTGCCAAAGTTCTTGCGCTGCAGTCGTCGCGTCGCATCTTCTTGCGTTGCTACCGACTTTAAGAGGAATCTCGAGCTTGAGCTTCGTGTCACCGCCAGCACAGCACAGCACAGCCCCACGCCCCCCATCGCCTCATGCTATCATGAGGCCTGGCCACCTGAGGCCAGTGATGCTATCTGTTATGCAAATTGTGGCTGGCAGTGCAGTGCAAGCGTGTGGCGCTGGGAAGAGGAAAGAGGTGCAGCACCTGAGGGCGATGTGTGCTTTCGAGAGACGTGAGGAGAATAGGATGGGAGGGCATGCGATTTGGGTGTAGGTTCTTTAATGGGCTCGGGCCACTCATGTTTTCTTGGTTAAGGAGATACTACTGGTGGCCTGTTGGGTCTATTGTTATTGAGGATGGGATAAATCTGTGATGTAGTGACGCACTAAAGCGCCCCAGCAAAAAGAAAAAAAATACTTAATTCCTTTGCCAACTGAACTGGAGGCACTAAAGCACCCCAGCATAATGCCTGTTGGGCCATGCTCACTGGAGGCAGTCATATGTTCATCAAAAGGGTTTGGTTACATAAATTATGTTTGTGAAGCTGCCTTTGCCAACACAGGTAGCTTAGTAAGCGCCAAGTTATTCGATCATGTCTGTTAGGGTTGCATGAACACTTTAAAAAAAATCACGTGGCAACTTTACACTGACATTTTTTTTTCCATTTCATTTGCTTTGAATGGTGGCAGTTACATGTGAACCAAGTTTGATTATCGTACAGGCTTGTCATTTTCTTAGAACAGTAGGAGACTATTCCTGTCCATGTTTACTAACTCCATTATTTTGAACAATGTTCGGCGGTCCTGCACTAATGCTGTTGTATTTTTCATTTTCTGTCAAAATATTTCCAGCACTACCCATTTTTGGCCACTCTCGCAGTTTTAATAATGAGTAATCACAATTAGCATCTCTTATTTCTTTTCATGCGCTTCATGGAGAATCCATTTTATCTGATTTGGTTTTATTCTTTAGGTGAGGGAAACTGTTCGCGATGTGACATTCTTACACAATGAGCAGTTGTATGCAGTCGCTCAAAAAAAGTAATTTTTTTTACTTTGCTGAAACTGTGTACTATGCCATCATTGCTCATAAAAATATTGGAAATTTTTGCTACTGGACACTCACAATGAACTCCCTTTGCTGCTGGACATTGAAAATAGTGAGATTTGCTAAAAGACACTCTGCTTTTTATTATGAAATACAGGAGTATTAGAATTCACAGAAATCGCTGCTCAGGGTCTCAAATGAGAACATATACCAAATTGTTGTGAAATCTATTGATAAACCAAGTCATAAAATTATTTCCAAATGGTTGATGTATATTCCTTGTAGAAATATCCTGAAGTTTTTATTTCAGCAACCTTCATTTTTGTGAACAATAAGCCTGTTTCTGGCAGCCCACTGAACTTCTAGTACATAATCTGTATCTTATTTTTTTGAACTTCATAATCTGAATCTTGACGATGTGAAGTAGGAGCAGATGAGAATTGCCATTTGAGGCCTGGCCTGACTGATCTGAATTGCTTGTCTAGAACTGTTTGTCATTGCTTTACCGAGCCATTGAATTATTCTATAATTTGAAATGTTTGTACTAGGCTAGATCAAGCAAAATTGTATATGTTTATAGCTGATGCTTTATTGTTCTGGGCAGTTGAATATGGCTGTCTGTTTCCTGTTTACTATTAACATTTCATAGTTACTCATGAAATATTTTTCAAACAGGTACCCCTACATATATAATCAACATGGTACAGAAATTCATTGTCTGAAGGTAAGCATGATGAAAATATCTTTTGGTGAATATAGGAGTTGTTGATATATCTGTGATGATATTACTGTTCAAATGTTGTTTTCACATGCTTATAGGAAAATTATAAAGAAAACTTTCAATAATATAATCATATATTTCTCTTATTTGCATTCATGAAAACTGCATTATATGTCACTGAAAGTGGATCCCAACTACATGTGACTGAGTCTCAATATAACATTGGTATTTTCCAAGAACACATAACTTACAGTTCCGTTGGCTAATTATCTGGCAATACTGAAAATAAAAGTTTGCGTATGATAAACAATAGATGAGCACATATGTGTTCAGTCATCAAATGCCCTGCATCCAGGAGATCATCTGTCACTTAATCAATTCAGTATCTTTTTTATTTTCCTTTTAAATCCCACTGGGTATTCAAATATAATGAACTTATTGGACGGAATTTCTTTAGAATATAATACTGTGTGCTGATGAGCATTGCAACAGTTTAGCAATATTAGATTTTGAGAGATGTTTATCATTCTCAGCCTGTCCTCAATGCAGAGGTGGTATCGTTATAAACTCAGTGAAGATGTTTGCTTTTGTGAGTCTGATTGCTTCTATGTTGGCAGGAACATGGAAAAGCATTGAAACTCCAATTTCTGTCTAAACAATTCCTCTTGGCATCGGTAAACAGCTTTGGGCAGCTCCACTACCAAGATGTAAGCACAGGTGAAATGGTTGCAAATTATAGGACAGGTCTGGGCCGTACCGATGTTATGCGGGCCAATCCTTACAATGCTGTCATTGGTCTTGGGCATGCTGGTGGCAAAGTTACTATGTGGAAACCAACCAGTGTGAAACCCCTTGTTACTATGCTGTGCCATCATGGCCCAGTGACTGCTATTGCATTTGACAGGGGCGGCCATCTTATGGCAACAGCAGGTGTTGACAGGAAGATAAAGATCTGGGACCTGAGGAAGTTTGAGGTTGTGCACTCTTACCCAGAGCGTGCTCAGTCCTTGGATTTTAGCCAGAAGGGGCTGTTGGCCCGCAGCAATGGATCTCAGGTAGAGATATACAGGGATTTTGGTGGGCATGATTATAAGCTTTACATGAAGCACAAAATAATGAAGGGCTATCAGGTCAGGAACGTTTTGTTCCGCCCCTACGAAGATATTTTGGGGATTGGGCACTCGATGGGCTTTTCTTCCATCCTTGTTCCAGGATCCGGTGAGCCGAACTTTGATACCTTTGTTGACAACCCCATGGAAACTACCAAGCAGAAACGTGAGAAGGAGGTGCATGCTCTCCTTGATAAACTCCCTCCGGAGACTATCATGCTCAACCCAAACATGATAGCCACTGTAAGAGCTCCAAAGAAGAAAGAGAAGAAGACCAAGAAAGAGATTCAGGAAGAGATGGAAGATGCCATTGAGGTTGCCAAGAACATTGAGCGCAAGAAGAAGACTAAGGGTAGGAGCAAACCCAGCAAGCGGGCCAAGAAGACAGAGGAAGGTATTTTCAAAGCCAAGAGACCCTTCCTGGAGCAATCCGAGGAGATCAATGGACGTCCTGACAAGAAGCAGCGGATAGGCGAAGAGGTCGAACTCCCAAAAGCCTTGCAGCGGTTTTCCAAGAAACGACAATCATGATCATTGTTAACACAGAGTTGGGAAATCGGCCGAGTACAAATCAACAAGTGGACTGGTCTAGCCACTTTTCTCTTCGTTATTAGGCCATCTTTTCTTCCTTCCCCTTTTAAGGCGCGTGCAACTAAAGATTCGAACTTTTTAATTTTTTATAACAATCAATCTAAGAATATATATAAATTATAGAATTAATTTTGATATCAACTTCTTAATTATTTGATTATAGTCGGGTGGCTGAGAATATCAGTCATCATCATCATCATCATCTGATGATGAATCATCAATTTTTCTTTGAACAATGGATCTCTTCGAAGACATGAGTCCTGGTAGAAAGGTTTCATGAGTGAAAGATTTGACACGGCGACGGCGGCGTCTTCATGCGGGTGGAAGGCAAGGTTGCGTGAAATAAAAACCGTCTGAAAAAAGAATAGTCTCATGAGATTTTTTTTCATTTTGTCAAATCCAAAATAGTAAATTACTAGAGACTATTTTTTTACTTGCCATATTATTTTAGGAGTTGGCAAAACACAAAATTTGCCAAGTAAAAATATAGCAAACTCATAGAGATGCTCTTAGCTTTCCTATTGCAGATTTGTTCACTGCAAAACAGTAGCAATACCAACCTACTTTTTTTTAGATAAATACCAACCTACTTGTGACAAGCTCTGAAGTACTCCGAGAATTGAACTAGCAATATCGCTGTGTCATACCAGAAGGAGCCTCCAACCAACCAAACTATAAACTTATGCCTAACCACAGGCTACATCTTCTTGATAGAACCTAGCAAATACTTGATATCAGGTGTTACTATTGCAGATTTGTTCACTGCAAAACAGTAGCAATACCAACCTACTTTTTTTTTAGATAAATACCAACCTACTTGCGACAAGCTCTGAAGTACTCCGAGAATTGAACTAGCAATATCGCTGCGTCATACCAGAAGGAGCCTCCAACCAACCAAACTATAAACTTATGCCTAACCACAGGCTACATCTTCTTGATAGAACCTAGCAAATAGTTGATATCAGGTGTTACAATTGCACATTTTCCAAGATCTATTGTAGTACCTGTGATTTTAAGGATAAAAACTAGATGCACACTATATGTGACATGAAGTCAAATCTTAATTATAGTAACAAATAAGGGTAATATCAAAATACATGCTTATTATATAACGTATTTAGAACAAAGAACACAACCTCATAGAGCAAACAACGGAAAGACAACTCTGATATTTAGGTGAAGACTCTAACTCTACATAGACAGAAATGACTGGTTGATCACAAGCATAACTCATTTAGACTCTTAGCAATCTAGTACCCATCTAGGTTTTTTTTCCAAAGTATTGAAAATAAAGCAAATGTAAGTACATATCGTACTCAATAATATAACTTGGGTTATGAAAGCGACAGGGGTTTACTGCGATTCTCTTTTACTGATGTCAACTTTTAACCATTGAGTAGCAACAAATTTAGAATAGCCCCAAGTAACCACATAATCAAGTAAGCAAGAATCAAGTAAACAAGAATAATGTATAACAAACACAATATTCTTACATGGGTATTTGTATCATTAATATCATCAGTATCATTAATGTGATCATCATCTATTCAGTAAAGAGTCTAAGGACACTCATAACTGTGAGCATGGTTGTCATAACCATTTTACACTGTGCAGAGGTCATACGTCTTTACCCACAAGTCATGATTCTCATATGCCATCACCTCTACCAAAAAAGTGGAGCAGGGTACACTACGAGATCATTCACATGTTCTACTAATAGGTAAAAACCCGCTACAGGATTCAACATGAACCAGTAAGATTTCTCCTCCAAGGTGTGACAAAAAAAAACCCAAAACACACACCCTTGGTAGGCTTAAATCCTACCAATCGGATCTCCCCTTGCGCCCAATACGGGTAAACTACCACAAACTAGTAGAAGTGTAACACTGAGTCAAGCTAGAACCATATAGCTCGTGACTGCACTATAAGTCCCGGACCATCACATCCAGATAAGTCCTTACAGAGAGAAACTAGAACATCATAACAACAACTCAATGTTGTAGCCCTTGATTCCTTGATGCTAGAAAGCATCTTTTAAACATTTATTGCATATACCATTAGTCAAGTTACAAAATCATGGTTACTAGTTGAATACGCGTGCCATCGCGCGTGGAATTAATAGGCAAATGTCTGAACACACATAACGGAGTACTGTATTACATAGACGAATTCTAGAAGTGATATAGATACATACTTAAAAGTTGGCATAAGAGTGTGTGGCACTCGATGGTTGAAGAATCATGGCCCTAGTTGGTTTCGGTGATTAACGACAATTAGAGATTATTATGGCTAACGTGTGTTTTGCAGAGGCTATGCGTAGCTTAGCCATAGTGATCAAGGAGAATGGGCTCTAATGGTCATCACTTAGCCCCAAGATGGATATCGTTTTGGTTTTTTAAGGAGACATGATGAAGACCCTAGAATGATAGGCTAAGTGCCATAAGGAGATGAAGGACACTTAGAATTAGATAGGGCTTCTCTTTTTTTACCTTTGACCGTACTATTAAGAGGGGTTGAGATTAGTAGCTTGACTTAGGAAAGCTTCATGTTTAGGTGTGGTGCACACTTGACTTCCTTAGCTCTAAGCAAGCCTATGGTGACCGTAAGATAGCCTAGAACAACATCCATATTCATCGCGACGAAAAACGGAGTTGTCAAAATCGTTTTCTGGGCGTCGGACGCTCCTGGCAGGGGCGCCGGACGCTGTCCGTCGCGTCGGACAAAGGCGCCGGACGCTGGGTGGTTGAGTCCACAGCGTCCGTCGGCCTTCCAGAGAGGTTGTTTTCTGGCTAAGTTTTTCAGGATCCGTCGGACGCTGTCCGTCGGCCAGGCGTCGGACGCTGGGAAGAGCGTCCGTCGACCTTCCAGAGAGGGTGTTTTTCAACCCTAGCCAGAACTCAGCGTCAGACGCTATGGCTGAGCGTCCGTCGCCCAGTGACGTAGCGTCCGTCGCTGGGAACAGTGTGTCAGAACTAGCCGTTAGACAGAGGCGTCGGACCGTCCGTCGCCTAGGCGTCGGAGCATCCGTCGCCTCAACTATGAATAGAAACTAGCCGTTGGGCATGCGACGGACCGTCCGTCGCCAACTTAAATTGCCAGCCCGAGGCAGTTTTCAGAGGGTCTATTTATAGCCCCTCCCACTTCTCTCCCACCTTGCCTTTGCTTATTTTGAGTTGCTGAGTTTGTTGAGAA